>CM023859.1:12037415-12624915 GCA_013389735.1 Phaseolus lunatus | reverse complement strand
ATTCGTTATTGGAGCAGATAGCAACAACTATCTCATCTGGGAAAAACCATCTTTTTCTCAACAATTTCTTTGTCATTTGATCCAATAGAGCTTCATTAGATAGGAACAGATTTGATAAATATTGATAACTCTCAAATAGAGTATTAGATGGAAAAAAATCCTTTAGATGATGAGCTGTTGATTCTAAGCCATTGTTCCGATCGGTCATCGGTAGTCGATGACATCAGCAGCAGTTGACCACGTGGACCATTCACAGAGTAACACGTGGTAGAGGATAGCAGGCGAATCAGGGAGGCGATCACTGAGGATGAGTAATCGCCTATCGCCTTGAGGTGAGTAATCGCCTATCGGCTTGAGGTGAGTAATCGCCTATCGGCTTGAGGATGAGTAATCGCTCATCGCCGGTATTGATGAGTAATCGCCCAGATTGCACATGATCGCCATGTGTTAAGGTTAGGAGATCAGGTGGTCAGCAAGTCGCCGAAAGAGCACATCGTCGGGTGTTTGAGAAGACCTGGCAAGCACTTGTTGTATGGTCTAAGTACAGAGGATAAGTGGCATATCTGCCACCATGTGTAGTGCGAGCTGCAATGCCTAGAGTAGCCTGCGTACTAAGCTACTCCCTGTGTGGATAACTTAGTCGCAGGGTTGGAAGTAACGTTTCAGCTGCAAATACTCCAGATGGTGCCACGTGTACGACCAGATGTTATCCACGTGTCAAGAGGAATAACCGTCAGGAGAGAGAAAGACTCAGGTATATATACAAACTCTTAACGAAATTAGGGGAGGTTTTTCACAGATTCTCAGAGCTTACACATTTGAGAGTTTCAGTCACACACGGGTCTCACAGAGAGATTCAGATATAGTTTTGGTGTTCCTGTTGCCTGACTTAAGCGTCGGAGCTACAACGGCCGCTAGAGGCGCCGTCTGTGTGTTTTGCAGGCAGCGTTTGGAGTTCCGGCGGTGGTTCTTGGAGCGTTCCTGCAGAACAGAGGGCTAGACGAAGGAGTGACGAGGCAATCCTCCACGTTCGAGTCAAGCGGCAGGATCAGCCATCTATGGCAATGAATCAACAATTCAAAATATTTTTCTTGCGTATTCTTGATAAACCAATGTTTATATATAGATGTAGGAAGATCGGTTTGGGAAGTAAGAAGTTCCCTTGACATCTCTTCATCTATAAAGAATTGTCGATGTGAAAACACATAGAAAAAAGGTTGATCTTTGAATAGGGAAAATAGTGGATCTGCGGGGTCCCAAATGAATTGGCTTATTCAAAAAAAGCCTTGTTCTTTGGAAGATCTATCTCATGTCTGGTACTGCATGGTTCCACCCTGCAAGAACTCTAAATCATTCTCTTGAAGCTCATCCTTTTCATCAAAAATGATCTACTTGTCCCGAAATGACCTGGCCCAATAGGGAAATCCCAATGAATTGGGCCTTTCAATACAATCAAATAGAAAGCCCAAAGGGCGCCATATTTTAAGAGCCCAAACAATGTGATTGAAAAAATCCTCCTCTATCTGTTGCGAGTTGAGGACTCCTCCCCCTTGTTCAAACTCTGATTCATATTTTTCATAGAAAATATTTGATCAATGATAGAATAAGATCCATTTTGAATCCTATTTAAGGGATTCCTTGGTTCAGACCGAAGAAGCAATATCACTCAATTCTTATCAAACTGGCTGCAATCTTTTTCTGTACGTGAGGATCCCACCAGAGCGCCTTCTACTTCAAATAGGCCATGAACTAGATCAGAATTATTCTCAACGAGTCCATAAGATGTGATCCCATTTTTTTCATCAGGTCCGGGTAGAGATCAAAGGTCTTGAGCAACCGATCCGACAGAACAACTCAAAAGGTAAAGAATTATCATTAATTTCTTCATACTCGTTCCAAGTTCGAAGTACCATTTGTACAAATAAGAAAACCCCCCCCCCCCCCCCCCCCCCCGGTCACATGATTTCTTCTTCATATAGATAAAGATAGGATCTATGGAGCAATTACTTAGAAGTACATTTTGTGAAACATCCCTTCCTATCTAATAGAAAAGGATCCCACGATCCTAAACTGATCTTACCTAAGATCCAAAATCCCAAGTTTGTCTATGAAGAATAGAGCTAATTGTATTAGTGTCTGTGATGGATTTTTTTTTTGTATAATATTAATCGATAGGGCCTCATTATTAAGTGTTACAAGATCTCGTACATTTGAACCTATCGTTGTGGACCCGAATCCATTAGTATGGGACATTTTCTTTTTGAAGTAAAATCCCCTAGTATATGAAAGAGTGAAAAATTGTTTTCATTGTTGTGGAATAAGAAGCCTTCGAATCATAATGCATGTGTTGAATTGATTCAAAGTTATTAAAGCTGGATCTACTTTTTGGGGAATATGAGTCGAAGCAATTACAAGAATATTTCTAGCGGGACATCTTTCACAATCCTTGGAGAGATAGTTCACTAAAAGACCGAGGGATAAGTAATTCGACTCATTCACATCTAGATCATGAATGTTAGGAATCATATTATGCAAGGAGACATTGCTTTTGCTAATTCGAAGTGAAAGGTGATATAAAATCGGTCTATTTCTGGCATCATAGTTAAAAGGTCCAACTCCATATCAAGGTCACAATCGATATCGTCACTATCATCAATAGGAAAACCCTTAGACTTGTTATCCAGGAACTTGTTCAGAAATACTGTAATGAAAGGAACAAAGGAGTTTGTCGTTAGGTATTTGATCAAATTGGATCGTCCTATTCCTATAGAACCTATGACTAAAATACCCTTACTAGGGGAAGGTAGGGCTAAGCGGAGCGAAAAGGGTTTTCGGAAATCAAAACTATTAGCCTCCCAAAAGGCTTGTGAATAAATAATTGTCTAATAATTAGCAAGGAATATACGTCTTTCTACTAAATAGGATGTATTGAATTCATAAATCATTAGATACTTTTTATGAATGTCAACTAAGTACCATAAGCAAATTGCTCCCGGTTGTTCACTTATTTGATAACCAGAGTTATTCTTTGATAAAAGATCACTATGAGTAAGACTCAATAGAATTTGATCAATCCTTTTTTCTGTTGTTAAGGTAGAAAACTGAACCAAGAATTCTTTTTCTTTATCATCAATCGAATCAGTGTTCGAGACCCAGGATTCTATTTGATCATCAATCCAATCACCATTCACGTTTTTTCTTTTTCTTATCAAGGAAAAGATTGCTTTACTTGGATGACTTAGATGTCTCGTATTACTTGAAAAAGCGATTCGATTTATGGGATTTGGTATAATACTTATGAGATCGATCATATTCCAAGATTTATTTTTAAAACGTATGGATTTGACCCTATAAGCGGAGCCACCAGCCCATAGCATATTGCCACCAAAAGAAAAATTTCTTATTTCTTCTAGAGAATCTCCTAATTGTTCCACACCAACTACAAAGAGATTATTTAACCAGAAAGAATTCAATTCAGATGTAGGATACCTATCCAAAATTTTTCGCAACTCAATCATGTATGATGGAATCATCAAAGATTTTACCTTTTCGAACTCTATCTGTAACTCACTATAGACTCGAGAAACAAAGAGAATATGTGTACGAATGAGATATCCAGCAACAAGGAGAAGGAAAATGATTGAATAGAATAACTCCTGAACATTTAGTAATATCAAATGTGTCGATATCAATAGTAACTCATTATTTCGATAAGTAATTTCTTTGGACAAAAGAAGATTATGGAAACAATTACCCAAAATCTCACTTATCAGAGAATTCGCCATAATATATCTGACCCATGCATAGTATCATGAAAAATGGATACAAACTTTTGGCTGCTACTTAGTATCGGCAATAGGTTTGAAAAAGTATCTAAAAATATTAAATTTTGATACTTGTACCCCCATCGAGGTTAGGAACCACGGTATATATGTTTGGAATAGACTCCATTTTGAGAGAGTTGAAAAAACGCTATCTTGTTGAGAGGTTCTATACATCTGACCTTTTTCAAGGCATTTTTGTATATAAGAACTCCAATTATTCCTTTTTTCGGATGGTAAATATTTCTCAGAACATGGAGTGTGAATCCAACGCATGTTTGAATTGAAATTGAGATACTAATACAAGTTCTTCCCTTCTGAATCAGGTATATTAATATCTAAAAGAGGTTGACAATAAGTTTTTTCAAAATGGACTATTTGTCCCTCTATTAGAGGTGTTCCAGAAATGTCTGTGGTCGAGTAAATAGCTCCACAAATGAATGGATCATATCGAATTGGAAAATGGAAAGATTTGTAGAAGTTATACCCTTCGTCGCCACTTTGTGGAAAATCGTTAGATATCAAAATGTTAGATACCTATAACTCGATTGGTGAAATAGTATCTCTCTTCAAAAAAGCATACGTAAAAGATTTTATTGCGAATGAACAAGATTTTGAGGAATTGTCCATATGTAAAATTATAATTATTTATACGGGCCTTTTCCACATAAAAAGGGAATCTTTTGTTACAATAGAAGCAGAAGTGATATTGATTATTCAAGAATCGAAGTTCATTTGCTTTATAAAAATAGTATATCAATGAACTTCTATTATATGGTTTCACGGGATTCAGCCAATTGTCTAGATCGTGGGATATCATTGAAAAATAGGAATCTGTGTTATCAAAAGAAGTTGATTTGCTTTATAAAAAATAGTATATCAATGAACTTCTATGAAATGGTTTCATGGGATTCAGCCAATTGTTTGAATCGTGGCATATCATTGAGAAATAGGAATCTGTGTTATCTAAAGATTTCCTGTGATTCTTTCTACTATGGAATGAGTCAATCTTCCACTTTGGTATCTTATTGAACAAAAATGGTGATATTTCCTCCATTGATTAAGAATTTCGATTTTTGGGAAGTATCTTGGTCATCCAATAATAAGGATTTCCTTTTTTTCAAATGAAAGATTTGAAGACCTATTGATTCTAATAACTGATTACCGAGTGGATCATTTGGACCTTTCAATTCATAGATGTGGAACTCGGACCTATGAATGGAGATATCCCCAAAACTCACAAAGAAAAAAGAAGGAAGTGAGTTAGACAAAAAGAGAAGAAACTTGGACAAAAAAAAGAAGTAACTTGGACAAAAATAAACAAAGTGACTTAGAGAAATCTTTTTGGTGATAACCTCAGACCAATCAATTGAATATTGATTAATATGTAATCGATCGAACACTACTTGAAGGCTATTTTGCTTAGAAATGAAATATTCCAAATGTTCCTGGAAATTCTTGCTCCCATTGGACCATTTGTATCTATATGCATTAGGATCCCAATTCATAGATCTCTCAATTCGAGAAATCAAAATAAGAGGATTGAACCATTTCTTCTAACTCTTTTTCAAATTTGATAAATGTTGGTTGATCTTATATTTCATTCTAGTTCGATGATTCAGAGTATCATTTCCTATTTGATACCTTTGAATTCCATATTTGAAGTTGCAATTGAATCGATTCAATACATTTCTTATGTAAACATGGGTGCTATATTGGATTTGAATCATATTTCGGATCAATCTACATTGACTGACTGCCTCCATTATGTTGTTGCTAGCAAATACAACTATTTTAGGTTTTGGATCTTCCAAATTATTCCCGCAAAAGGTCTGGACCCAATGTTTTATGATCCTTCGATAAAAAGATTCATTATGTTCATACAAAAGAGGAGGTAGAACCAATAAAGAGTGCTTTTTCGATTCATCCCTGAAGTTCAATAACTCATTCAAGAAATATTTTTGATCCAATCCGAAGGAATCAATAGAAAAATAAAATTCCTTATGATACACCAAATCTAGCTCGGTTATTGATAGAGTGAATAGATCTTCCATTTCTTGAAATATATCTTCTAATTCAAAATCATGGTGTAACGTGTATCTCTAATATGAGTTGAATTTTAGATGTTTTCATTTAAGGTGACACTTTACTTTAGGATTGAGATTTTAGGAATTAAAGGTGATAACCTTAGGAAAATTCCTACTGGACACTAACTTAACCAAATGGTTAAGTAGGTGTGAAGGTACACTTCACAAAGGCAAAGATAAAAGACATGGTAAGGTGAGAATGTATGCAATTGTGGAAAAGATGTGTGAGGGGGCTACCTTTAGGTTTTGACTAAGTCAATCCCACATCTTAGGCTTGTCCTTGTAGAAACTAGGTCGAAAAACCTTCCAAAAGGGCTAGAAACAAGCTAAAATGATAAGTACACCCCCCTATTATGCTATAAGCACCTATTCTAGCCTATCTTTGCTATTTGGACCCCTAAAGTGAGCCCAAATTATTTATAACATTTTTATTTTTAAGAAGACTAGAAGAAAGAACATTTGATGTTCTGGTCTTTGCCCATTTCTCCTTCTGATGAGGTCTACTAGATCCTTGGTGTAACGCCCCTCAAAATCTTGGTTATTTTTATATAATGAAATAAAGGTGAAACAATAATATCAAAATTTAACATAGATGTATACATAATATAATTCATCCATTAATACAAATGTGCCTCAAAATAATATCCCTTCTCGAGGAAGTTTTAATACATCTCCATACAGGAGTTTTCAAAATAAAACCAAACAACAGCATTCAAAAACCGGCGATCTCCTCCTCCAGAAATGCTCACTGAGGAGCTCTACTACCTGCAACCTCATCTGCTCCCGTGCAAATATACCCAATCATCACAGGTTTAAGAAAAACAACCACGATACAAAACAAAAGGGTAAGCTAGATATTTTTAAAACGTTAAATATGAAACTTTAAAATCAACATAATCAGCTTTTAAACACCCACATAAATCCACCACTTTCTCATTCATATCACACAACCATCAAGTGTCTATCACATTTTCAATATTCATCTTTCTCACGTCAGACTTCCACTGACTCATCACACATAGACACTTGACACTACTTCCGGAAGACTCGTGCATTGACTAGACTCAGAGATCTGCACCTGTCATACTACATTGCTGTAAAGTTCCCACAGCTATGTGATGGAAGAGGCCCAAGCCCAAGCCTAAGCCCAAGCTCAGGCCCAACAACTAGGTCCATGGAAAAGAGTATTTAAGAAGATTGGGACTCTGCTACTGATGGCAGAGAAACTTTTCTTTACATATTCAAAGACCCCTCAGAGGACCACAAGGAGTAGAGCCCAAGCCATGGGAACTGAGCATCAATTAATTTCAGTTTATTTGTAATTTCAGTAGAGTAGGGTTCATTTAGCATAATAGGGGGTGTATTTAACAATTTAGCTTGTACCTAGGCCTTTTAGGGTAGGAATGTAGCCCTACCTTCTAGAAGCATGCTAAGGGGCTGCATTGACCTTTAGTCAACACCCTAGCAGCCCCCTCTTTTATGTATTCCCCATCCTACCCTTGCTCCTTACTCTCCAAGGCACCATCTCCTATAAATAGGGTGCTTTGGCTCATGTTTTTTTAAGATCAATTTATATGAGTAAATGCTGCCAAAATTATGCTAGCTTCTACTCTTTGTCTAGTCTCTCTAGGTTAGACACTTTGATCTTCATCTTCACCTTCCTCCAAGTGATTTGGCCTAACCTATCACTCTCCATACCTTTCATGCACCTACAAGGAACCCATAGCTCTATATGAGTCATCCTTGACCCATATCATCCATAGCTTCCACCACCTTTTTACCTCATATTTTAAGAAGAACAAATGGTCATGAAGAACAACCCATCATTTGGTATCTAGAGCTTTGGTTCTTCAAGAGATAAGTGTTCTCTTCATTTTATTTTTTGAGTCTTCTTTATTCCATGTTGTTCATCATATCCTTAAATGTCTTGCTGTTTTTAATTTCTTTTTAAGTTGGTGTTGCTGTTTTTAAATTTCTATTTGGTATTTTTGGTTCAACTTGATCTTGAACTTCCATTTTCAAACTGTTTTAGGTTCCTTTTGTGTTGGTTGTTCTGTTTTTATTTTATTTGAGTCTTATTGATGTTTTTAATCAGTGCAAAGTGTTTGTGGTTGAGTCATTTTGATTTTTGAATCCATACAAGTTTTGTCAAAGTCATGTTCATCCTACAATGTCATAAATTCCAAGTGGTGCCTTTTATTGTTGATTTGGTTGCTTGATTTTGTTTTGAGTGCAGTTTATATTTCTGGTTTTGAAGCTTTGGTGTCTTTTATATTTTCGTATTTGAGTTCATACTTGTGTGTTAGTTCCATACAAGTTTGTTTCCAATCATTTCCATTGTGTTTTTGAAGTTTCTTTACCGTTTTCTAATTCCAAGTTAGGATTTCTCTGTTTTCACTGCTACTGTGCTGGCTGGAATCATTCCCAGAAATTACATTTGTTGGTAAAAAATTCTGAAATTTTGGATTTGAGTAGTTTGATGTGTTAAGAAAAAGTGAAAAAAAGAAGCACATCAAAATTCAAAATACAAAAAAAATGATAAATGAAATACGAACAGAGTGCAAAAATCCTGACTCTGAAAAAACGCTGACGCGGCAGTGATTTCGGAAAAATTATTACAATTATTTGACTCACTGTTTTGGTGAAATTCCAACGCCTATATTGAGCTAAAACATTTAAGTTTCTGTGGTTAAAATTTCAAGCTCAAATTTGAAGTATTCTGTCCAGCATAAAATTGGAAAGTTGTGAAAAATTTTACACAAAAACTTCTGTAGTGCTGTTTTGGTTTTATTCATCTATTCTGGTTCCATTCACTAGGATTCCACTTTGTGTGCTACCTTTTTCTTGTGTGCCTTAATTTTTTGCTTGTCAAATTTTATTGAATACTCTTTCAAGTCTTGTCAAATATCAACTCCATTTGCAGTAGTCCTTGATTTTAAATTTGAGTTTTGTTGCTTTAAAACTTGCTTGACCTCTCTTTGGTGGATTTGACCTAAAAAGTGCTTTGGTGAGTGTGGAGCTAAAATTTTGTTTTGGTGAAAACCATATCACTAAAGAGGAGCTGGATTAAAGATTTAAGGTTGAATAACCTAAGGAGACAAAGCAAGGGACAGCAGCAACCTCATTGAAAAATACACAAATATACACAAAGGAGCTACAAGTGAAGGAGTGCATAGAATAGGACTTTAAATTTTTGTGCATCAAAAATTTGTTAACCTAATTTCTTTGTATTTCTTTGAGTTGTAATTTGCAAGGACATTGATTAATTAGTGGATTAATACGCCTTAGATGGTGAGTGTGTCTTCAAGGTTCCAAAGTGCTAAGAAGCCTCACCTTAGGATTCGACTAGTTTTAAAAGCTTTATAGATAGCAATTTTCATTTGTGTTTTATTGCTTTATATAGTTTTTTGTTGCATAAAAATTTTGTTTTTATCTTTGATTGTGCTCTAAGTAAATTGCTTAGAGAAAGGTTTGTGAAAGTGTTGTGGGATAGTATCTGACTAAGGAAAGGCTTGGTACTTAAGAGATCCTAGTGATCCACCTCCCTTTCCTGGGAAATTACCTACTTCACTCCACTTATCTTTCTTTTTGAAAATTACTTTTATCACAAACCCTAAACATGTCTACTCATTCTTCAAGTCATAGTGAAAGTGATAGAAAATCCACAAAATCTCTTTTGAAACAATTAGCTAGAGATTTTCAATCACTATCACTAAGACAATTGCAACATGAGGCTCAACTTTTGGAAGATAAAAAAGAAAGAGATGCTCATCTTGCAATTTTGAAAGAAGTGTTGAAGATTGGCAAGGAAAAAGATGAATACATTAGAAAATTAAAAAAACCCCAGGCATCACATGCATCTAGTTCTAGGTCAAATGACTCACATGCTAAGGGGAGTTTGAGAGTTAATGATTATTATCAACCTCCACCTAGAAGAACTAGAAGAGAAAAAGAGTTTAAAGAAAGATTACAAGCTCTTATCAGAAAGAAAGAAGAGAAAGACAAAAGAGAAAGAGAGGAGAATGAAAGGAGAGATAGAGAAGAGAAAGAAAAGAGAGAAAAAGTGATGATAGAAAAGGAAAGTACAAAAAATCCTTTGTTTGGAGTTGAACCAGACATTGACTTAAATTCTTTTTGTTGAACCAAGTGGTGTTCAAGGTTTTGAAGAATCCAAATCCTTTGAAGGATGATGAAGCTTTTGCTGTGCTTGCTGTTGCTGTGCTGGTTTAGTTAGGATCTGGGTAGTTTGAGTTGTGTAACTCAACCTTTGATTGAATCTAAAGCTCAAGCATCTCAACTTTTAAACAAAGTAAAGTGTTTTTCAAATTGAGTTAAAACAACCGATTGTTTTATCGAAACAACCGATTGTTTAAGCTTAGGTGTTTTGAAAACTGTTTTGAAGTGTGAAAATTGGTTAAGTAACAAAACAACTGATTGATTCGAGGAAACAATCGATTGTTTGTTATGTTTTTATAACAGAAAACAGTTTTGACTTTGACTGAGCTTTAAATGCTTTTAATTCTTACGCTCCAGTCATTAAATGCTTTGACCAATCTTTCTAAAGCTATTAAGAGTTTGTTAAGATTTGATTACAAACATCTTCTTTATATATATACAGAAAAACAGATTTGAGTTTTAAGAATCTAAGTGAGTTGAAAAAGTTTTTCTAAGAGTTGGAGATTGCTTAGAGTTTTGGTTGATCAAAGTGCTGAGATAGGATTCTCTTGTACTGATTTCAGATTGCTTCTATAACAAGTGTAATCCTTGTAATTCTGTGAACTTTCGTTTGTGCTGTTGCTAAGAAGAGCTGTGTGTTCTTGAGGGGATCAAGATCAGCTTTCTTAGTGTGGTGTGCTGACCAAGGAGAGTGTGTGTCTTGAAGGGTTCAAGGTCATTCTCTTGGTTGTTGTGTAAGTAATCTGGGTTTGATTGCTTAGTGGAATTCCTCAGGGTTCTAAGAAGACTGGACGTAGCTCTGGGTTAGAGTGAACCAGTATAAAACTCTGTGTACATATCTCTCTATCCCTTACTCTTTAAATTCAGTTTGTTTGTTATATGCTGATATAAACAACAGATTGTTTCGAAGAAACAACCGATTGTTTTCTTGGCAATGTTGTTTTGCTCACTGTTTTGGCAAACTGAATTGTTTAATCCTTTGATTTCTGAAAGATATTCATTCTGTTCTATAAAAGTTTTGCGAAAACCCTTTAAACCATTCACCCCCCCTCTAGTTTAAAGCCATATTTCCTAACAATTGGCATCAAGAGCTTGGTTCTTGAAAGTCATTCAAGTTGATCCTAAAATCTTTTTTCTATGGCTGGAAAAATATCTTTTGAGGAGGGTGCTTCAATCTACAAACCACCTTTATTCTGTGGATTGAATTATAAGTTTTGGGAAGCAAGAATGAAAATCTTTATTGAATCAATTGATCAAAGAATTTGGGACTCAATTGAGAATGGTCCTTACATTCCAAAATTCAAAAAGAATAATTCCTTTATTGTAAAACCTTTGTCCAAATGGACAGATGAGGAGTGTAAGATAGTTCAGCTTGATAGGTCTGCTCAAAACATCATAGCTTCTGCACTGGATACTAATGAATTTTTCAGGATTACAAAGTGCAAAACTGCTAAGGAAATGTGGGAGACTCTCAAGGCTGCTCATGACTCAAAGGAAGCAATGACAAAGAGTCAAGTAAGAAGGAAGAAAAGGCAGAATAAGAAAAGTCTCAATCTTTGGTTAATGGCCAGAAAGGAGGATGACTCATGTAGTGTAAGTTCATCAAACTCTTCAAACTCTGAAAATAATAGTCAATTGCTTCAAGCCTTTCAAGAAACACATGAAGAAGCAAACAGATTGGCTCTCTTAAACAATAGATTGAAAGAAAAGAATAGCTGGCTTAAAAATAGGGTAAAAGCACTGGAAGAGGATTTAGAAAATTCAAAAATGGATTTTGAAAATCTGGAAATCATTTACAAAAACTCCTCTTGCAAGTGTGATACTCTAATTTGTGAAAATTGTGAAAATCTTGAAAAGAAGGTACATTATCTTGTTAAAACAGTGGATAAGCTTTCAAAAGGCCAATCTAACTTTGAGAGTGTGCTAGCATCTCAAAAGTGTGTTTTTGGAAAATCAGGATTGGGCTTTAATCCACAAAACCAGCAAGATAGGTTTTCAAAATCGTTTTCAAGGGTGCCAGAAAAACAATCGATTGGACCATCGAAACAATCGGTTGTTACATGCTTCTATTGCATGAAGAGAGGTCATTCTGTGCGATTCTGTAAAATCAGAAAACATACTGTTCCTAAAGGGCTTATGAAGTGGATTCCCAAGAAAAATAAAGCTTGTGTTGATAAGTATACACCAGATGGACCCTCATTCATAAGGGGACCAAACCTATGTACTTGAGGATTTTCTTTGTAGGAAATCTTGGAGGAGAGAAAGCAGCTTTGGTACTTGGACAGTGGATGCTCCAAGCATATGACAGGGGACAAATCAAAGTTCTTGAGAATATCCTTCAAGCAAGAGGGTCATGTCACCTATGGAGATAACAACAAAGGAAGAATTCTTGGAAGAGGATCCATAGGAGATGAGAGCATCTTGGTGATTCATGATGTGCTCTTTGTTGAAGGCCTAAAGCATAATCTGCTGAGTATTAGCCAACTGTGTGACAAGGGGTATCAAGTGATGTTCAAGGCAAACACATGTGAAATCTGTCTACCCAACTCTAAAGAGGTAATGTTGGTAGGTAAGAGAGTTAATAATGTGTATCTTCTAGATATCTCTTCACCTTGTTCAATTGGATGTCTTCTATCCAAGCAAGATGAATCTTGGCTTTGGCATAGAAGAATTGCTCATATTCACATGAATCATTTGAACAAGCTTATATCAAAAGATCTTGTGATTGGGCTGCCAAAACTCAAGTTTGAGAGGGATCACATTTGTGAAGCTTGCCAAAAAGGGAAACAAGTGAAAAGTTCTTTTAAAACCAAAAATGTTGTCTCTTCATTGAGACCTCTTGAACTCCTTCACATGGATCTCTTTGGACCCTCTAGAACTATGAGTCTTGGTGGAAATTATTATGCTCTTGTTATTGTTGATGATTTCTCTAGGTACACTTGGACCTTGTTCTTGGAGTCAAAGAGTGATGCCCTTGCTGCATTCAAAAAGCTAGCAAGAAGTCTTCAAAACACAAAAGGTAGTAACATAGGCTCAATAAGGAGTGACCATGGAGGAGAATTTCAAAATGAGAAGTTTGTCAAGTTCTGTGAGAAGTTGGGAATTCTACACAATTTCTCTGCTCCAAGAACACCACAACAAAATGGAGTTGTAGAGAGGAAGAACAGGTCTCTTGAAGAGCTTGCAAGGACAATGCTTAGTGAATCTTCACTTCCTAAGTATTTTTGGGCAGATGCAGTGAGTACCTCCTGTTATGTGATGAATAGGGTGCTTATAAGGCCCATTTTGAAGAAAACTCCATATGAACTTTTCAATGGAAGAAAGCCTATCATCAGTCACCTCAAAGTCTTTGGCTGTAACTGTTTTGTTCTCAACAATGGAAAGGAAAGCTTGGGAAAATTTGATGAGAAAGCTGACCTTGGCATCTTCATTGGTTATTCCCTTACAAGCCATGCTTATAGAGTCTACAACAAAAGGTTAATGACTGTAGAAGAATCAGTTCATGTAGTCTTTGATGAGGTAGATCGCAGAATCAGTGAGAACCCAAAGATCAGTGCTGAGGAAGACGAACAGAGCATCAGTTTGGAGAAGCTGGATATCTGTGCAGAAAAACAACCGGTTGATTCGCAGAAACAACCGATTGAAATTCTGCAACAGAGTGAGCTGCCCAAAGAGTGGAGAATTCCCAGAGATCTGTCAGTGGATAACATCATAGGGCAGATAAAGGAAGGTGTCTCCACACGTAGCTCCATCTCAAACTTCTGCAGGCACACAGCTTTTGTCTCTCAAATTGAACCAAAGTCAATTGAAGAAGCTCTCAAGGATGAGAAGTGGGTTGAAGCTATGCAAGAAGAGCTAAATCAATTCGAAAGAAATGAGGTATGGTTTCTTGTTCCTAGAACTAATGAAATGAATATTATTGGTGCAAAATGGGTTTTCAGGAACAAGCTAGATGAGGAAGGAGTGATCACAAGAAACAAAGCAAGGCTAGTTGCCAAAGGCTACAATCAAGAAGAGGGCTTAGACTATGGTGAAACCTTTGCTCCTGTGGCTAGATTGGAGGCTGTGAGGCTGCTGCTGGCCTTTGCATGTATGAGTGGTTTTAAACTCTTCCAAATGGATGTAAAAAGTGCCTTCTTGAATGGCTACATCAATGAGGAAATCTATGTAGATCAACCACCGGGTTTTGAAGACCACAAGTATCCCAACCATGTCTTCAAGTTGAAGAAAGCTTTGTATGGTCTGAAACAAGCTCCAAGGCAGTGGTATGTGTAAGAACCTAGAAGTTTATATTGGAATAAAAGTGTTATATTATAAATAAATTCGAAGCACGTGTTTATTTAAATATAAAGGAAGGAATGTATAGCTGAGAAGCCTACGAGATCGCCGTTATTAAGCGGGTAGGCGATCTCCAACTTCTCTGGCACTTGAACGCCTATCGCCTAGTTTATGCTTGAACGCCTATCGCCTAGCTTATGCTTGAACGCCTATCGCCTAGTTTATGCTTGAACGCCTGTCGCCTAGCTTATGCTTGAACGCCTATCGCCTAGTTTATGCTTGAACGCCTGTCGCCTAGCTTATGCTTGAACGCCTATCGCCTGTGTGTACCTAGTAGCCTGTCGCCCAGAGTACACCTAATCGCCGAAACTACACTTAGTGTGTAGCCAAAATGTTGGATTAACCCTGGTACGTCCCAAAAGCCACGCGTATCAAGGTGTGGGTTAAACCTTGGATACGCTGGGCAGGCGAAGCTCTATACTTGAGCATAAGAGAATCATCCTTAACGTTACACGCTTGGGCGCACGAGGACTTGTGCTAATCAACTCTTGGAAGTGTGAAGCTACCGACGTCACCAAGCCTTGTGGAGAGAATACCTTGGATGTAACATAGTGGAATGAAGAACCTCCAGGAAGGCGTGGCGATGTGTCATCGAGCATCGCCAGGGCGCAAGGCATGCAGGATCGCCTGGGCGCAAGGGGCATGCGGGCATCATCAGGGGGAGAGGTCATCGGTCGAGAGTCTTCGCGCGAGAGGTCATCAGTCGAGAGTCTTCGCGCGAGAGGTCATCGGTCGAGAGTCTTCGCGCGAGAGGTCATCGGTCGAGAGTCTTCGCGCGAGAGGTCATCGGTCGAGAGTCTTCGCGCGAAAGGTCATCGCGCTACGTTAAGTTATACACAGAGAACGTGGGACCCAGACATCCAGCATGAGACGTTCTGCACGCGCGCCACGTAGACGAAAAGGGTGGTTCAGAATAGTGACATCAGAATGTTGGCATGCGCGGGAGACACTCACGGTCGTACTGTTCAGAGCAGTGGCTGGCATGCACAAGCGACAAACAGTGGCAGTACTGTTCAGAGCAGTGGTTGGCATGCACCAGAGGCAACAGTGGTCGTGCTGTTCAGGGAAGCGTGCACGCAAACTTCCCTGCAGAGTAGGTGGTGGCAGCTGCTTTTGGAGGGATAAGTTGGTTTAAGTCACTGAAATCCACTACTAAAGGGGAAGAAACGTTGCAGCCTTCGAAGAGAGAAAGAGGGAGTTACCTCCCTTCTCCTCCAGATATATCCTTCGCGCTGCGGTTCTAGCACCTTCACACGAGAGTACGACGAGCGACGGCCACCATTAGAGCACCTGGGCAGTCCTCTGCAAGTCCTTCAACCAGACGCAAAAACAGAGCCAAGGCGTTCTTCAAGCTTTGTTGGGTTTCGGAACTCTAAGTGTTTGCGCAAGTCCAGGTAAGGGAAGCTAGACCTCTTTTCCATACGAGCCATAGTTTAGCTATCTTCTGAAGTGAGGGCGACGTGGTCGCCATTTTCGTTTTCATCTGCGTAAAATGCTCTGTTTGTGTGCTTGGGCGACGAGGTCGCCGGTTTTATATAAAATCTTCGAAACACTCTGTTTTTGAACTAGATCGCCGGTTTTGGCGCTGTTTTACGAACTCCTCTGTTTTTGATACTGTTTTGAAACTACTTGAGATTTACATGAGGTATTCGAAGATCTGAAGCTTTGAAATGGTTGTTGATGTGATTTGAATGATTTATTTGAATGGTATGATGTGTTGGATGTGGTGAGTGTGAGGTCGAGGCATAGTATTTTCAGGAAAGAAAATACCGTGTAAGATCTTGTAGTAGGTGCATTGATCGGTGATTAAGAACGAGATATCCTGACTCTGCTGAGGTAATGGACTCACGTAGAGGAAGTTACTCGGTTGTTGAGAGTCGAAGGAGGTTCACCTGTATGGGTGGGTTGTTTGAAAGAGAACAAACCGACCTGTTTTGCGTGGATTAACCCTGTCATGCTGTATGGTGATGTGTGAGATTCATTATACGCTGATGAATGTGAGAGATTTCACGGCGACCCTGTGGATGTGAGAGATTCCACAGTGGGCAATATGGCAGGTGCAGATCTCTGAGTCTAATCAATGCACGAGTATTCCGGAATTAGTGTCTTGTGTCTATGTATTGTGAGTCAGTGGAAAACCTGACATGTGAAATGAGAAACTTGAATATTGATAGACACTTGATGCTGTATTGTGAAATAGAATGATTCTGAGGAATGTTGTGAAGTTTATGATTTTTGGGGCGATCAGGTGAAGGGATGAGCAGCTCTACGTTTTACATGGATAATCTTGAAACTTGTTTTACCTTAATTTTAATGTTCCTATTTAAACTCTCTTTAAAATGTCTAGCTTACCCTGTGGTGTTTCTTTGGTGTTGTGCTTGGTTCTCTTTAAAAACTGTGATGATCGTGTAATTGTTACACGGGAGCAGATGATCTTCCAGGAAGGAGAGCTCCTTAGTGAGTGGTCGCCGAGGGAGAGATCGCCGGTTTCTACCTCTCGGTGGTGATCGCCGGTTTTCGTGTCCTGATAGAAGATCGCCCGTTTTGAGGTCTTCTGTTAGAGATCGCCGTTTTAAAGTTGGAGATCGCCGTTTTCTTTTGAGACCGCCTGTCTTACTGCATTTCTTTTATTTTCGTAAAATCTTGCAAACATTTGATTTGGTTATGTATTAAACTCCCTAAGAGGAGTAACTTCATTTCTGATATATATATAAATACATATTATTTTGCACTCTTCAATATTATTTGGTTACACTTAATTTCAATTATACATGGATGTATGTATTATTTTGGCGGGATGTTACAGTATGAGAGGCTTAGCAACTTTCTGCTATCTCTTGGCTATGAAAGAGGAATGGTAGACAAGACTCTCTTCATCAAGAAGTCACATGCAGAAATAATTCTTGTGCAAATATATGTTGATGACATCATCTTTGGTGCTACACAAGATAGGTTGTGTGAAGAATTTGTGGCTGCTATGAAAGGTGAGTTTGAAATGTCTATGATGGGAGAACTATCTTTCTTTCTTGGATTGCAGGTTAAACAAACAAAGGATGGGATCTTCTTAAGTCAATCAAAGTATTGCAAGGAGATTCTCAAAAAGTTTGAAATGGAAAATTGCAAAGAGGCAAGCACTCCAATGCCATCAAGCTGCTACATGGATGCAGATACTGCTGGAAAGAGTATAGATCAAACAAAGTTCAGAGGTTTGATTGGATCATTGCTTTATCTAACAGCAAGTAGGCCGGATATCATGTTTGCAGTGTGCCTATGCTCAAGGTATCAAGCAAATCCTAAAGAGTCACACTTCAAAGCTGCCAAGAGGATTCTGAAATATCTCAAAGGAACATCATCTGTAGGCTTATGGTATCCTTCTCATTCTCCAATACACTTAATTGGTTATTCAGATTCTGATTTTGTAGGTTGTAAGCTAGATAGAAAAAGCACAAGTGGCACTTGTCACCTTCTTGGCTCTAGCCTAATCTCATGGCATAGCAAGAAACAAGCATGTGTTGCTCTCTCTACTGCTGAGGCAGAATATATAGCTGCTGGTAGCTGCTGTGCACAGATCCTATGGCTCAAACAACAACTTGCAGATTTTGGTGTACAAATCAGCAAAGTTCCTTTGATGTGTGATAACACAAGTGCAATCAATCTTACCAAAAATCAAATCCAGCACTCAAGGACCAAACATATTGAAATAAGACATCATTTTATCAGAGATCATGTGCAAAATGGAGACTGCGAAGTGAAGTTTGTGGAGACCAAACTGCAGTTAGCTGACATCTTCACAAAGCCTTTGCCAAAAGAGCGGTTTTTCTTCTTAAGAAATGAGTTAGGTATCCTTGATCTAAATAATCTCTCTTAAAATCTGTGTTTGGTACATGTTAAAGTCTATTTGTGAAGACAAATAGGGGGAGAATTATTTGGTACTTGTATTTCTGTATCTTATTTGCATAAAAATGTTTAAATCTCTGAGTATAAAAGTGTTTTTCTGCTGCTGCTGATAGAAACAATCGATTGTTTCGTGTAAACAACCGATTTAATTTTATGTTAAAAAAGGTATAATCTAACTAGCTGCTGTAAGAAGCTTTGGATGGTACAAATTTTTTTTGCAGGAACTGCTTCAGATTTAATCAGTACAACACAAGCACCAGGGATTTGTCTTCATCAAATAGGGGGAGATTGTTGAACCAAGTGGTGTTCAAGGTTTTGAAGAATCCAAATCCTTTGAAGGATGATGAAGCTTTTGCTGTGCTTGTTGTTGCTGTGCTGGTTTAGTTAGGATCTGGGTAGTTTGAGTTGTGTAACTCAACCTTTGATTGAATCTAAAGCTCAAGCATCTCAACTTTCAAACAAAGTAAAGTGTTTTTCAAACTGAGTTAAAACAACCGATTGTTTTATCGAAACAACCAATTGTTTAAGCTTAGGTGTTTTGAAAACTGTTTTGAAGTGTGAAAATTGGTTAAGTAACAAAACAACTGATTGATTCGAGGAAACAATCGATTGTTTGTTATGTTTTTATAACAGAAAACAGTTTTGACTTTGACTGAGCTTTAAATGCTTTTAATTCTTACGCTCCAGTCATTAAATGCTTTGACCAATCTTTCTAAAGCTATTAAGAGTTTGTTAAGATTTGATTACAAACATCTTCTTTATATATATACAGAAAAACAGATTTGAGTTTTAAGAATCTAAGTGAGTTGAAAAAGTTTTTCTAAGAGTTGGAGATTGCTTAGAGTTTTGGTTGATCAAAGTGCTGAGATAGGATTCTCTTGTACTGATTTCAGATTGCTTCTGTAACAAGTGTAATCCTTGTAATTCTGTGAACTTTCGTTTGTGCTGTTGCTAAGAAGAGCTGTGTGTTCTTGAGGGGATCAAGATCAGCTTTCTTAGTGTGGTGTGCTGACCAAGGAGAGTGTGTGTCTTGAAGGGTTCAAGGTCATTCTCTTGGTTGTTGTGTAAGTAATCTGGGTTTGATTGCTTAGTGGAATTCCTCAGGGTTCTGAGAAGACTGGACGTAGCTCTGGGTTAGAGTGAACCAGTATAAAACTCTATGTACATATCTCTTTATCCCTTACTCTTTAAATTCAGTTTGTTTGTTATATGCTGATATAAACAACCGATTGTTTCGAAGAAACAACCGATTGTTTTCTTGGCAGTGTTGTTTTGCTCACTGTTTTGGCAAACTGAATTGTTTAATCCTTTGATTTCTGAAAGATATTCATTCTGTTCTGTAAAAGTTTTGCGAAAACCCTTTAAACCATTCACCCCCCCTCTAGTTTAAAGCCATATTTCCTAACACTTTTTTCATAGAAAACCCTTATGAGAATATGGTTGAAGAAAAATCTGTTTCTGAAGCTGAACCAGATATAGATATAAACCTTTCCTCCACAGAAAAGCCAAGTGAGGGGTTGTTTGAAAAAGAAGAAGTGGAATCTAGAAAGAATGAAGAGTATCTTACAACACCTCCTACAAGCATAGTGGCAAAAGAACCCTTAAAGGGGGATTGCAATACTTTGAACTCTTCTTTTCCTTTGAATCATGATGCTTACTCTTATTCTCAAAAATCACAAAAACAACACTTTGTGATGTTGTTGCTTATCTTGGGCAATGAACAACACAAAGGAAGCAAAAATATTTTTGAAAAGGGCCCTATTTCTTTCAAACAAAACTTTTATAAAAAATGCAAAGGGCCTTATTTCCTTACTATTTTATTTGAATATACTAGTCTTAATTTTCTTATCTCACTTTTCTATAATGTTTACTGTAGGTTAATATTTGATCCTGGAGGACGAGCATAGTTTTCAAAGCAGGAATAAGGCTGCTGTTTGAGATCAACCCTGTAGATCTGAGGACAGATCCTCTCAAGAAGGAGGGGATGATGGAAGAGGCCCAAGCCCAAGCCTAAGCCCAAGCTCAGGCCCAACAACTAGGTCCATGGAAAAGAGTATTTAAGAAGATTGGGACTCTGCTACTGATGGCAGAGAAACTTTTCTTTACATATTCAAAGACCCCTCAGAGGACCACAAGGAGTAGAGCCCAAGCCATGGGAACTGAGCATCAATTAATTTCAGTTTATTTGTAATTTCAGTAGAGTAGGGTTCATTTAGCATAATAGGGGGTGTATTTAACAATTTAGCTTGTACCTAGGCCTTTTAGGGTAGGAATGTAGCCCTACCTTCTAGAAGCATGCTAAGGGGCTGCATTGACCTTTAGTCAACACCCTAGCAGCCCCCTCTTTTATGTATTCCCCATCCTACCCTTGCTCCTTACTCTCCAAGGCACCATCTCCTATAAATAGGGTGCTTTGGCTCATGTTTTTTTAAGATCAATTTATATGAGTAAATGCTGCCAAAATTATGCTAGCTTCTACTCTTTGTCTAGTCTCTCTAGGTTAGACACTTTGATCTTCATCTTCACCTTCCTCCAAGTGATTTGGCCTAACCTATCACTCTCCATACCTTTCATGCACCTACAAGGAACCCATAGCTCTATATGAGTCATCCTTGACCCATATCATCCATAGCTTCCACATCCATCACCACCAAGGAACTCCAAAATCCAAAGAAGAGCATCACTATGCGCATAAACATAATCTCAATCTAAATCTCATCACTCTCCTAATATGACAGGGTTAATCCATACAACAGGTCAAGTAGTTATCTTTCAAACAACTTACCCATACATATGAACCTCCATCGACTCTCAACGCCTGAATAACTTCATCTATATGATTCCATTATATCAGGAGAGTCAAGATATCTCATTATAGAAATCACCGATCAATGCACATCCTACACGATCTTACACGGTATTTTCTTTCCTGAAAATACTATGCCTTGATCCCACATTCACAACATTCAACACATCATATAACACTTAAATGAACAATTCCAATCACAGCAACAATCATTTCAAGGTTCAGATTTTCGAATATCACATGCATTTCACATTTCAAACTCAAACAGTTTCAAACGACACTAAAACAGGGGAGTTCGAAATCAACATTAAAACCGGCGATCACGTCGCCCCTGATCCGGTCGGTCATCGGTAGGCGATGACGTCAGAAGCAGATGACCACGTGGGCCAATCACAGAGTGACGCGTGGCACGTAAAGGCAGATGAACCAGGGTGGAGATCGTTCAAGAACGGCGATCAGTGGTCAGCTACCGAGCGACCGCCACCAGCAGATCAGTTCCTACTTGAGCGCCTGGAAGAAGAGTGCGAGAAGGGACGAAGCACCGATCAGTCATCGGTGCGTTCAGAGTGATCTGTCATCGGTATATGCATTGTGATCAGTCATCGGTGCATGGAGAATGATCAGTCGTCGGGGGTTCCTTGTCAACACGTGTTAAACTGGGACCCAGGCTCCCAGCAAGAACGTTACCCAAGGACCTCGCCTGATCCCATAAGCAGAGCACGAGGACGTGAAGTATCACATCGGTCATCGATGTGTGTTGAGGTGACATCGGCCGCGCGATGTGAACAACGCAACCGATGATCAGTAAAGTGCCCAGAGGCTGAGAGCGTTCTTAGTCGCGAGACGACCACGCAGGAAGATGAGAAGACGCAGTTAGGTGCAGAATCCCGCTGGGACGAGAACCCATTAAGGTTGGAATCTCCCAGTGGGTTGCATGTCTGCCACGTGGATGGTAAAGATGTTCCCAGAGAATAGGTAAGGCAGGTAGGCACAGAAGTCGAAGGGGTTGAGAGGAACCCACGCGGCCACCCCTGTCAGACCTGGCACTCAAGTGAAGAAAGCTGGCATGCAAAGCACCCTGGGGAGTGGAAACGGCACGGCAGGGTAATTAAATAAACCTAGAGGTAGCCTGTAGGGGCTACGCAGGGTTTATATGAGGAAGAAGAACACCAAAACGAGGTATGCAATCTTTTACTCAGACACAACACAAATCCAAGAGCACTCAGTCTTCGAATCAAAGAGGACTGAGGGCACACACACACGGTCTCACACAGAGAAACCTAAGAGAGACCTTTTGGTGTTCCCGTTGCCTGACTTGAGCGTCGAAGCTACAACGGCCGCTAGAGGCGCCGTCTGTGTGTTTTGCAGGCACCATTCGGAGTTCCGGTGAAGGTTCCTGGAGCCTCCTTGCAGAGCGCGCAGCAGATAGAAAGTCAAACGAAGGAGTGAACGAGGCAATCTCTCCACGCTCGAGTCCGCGGCGAGATCATTTGGCGCCCACCGTGGGGCCCGAAGTAAAACAAAGCCCCCATACACAAGAACGAGATAGAAATCGCACAGATGAGTAGAAGAGCCAGACAAACGACACCTCCACCACCTGCTGGTGAAGGAACTGTGACCATGGCGCAGGTCATGGAGATGATGCGCGCGTTGCAGGAGAACGTTGCGGCATCGAGAGCTGAGCAGGAGAAGATGCATGCAGAGCTGACTGCATCGCACAGCAGGAGTGAAGAGTTGAACCGCGTGAACGAGGAGTTGCGTAGGGAGCTGCTGGCGCAGAATGAGCGCGTATCCGAAGACAGAACGTCGATGCCGCCGTCGCCCCCTAGAGCATTTCCTATGCCCTTCTCCCCCGAGATCATGAACACGGTGGTGCCCCCCAACCTAGTGGGAGTGAAGGCGTCGTTCACGGGGGTGGAAGACCCAGAAGCACATTTGACAGCCTTCCACACTCAGATGATGCTGTCTGGAGGTTCAGACGCAGTATACTGCAAAATGTTTATGAGCACGCTGTGCGGAGTGGCTATGGAGTGGTTCGTGAGCTTGCCGGAGGGCCGCATCACCTCCTTCCATCAGTTCTCAAAGCTATTCATAGAGCAGTATATAGTCAACAGAGCGCCGCCGGTGGTGGCTTACGACTTGTTCGACGTGCGCCAGTACCAGGGAGAGTCGCTGAAGGATTTCCTCAACCGTTTCGCTGCGCAGGTGGTGAGATTGCCCAGCAAGGACGAGAGCATGTTAGTGCACGCATTCAAGAAAGGCGTCCTACCTGGCCCTTTCAGTGAATCGCTCATCAGAAGCCACCCTGCCACCTTCGCTGAGATTCGGCGACGAGCGGTGGCGCACATAGTGGCGGAGACAGAGGTCTCTGAGAAGAGAGGCAGCACTGCGCCGACGAAGCCGCGCGGAGGTCAGGGGAAGCAGCAGCAGGTGCGGGTGTATGAGACCAAGGAGGAGAGGAAGGCACAGGGAAGGCCTCGTCCATATGCGCCCAGCAAGAACCAGCCCAGGGGGCGTGCAAGGGAGAACAGCACACCCCCTAGGTATGATTTCATGATAAAGTTGGCAGAGCTGATCGCCATCCCTGCCGTGGCTGCGAGACTCCGAGTACCAGAGAAAACTGAGGAGGTACTTGGAAGGCGGAAGGACGAGTGGTGTGAGTTCCATCAGGCTTATGGACACACACTCCACACATGCCTGGCGTTGGGGCGTCAACTTGCTGAGTTGGTGAAGACAGGATTCCTGACCGATTACCTGCGGGAGGCGCAAGCTGATCGCGCTTCGGGGTCTTAGACAGGCGATCAGCAACACGAGGTCCCTGTGCATGGGGACGTGAGGTGATGGAGGATGCAACGCTGGGGGGGCTCCCAGGTAGCTCAGGTGGAAGCTGAGGCAAAGTCTTTAAGCTCAGCGATAGGAAGTGGCAAAGAGAAGGGCGAAGGGTCCAGTTCTCTAGCTGTTGACTTAGTATATCCGCCATTCGATCCCAAGGCCTGGATGAACGAGGGTTACGCTTCTGTGAACCTCGCCAGACCCCAGATAGTGTGGGATTTCTGCACGTCTGCAGGAGAAAGAGGGATTGGAGAAGCACTTGAAGTCATGAGTTTCCTGCACAAGTTCAAGGAAGTCCAGTCAGTTCGCTTTAACACACCTCGCGATGGTGTAACGAAAGGGAAGCAGCGAGCTTATGGAGAACTTGGGAGGCGCGAACAAGTTTGAAGTTAAGGACAGCTTTTCGTCGTTGCTGAAAGAATGGTGTGCTCGCCAGGTCGGTCATCGCCAGGGCCCATACAGAGTGGTTGAGGCGCTGGAGAGTGGAGCTTATCGGCGGGAGACCTTGGATGGAGCACCTATCCCATAGACGTGGAACGGTACACATTTGAAAGTTCCACTTTAGTTAAATTGTAAAGTAGATGCGTTCTTGCACTGCACACTCAATGTATATACTGTAAATAGTTGAGCAAATCAGGGGGCACTAACGAAGCCACCCAATAAAAAAAGATTTCAGTATGTCAAGTGTGCACATGTTTCCCAGTTTCAAGTTCTGCTTGCCCCAAATACAAGTCCAAGGGATCAGCTGGAGCCTGCTCGCCCCAGGCGCGAGTACGGACCACTGACCTATGTTCTCCTCACCCCAGGAGTGAGTGCAGGTGGCCAAAATTTGGGAACTCGGGAGTTCTAGGAAAACCAAGAGAGGGAAAGGGAAGATTTCGAGAAACATCCAAGAGGAATCAGACCCAAAGGTCGATGAACTCGGGGCAAGCAAGAGGGGTCAACAAGTAAAACTCTTCTTCCCCGTAACAAGACATCACCGTCGCGTTTAAGCACCAAGAAGCAGAGCTCGATCAGTCATCGGTGCACCCAAAGCAAGATCAGCCGTCGGTGCATGTCGGGGTAAGTACTCGGTCGGTCCATTGGTCATCGAGGTCATGTTAACACGTGTTAAGCTGGGACCCAGGTTCCCAGCGAGAGCGTTACGCATGCACCTCGCATGATTCCAAAATAAGGCTGGTCATCGGGGTCGTGCTAACACGTGTTAAGCTGGGACCCAGGTTCCCAGCGAGAGCGTTACGCATGCACCTCGCATGATTCCAAAATAAGGCTGGTCATCGAGGTCGTGCTAACACGTGTTAAGCTGGGACCCAGGTTCCCAGCGAGAGCGTTACGCACGCACCTCGCATGATTCCAGAAGAAGGTTTGTCATCGGGGTCTTGTTAACACGTGTTAAGCTGGGACCCAGGCTCCCAGCGAGAGCGTTACGCATGCACCCCGCATGATTCCAAACCAGAAGAAGAGGAGTTGCCCACTCAAAGGGCGTACGGTGATACCATGCAGGCAGGGATGCGCCTGGCGAGTGCGCTTAGACAGCCACCCCTGGTGCTCCCCTGGGAGCGTGCACCCACTCAGTAGAGAAAGTCCTCTTCCTCTGCTTCTTGTGGCAAGGTTGAGGCAAGAGATCCAAGCCCTTCTCCTCTGCTTCATACAGCAAGGTTAAGGCAACAGAGAAAGCCCTCACCCTCGACTTTGTACAGCGGGGTGCAGGCAAGAGAAAGTCCTCACCCTCGACTTTATACAGCAGGGTGCAAGCAGATAAAAGTCCTCGCCCTCGACTTTATACAGCAGGGTGCAGGCAGAGAAAGTCCTCTTCCTCTGCTTCTTACGGCAAGGTCGAGGCAAAGGAACCAAGTCCTTATCCTCTGCTCCATACAGCAAGGTTAGGACTACAGAGAAAGTCCTCACCTCGACTTGTTACTGCGAGGCTGGGGCGAGAGGAGAAAGACCTCACCTCAACTTCCTACAGCGAGGCTAAGGCAAGAGGGGTCATCAAGAAGCAGTCCTCTTCCCCAAAACACAGGCATCAACTTCAGAGGTCGGGTCCTCTATGCACTTAAGGCTGGAGTGACGCGGAAGTAATGCGAAGCATGAAGCGCGATGACTGATCGGTGGTGCGCTAACATGCTAGTCGGTGGTCGGTAGAAAAGCCCTTAGTATGAAAGCTTGCCCAAACAAGGTCTTGGACGATCAGTCGAAGCATTTAAACGCCATCAGGTCAGTCATCCAACACGAACTTATGCATACAAGATTATATACAAGTTTGTAGCAGCAAGAGAAATTACACACAAGGAGAAGTGGCAAGGGAAGAAGCTCAAGAAGGAGGAATGAGCCTGCCGTCGGCCACTGAATGGTGGAGGCTAGGTTGGGTAGAGTCCGAGTCTGGTAGGACGCAGTGAACCTGCTGCAAGCCCATGGAACCCATCTATCAGAACCTCAGCACCAACAGCCGTGGTCTCAGGTACATCAGCTTCGAGCTCCTTCTTCCCTTTGGCAACGAAGACCACTTAGTCTCTTCGCTGAGAACAAGTTCACAGCTCGAGACTGGGGGGCTTGTGATCCGGTCGGTCATCGGTAGGCGATGACGTCAGAAGCAGATGACCACGTGGGCCAATCACAGAGTGACGCGTGGCACGTAAAGGCAGATGAACCAGGGTGGAGATCGTTCAAGAACGGTGATCAGTGGTCAGCTACCGAGCGACCGCCACCAGCAGATCAGTTCCTACTTGAGCGCCTGGAAGAAGAGTGCGAGAAGGGACGAAGCACCGATCAGTCATCGGTGCGTTCAGAGTGATCTGTCATCGGTATATGCATTGTGATCAGTCATCGGTGCATGGAGAATGATCAGTCGTCGGGGGTTCCTTGTCAACACGTGTTAAACTGGGACCCAGGCTCCCAGCAAGAACGTTACCCAAGGACCTCGCCTGATCCCATAAGCAGAGCACGAGGACGTGAAGTATCACATCGGTCATCGATGTGTGTTGAGGTGACATCGGCCGCGCGATGTGAACAACGCAACCGATGATCAGTAAAGTGCCCAGAGGCTGAGAGCGTTCTTAGTCGCGAGACGACCACGCAGGAAGATGAGAAGACGCAGTTAGGTGCAGAATCCCGCTGGGACGAGAACCCATTAAGGTTGGAATCTCCCAGTGGGTTGCATGTCTGCCACGTGGATGGTAAAGATGTTCCCAGAGAATAGGTAAGGCAGGTAGGCACAGAAGTCGAAGGGGTTGAGAGGAACCCACGCGGCCACCCCTGTCAGACCTGGCACTCAAGTGAAGAAAGCTGGCATGCAAAGCACCCTGGGGAGTGGAAACGGCACGACAGGGTAATTAAATAAACCTAGAGGTAGCCTGTAGGGGCTACGCAGGGTTTATATGAGGAAGAAGAACACCAAAACGAGGTATGCAATCTTTTACTCAGACACAACACAAATCCAAGAGCACTCAGTCTTCGAATCAAAGAGGATTGAGGGCACACACACACGGTCTCACACAGAGAAACCTAAGAGAGACCTTTTGGTGTTCCCGTTGCCTGACTTGAGCGTCGGAGCTACAACGACCGCTAGAGGCGCCGTCTGTGTGTTTTGCAGGCACCATTCGGAGTTCCGGTGAAGGTTCCTGGAGCCTCCTTGCAGAGCGCGCAGCAGATAGAAAGTCAAACGAAGGAGTGAACGAGGCAATCTCTCCACGCTCGAGTCCGCGGCGAGATCAGCCCCACACATAAAAATAGAGCATCGTGAAAAGGAATATGAAAACCGGCGACCACGTCGCCCTCACTTCAGAACCTACTCGCCTAATGTTTTTATAAACGAAAATGCTAGCTTCCCTTACCTGGACTAGCATAAACTTCACTAAGAGCTCCAACCCAACGAGATTCAAGGATGCCTTAACCTGCACCATGGAGCCTTAGTCACAAAACTAGCTATACCACTCATTTCTACGTTAACAGAGACGATTCCTGAAGCCAAGAGAGCTGCATGCAACGCCTACGCAGAGGCAACCCTCTCAAGTGCAGGATCGACTCGAAGAACAGAGCGAAACGACTTACTCTGTTTTAGCGTCCGGTTTGGAGAACTTGCAGAGAACCTCCCAGGTGCTCTATGGTAGTCGCCGATAGCCAACTGGTGCGCTAGGACATCTGAACGTATGGAGAAGGAGAGGGAAGAAACAGGGAACCAAAGTTAACTCACTCAATCACTCTCGAACCACAGCAACGTTTACTGCCTCTCAGGAGTGAGTTTTGAATCTAAGCCAACTTGCCCAGAAATGCCGCTGCCTCCCGCCCACTCTGTAGGGAAGCTTGCGTGCACACTTCCTTGAACAGTATGACCACGTGGGTCTCTGCGCATACCAACTCTCTGATGCTTCTATTCTGAAACACTCCTAATGTCTACGTGTCGCGCATGCTGGACGTCTCATGCTGGGAACCTGGGTCCCACCTTATCTGTGTGAAACACGACATCGCGCGATAACCTTCCACCGATGACTGCTCGCGCGATGACTATCCACCGATGACTGCTCCTGGCGGACGACCGATGTCTCTCCCTGGAAGACGACCGATGTGTCCCTCATCCTGGCGATGACCGTCTGTCTCTCGCCCTGGCGATCCCCACGTGTCTCTCGCCCTGGCGATGCCCACGTCTCTTTCGCCTGGCGATGCCCGCGTCTCTCTCGCCCTGGCGATGCCCGCGTCTCTCTCGCCTGGCGATGCCCGCGTCTCTCTCGCCCTGGCAATGCCCGCGTGTCTCTCATACCGGCGATGACTGATGTGCCTCTCATCCCGGTGATGACTTATGACACATCGCCACGCCTTGCTGACGGTTCTTCATCCCACTATGTTACGTCCAAGGTATCACCTCCACATGGCTTGGTGACGTCGGTAGCTTCACATTTCCAAGAATAGATCAGCACTACTCCTCGTGCGCCCATGCATGCAACACTAAGGACGATTTCTTATGCTCAAGCATAGAGCTTCGCATGCACAGTGTATCTAAGGCTTAACCCACACCTTGATACGCGTGGTTCTTGGAACCCACTATGGTCGATCCAGTATCTTGACCACATACTAAGTGCACTTTCGGCAATCATGTACACCATAGGCGATTGGCGATCATGTGTACTCTAGGCGACAGGCTATGTACCAGAGAAGTCGGAGATCGCCTCCGTCTTCAACAACGGTGATCTCGTAGACTTCTAAGCTACACTTTCCTTCCTTTATATTTTAAATAAAAACATACTTAGAATTCACTTAAAATATATCACTTTCATTCCAATAAAATTTTCTAGGTCCTTACACTTGGTGGGGTCTTCACTTGAAAGTTGAGATGACTTCTCATAGTGTGAATGGTAATTTGAGTCCTTGGTCATCTCTTGTGAATGTTAGATTGTATCAATCTCCCCCTGTTTCTGTCATGGAATAGATGAAAGAAACCCCAAAATGGATTTTTGTTTAAGAATGAAATCTTATTGGAACTATCCAACTCACCCTTTGAAATCATATCACATCCTTGATAGGATGAAATAGGATGAATTGATACAGTATTTTGTAAGTACATAATTATCTTGAATAAATTCACTATTTCTTTCTTTTCCAATCGCCTAGAAAGAGCAAGATGTTTCTTTTGTTCTTTTTTCAACAATTTCTGATCTTTAGTAGACCTATCAGTAGGATTCGAACCCAGATGAAGTTCTGACCATTTGTAAGAGAAAAAAGAACGAGTGGCTCTTGCAGGATTCACGTTCCATGAATAGTCCGCACATTGAGGAATATCCATAAAGGTTTTTAAGGAATCGCTCTGATTCTATCTCTATTCGTTCCGTTTGAAGAAAGGAAGGATCCCAGCAAAGAATTGATCTTTCTTTTAGTTGTTGAATCTCTCTTTGATTGATCAATGTGTGATATTTTGAATCCTCATTCCTAATGGAATCGAAAGAATCCTTGGATTGATCAAAAGATCCTTTCAATTGGCTAGAATCCATTACTTGAATGAAACTAGATCTCGTGGAATCATAGTGAAGATTTGATGATACATTCCTTACCTTGCTAAAAAATCGATCCTTGTTTCCCAACCACACATTGTTTAACCAAATCCAATTCTCTTGTAACATGTAAATTGATTTATAACATTTGTTCGGAATGATAAGGAGTTTTTATAAATATGCGAGGAATCAAAATTTAGAAGACTTTCTTAATAATTTTGTATGCAGGGAATCGATATGAATGATTTTTATATGTGCATCAATGTCAATTCAAGATGGAAGAGTAAGAAGGATTAACCCCATTTTCAATTTTCCCAATTGACTCATCCAAATCATTTACTTTACTTTTTTTTAATTCTCATGCAAACTTTTGTCAATATCTTTCAAATCAAATTATTGTACATATTCTTATACTTAGTGAACGTTACTATTAGGATTTTAAATAACTATTCCTTTGTACTGATGCCAAGAAATAAGCAAAGAGAATAACGAAAATTGAATTTATTCTTGTTAAAAGGTCTCATGAGAGAGTAACATGCACAACCAAAAGTTTTATAAAAAGAGTAATCAATTTTTTTCTTACAAAACACATGATAAGGATTATCAAACTTAATAATTGGTGATAGTAATTCATTAATAATGGTCACGACAATAGTGAAGGCTTCGCCCAATATTTTAGAGGAACAGACGCATGACCCAAAAGAGTTAAACCTATATTTGTGATGTGGTGATTCTTTCGTTCAATTTACCATTTTACTCATAGGTTTAAGGACATGTTAAACAATGATTGATTCCATTTTCAACACTATATGACTTTAAGCACAAAAACTCTTTAGCCCTATCGGTTTGAAAAGTTTGAAGTTTAAAACTAGTTTGTTTTTCAACAAAGAATTTGAAAATTTTAAAAACTATGATAGCTTAGACTTATGCTATAACAAATAAAACCAAGTGTATTTTGTGTAGGCATCAAGAAAGGCAATGTAGTAGTAAGAACCATTAGAAGAAGCAATTGGAGATGGTCCCCAAATGTATATATAAACGAGTTATAGGGGGTGCAATGTAAATACTATGAGAATCAGATAAGGGTAATCGATGAGCTTTGCAATAATGCAAGAATCACATAAACATTTTTTTACAGAAAAAAAAAATGTGACAGTGCTTCATAAAATGATGAATAACAATATCATTTGCATGGCCAAACTGTGCATGCCATAATGTATATGTATCAGTTGTAGGTAAAACAATAGTGATATTAGCATATGGTTGAGAAATAGGAATGAAATATGAAAATACATATAAAGCGTTCCGTGAAGAAGGATCTCCTTTGTATCCTGCTTTTTTACAAAACAATGGTGAGGATTAAATTAAAAAAAAAAATACAACATTATCATGATCAAATTGAGAGACACTAAGAAGTTTTTTATTGATGTGATGAACATGAAGTAATTTGTTTAGATAAAATATGTAACAATTAGTGGGATTAGTGTAAGATGCAGAACCAATATGTTTAATATACAAACCGGAACATTACCTATTTTTACTATTTCAAATCTAGTATATAAAGTTTTGGCAGTGAGAGTTGTATCATCATGAGTGAAATGATGTGATGCACCACTATCAGGGTACCATAGAGAATCATGTGTAGTGGGAGGAGAGCCAAGAATGGAAGGTTCATGATTATCACTTGAAGTGGGAGCAAACTATGAGTTATTAGCAAAAATTTGAGACGTAGAGAGATGATCATACCTATGCCATCAATCAGAAGCATAGTGGCCAATTTTTCAGTAGATTTGACACTAAATATTGGTGGAAGTAGTAGAGCTTGAAGAAGAGGAAGAAGAAGTCCATGAAGGTTTTGTTGATGATCTTGCACCAGGAAAATGAAAAGACTGTTTGTTAAACGTTGATCTTAAAGAACCCCGAATGTTGCATTGATTAGTTGGAAAAGACTTGGTGCGAAGGAAAGAAGCAGTATATATGAGCTTGATAAAGAGAGATCGTTATTGTTACGATATTTTTCTATACGCTTTTCTTGAGCCAAAAAAAGTGCCTCAACTTCTTCTACCAAATAAGGATCAGTTTGAGAGGTTGCAAAGGTAATGAAGGCATTGTACTCTTTAGATAAGCCATTTAGGATGATTTCAATATGTTCTTTGATGGTTATAGGAGTTCCAGTAGTAAACAAGGAATCTACAAATTTCTTAAAATCTTGAAGATAAACTGAAATGGAACAATCTCTTTTAGGTGTACGTAGAAGCATTTTGAGTTTCTTGACACGAGCACAAGTCTTGGATGCATAATGAATATGAAGATTGGAACATATTTGGTTAGAGGAAAAAAGACCAACCATATTGATGAGGAGGGATTGAGATGTGGAGGAAAGAAGTCAAGCGACGATGGCTTGATCTTGACAATCAAAAGAAAGAAAAACAGCAGAAAATATGGAATTTGACTCATTGAGTTTAAAGTGAATGAGAGTTGTGAAAACATGTGGGCAAAAAGCGGAAGTAGTAAAATTTTAGGTGGTGGTGGAGCTTGAAGATGCAACAGCAATGGTTGAGGAAGCTTCAGCCATATTAGCTCTAGATACCAAGTGACTTTGAGTGGAAGAAGAGAAAAAAGTAAAGAGGATTGTATTATTACTAAAAGAAGATACATCAAACCTTGCAAAGCAGTGTATAACACATGCATTACTTTTGTAATAGAATAATAGATAGATACTACATGGTTTGTCTAAGTAACAAACATATTACACTATATATGAAAATAAATAAAATTTACAATTTAAAAAATATGTTGTTAAGTTTTTGAAGAATTTTATATTATAAAATATTGTGTTAATTTATATACGGGTCAAATCATAATAATTTATTTTTAAATATGTTTGGATTTAAATAATTTTAAATAACACACTTTCGATTATGTTCTATATATTTGATAATATTTTATTTAAACTTTTACATTTATTTTGAGAATTTTTATATAAGAAAAAAATTAAACTTACTATATTTTAAAAAAAAGTATAATAATTAATTAATTAAAATAATGAGATGTTACACACACCAACTTCATAAGAGGTAGATTTAGAATGGATAAATTTAGTTTCACTTGGTTGATGGTGAATTAATTCTTCAACAAATTCATTAAGTGGTTCTTGGATAAATTTATTTCTTTTTTAAATTTGAATTTAGTGCACATTCATTATGTTACATGTACTCTAATTGTGTCATATAAGGTCATATCATTGGACAATAATGTGTCTTTGGCATGTTCTTCCTAGAGAGTGATAAAAAGAAAAGATGAATGTATAAATGACAACAAATTATATGAACTAAAGCGCATGCAATGTTTTATATGAACAATGGGGAATGTATTTAAAAAGAAAAAATGAACCACCATGAAAAGAATGATTAAACATTTAGTACTAGATAAAGTAAACAAAACCAAAAATATATAATTAGAGAGTGAGAAGCAGTGAAAACGCAATCGTAAAATAGAAGTAATCGCTTTACTTTTTGAGTTGAGGTAGCATGAGTTTAGTTTAATGTTGGATAAATAGAGGCTCATTCGTACACAAGACGTTACCATGTTATGTAATCTTCATTCTTTTTCCACTCTCTCTCCTTCTCTTTTCACAAACCTTTCCTTTTCTTTTTAAAGCTTTATTTATACTACCATTGGACCACACCCATGCTTCTGGTTGCTTCTGGTTGCTTGGATCCAATTAATCAAAGCCCTCGCTCCCCGCCATAATTCTCACAAATATTATCTTTTTATAACTTTCTTTTTGCATACACACACTCCCACAAAAACCAAAGGGAACCACCAAAGCTACCACTGCATTATCACTACCACTTATGCCGAGAAGTTTTCTAGGAAATTTTGAAAGAGAAACCTTTCAACAGATGAGCGTGGGAGATGAGCATGGGACTCGTACCTGTGAGATATATTTATATTTATAGCAGTGATTTAATAAATCTGATAAATATTTATTGAAATCAATTCTGATATTATATCAAAAAATAAATTTTATGTCTAATTTAATTTTATAAAATTAATTTATAAAATAAGATTGCAGTTATTTGTATATTACTAAATATCTTTATCTTAATCAACATATAAAAAAATAACAAAAGGTAAAGGGGTTGATAGTATTAGTCTAAAAACACATAAGAGGATAGTAGCTATAGGCTAGCCTTGATTGTACCTTCAACTTATAAAGAGGCCTCCCCCTAAATCATGCTTTCATCAATATATCTTCTTTATCTTTTTCCCCACAAAAGTATGGGTGAATAAAACAGTAATTATCTTTTGTAAAAAACAAAAAACAGAAGTCTCAAGATGGAAAACTGCAATGAAAGATTCTTTATCCATGCATTGATTTAAGTGTCCAACAACGTTGGATGAGAATTGACAAATACCCTTGGCCTTCTATGACAATGCCTCACAAACCACACAGGGTAGAAAGAAGGCCTTCTTAGTGGGAAACCCAACAACTAAAACTATAGTATTATTATGTGATAAGGTTTAGTATTTATTTAAACTTTAAAAAAAACTAGGAAAGATGGCGCACATAGTTTGCTTAACCAGATGGGAAAACTCATACAAATAGGTGAGTTGTCAAGTCCTGTTATGAAAAAGATAAAGATAAATTAGGAAAAGGAAAAGCAATGTAACATAACCTTTCAATATATATCATTTCCTTGATTCCTCCTTTCCATCAACCATTCTTCTGCATCCAAATCCACCTCGGTCCTTTCATTTGGAGGTATTGCTCCTGTCTTTAAAACCTTTTCTGTCTCAAGTTTTCACCACATACACTTGCCAAGTATTTCTAGATTTGAAAGATTCCCCAGTTCTATTAGATGTGTCTTCTTGCTATTTATATGAATCCATCATCACGTGCCCGATTGATGCTCTGATATATTTTGAAGAAAAGTACTTAAATTTATTCCCTCGTTGAGCATTAGATCAAATTGGCTACAAATTCAGCAAAGCTTCACTATTAGAGCGTATATAAGATTTTCACCTCCCTAGATTTGTTCTGTAGCAGTGATTTGTTAGAGATTTTTTCTCCTCGTATCTGAAAGGTTTAAGAATGTGTTTTATCTAGCAGAGTTTGACTGATAGTATTGTCTTATGGTGAAGGCATCAGGAAAAGATGGCAAGCGAAGCTCCAAGTTGGGCTGATCAATGGGGTGCTGGTGGTATTGGTGCCATGGAAGATGATGAGACAAGATCTCAAAAGGAAACAGGCAAGAACAAGAATTCAGGTTCTAAGGGTGGTTTCAGCAAAGTCAAAGCAACAGCCTCAAATTGTGTCAAATGGTTCAAAAGCCTGTGCAAAAAGAGTACATCCCAGTAATACATAATGTGTGAAGTAGTAATCCACCACTGTGGCAGCAGTTTTTTTAACCTTTTTTTCCCGTTTTAATGAGTTGAAGGTGTATTAGACAGTTAAGCTCGATTGAATGGCATTATTATTTGACATCCAGGTGTAGTTTTTTGTAAAGAATGGAAAGATAAAGTTGAAGAAGTCGTGTTTAACTCATTTTTATGAAACATGACTTCAACTATATCACACCAAAATTTCAAATGTCACACTGAAATGGTGTATGAGACAAAGAATATTTTGGTTTGTCTTTTTTCTCTCCTACAAAACTCATATACATTGAAGACAACTTAATTTGATTTTATTTATCACACATTATTCAATTCAAAAATATATACATAATTTTATTTTAAAAAAATAAAAATTATCTTTACGGTAAACGATTTTAACACAATTAATTAAATTAAAGTAATTTCCAATGTGCACTATTTATGTATGAGAAAAAAAACTAAAATCTTATGCATTACTTTTGTGTAAAATAAAATTTAAGTTGTATTTTAAAAACACAACTTTTTCATGAAGCCTAAGCACTATTTATCCATTGTTATAATTTTTTTAAAATCTACTCATTTTAATAATTTCAAACAATTATGATAAAAAAAATCTATTAGAAGATGCTCTTTAAATTTAGCATTATTTAACACTGCATTAGTGATTATTGATTGCGTACGAGTTAAGACATCCTTTAGATAGTATGTCATTGTTTTGCTTAATTATGCATGATTGCTAATCATTCTAAATATAATATTTAAAATAATAATTATTAAATTTTATCATACATAAAAATCTATCTTACATGACAATTTATCATTCAATGAAAATATAAAATTTTATACTGTTAATATATTTAAATTATTCTTAAGTTTCTATGTAAAGCATTTGAGGAGTTTTTTTTTTAAAATATATACATAGTATAGAAAGAACTAGAGTTGTAAGCTGCTCAATTAATTATCTTAGAGCATTATAAATTAACTTTGGCTATTGCTTAACATTTTAAAATCCTTACAATTTTCAAAAAATGTTTTCCAAAAATGAATGAAAAAACTTCATGATGTTATTTGAAAATATATATTTATCCAAAATGTATAATTCATAATTGATTTTGTTTATTCTTGGTTAATCATTCTGGAACACCTATAATAAAAGTTTTCATTACAAAATAATTCTTTTGGAACAATTTAAAATGATTTAAAAATGTGTGTTCTGAAAATACAAAGTTTTGAAATCTTTCGGGAAAACAAATCGAAAGGACTTGTGTTGGAGACAAGAGAACTTGTACCAACTTTCATTTCAGTAATTGCTAAGGCTGTGTTTGTATAGCATGATTTACTGTACACAAGAAAAGAAAGGTGAAGAATGAGTTGATTAGATGATTTAATATGCTTATGAAATATCTTTTGATATTCAAAATACTATCAGCATATATATAAGAAATTAAGTGCAGAAACTGTCTAATATACTCACAAACCTTCATATTGATACATTGGCATTGGTTCGCTGTTGCAATTTCAATAATGAGACAAACAAAGAAACAACTCTTTTTTTTTTTATGAAATAACAGAACATCGATTCCTTTCCAGAAGCTTTAAAAAAAACTTCTCAAAAAGGACATTCAGCAAGCTTTTAAAAAGTTTAAAACTTTATAATACATTATTTTTCAAAAATTACAAAAAAATTAAAACGTTGCACCGTCAAAACATGGAGGTGGGAAGCGTTTCAAGCACAATGCTTTTAAATAATGCTTGAACTGTAATTTGCCATTGTGTAACAATTACGGAGCCAAGACACTACCAATCTCAGAAGTCACTGGATTACTCTAAATCTCTATTTTCTTTTGTATTAGTAGCGTTCATCTATTTTTCCCAAAACAATAAAGCACCACAGTGTACTGGTTGAGTCGTTACCAAAACCAGACTAAATTAAAAGCATCATAAAAAAGATTACAAATGTCAGCCCGCCACTAAAAAAGGAATTCAACTGCCAGCATAAAATATAAATTCATATATTGAAATTCATATTTTTAAAACAATACACATAATCGAAGAGCAGGAAAATCCTGCTAAATATATACGTAAACCATACAATTGATATAAACAGGATAGGCATTGACTATAGACAACAGAACTTGCAGCATCTATTTACAGAGTTTATAATAAATTATTAATTTAGTGGGAACCGAAAGTGTTCTCCCCGCTGTAAGTCATGTAAAGAAAGCCATCATCGTCCTTATTTTCCTCATAAATGGAAGACATCAATGCGGCTGCAACAAGAGATTCAGTTCATAAGTACAACTAGAATTGTCAACGTAATAGTTTATAACTCAGCTTGAGTCGCGGCTACTTACCAGTTGGAGGTAAAGTGTTATTGATAAAAACAAAAATAGCTTTCTCCGCACTGACCTTGATCCTTTTACGGACAACATAAACAAACTGACCAACAGTCAAATCCGCTGGGACAAGGTACCTGCAGCATCACAACATGAGAAACAGAACCAAATGAGAATCCACTAATGCACCAAATAATAGCTTTATGCATTGTGGTCTAACTTACCCAAAGCTATATCAATGGCAAAAATCTTCCTAAACTAAGTTATGAAGTGGGTGCAAACTAGTTCATAGATGAAATAACCTTCTACATACAAGGACTAGCATTTAATTATTTACATTAAATTAAACAATTATATTTTATAAATGCAACAAAAAGAGAAAGAAAAATATTTCGCAGAAAACAGCTGACAGGGATAGGAAGAGTAAGCTGCAAGCCAATAAAAAGAATGTATTATCTTAGAATTTAGGTTGAGCCCCCAACTCAACTCTGCAAAACTTTGTTGGTAATGTGAGGACTATTTAAGTCTTATAAGTTCTATTTAAATCATATCTCTACTTGCCGTGGAGTTAAATACCATCTTTGAAGTTGCTACAACAACCTCCAAAGCAGCCACAACTAAGTTGAGCTAAGGGTGACCATAATTAAGACAGCTTTTAAACACCTTCCCTCACTAAGGGTGACTACAATTAAGACAACTTTCAAACACCTCTCCTCACACCTATGGCTACTACCTTGGAGCACGGCAATGCAGATGAGTAAACAATGGATCAAGGGTAAACTATGATACCATCTTAGAATTTAGACTTGGGATTAACTTAATTCCACAAAATCAACTTGTATGATGGAGTCTTCCCAAACTAACAAAGCTCTATTTCACTTCTTCTGAAGTATTTTACACTTCAAAGTGTTTCTACACTGGTGATGAATCTCACAACGTCTTCCCCATTAACTGGAAGTTTCACTTTCTTTATGTGTACATGATACCCATCCTAACGTGGACATTCGAATATGATCCTTGGTAAGAAGAACTCCCTTCCTAGATTGGAATTCTCATTTCATCCACTGTTCTCTTCTTTTACAGCCTCTGCATCCTACAGAAAACCCTCTCTTCCATGTGTCTTGTTAGGAACTAAAATTAGAAATAGGAAAGAAAAGAAATATTTTAGTGAAGATTGAAATGAATGGAAAGAACAGGAAATAGGGGACAGATCTCTCTCATCAAATGGCATCCTCTTTACCAAGGATTTCTCCTTTCATGAAGAGCATAAGTTCAATCTACAAATGATAACCAAACAGAATGAATCCTTTTCCTTTAACTGAAGAAATTTATCCTAAAGTGCTTCTAGAAAACTTAACCCAAGCAGACCTTAAGCTGAAGTCCCGAATATAGATGCAACGTTTATTTGCATTGCACATATTTGGAGTTGAGCTAGTACTGGATATTAATATATTCACTTTGCTCATAAAAGCAAAGCATCAATTGTACGATGTTGATCTGCTTCACAATACTGTTACATTATTACTGACACAACAAATAAAAGAAAGCCCCAAAATCTTTACAGAAAGCATCAACCAACTTCAAGAAAAAAGAATACCCTTGAGACAGCAAAAATATACATGAATACAGTAAGTGGTATTTTATACGATCACTAACTTCTTCTTATCAATGTCTGGAATATCAGTTCTTTCGGCTCTCTCAACAATCACCTGCACACAATGACTGCATTTCAACAAGAGTGCCTCAAGAAAACACAAACAACCAAACAATCTAAACAAAAAATTTACCGGTATTCTATCAGGATACTTGTCTCTAATGCGAGTAGACTCAGCCTGCCTTCTTTCTGGCATGGGGAAAAACAAAATGTTCAATTCAGGAGTTCAAAGGGAAAACTATGCAACAAAGTATGCCTTAGATTTTATGAGAAAATGCAAAATCAAAAAGGGAGTTCAAAAATTGTCCCAGGGGAAAAATTGGGTGTACAGATACAGGTATAAAAGAAAGAAAAACCCACGGTTCAGTTCACTCAGAATAAACCAGAGATCTTCTCAATTGTTGTCATACCACAATTAATCGAAATCAATTCAAATTTCTTCTAGATGAATTATCTTCCCTATAATTTTTATTTTCTACAGAATCCAAGGATTTTAAATTGCAACAATAAAAAAAATTAAGCATTAGAATAGAAGTGAGAAAGGTTTGAACTGTACTAATTAAATGCAAACCCTACTAAGAATAGCAGAGTAAAAATATTAGAAGAAAAGTTAGAGAGGAGGAGGACCTAAGGGATGCTCAAGCTTGAAGGAGATTTTGGCCATGATCTCTGAAAATCTGAAAAAGCTAAACATTAGAAAACATAATAGGGAGGAGGAAGGTTGGAGAAAGGATTGACATACCCAACACAGAGAGAGACAGGTAAAGATGGATGAATGATTGGTAAATTAGGTTGAGAGAGAAGAAGAGAAGAGATGAATCAAATTGAGACCCAGAAGAAACCTATAATTACTACTTTTTTAACTATTACCATTTTACTATTATTAACACTTGCAAGCTTTATTTCTTTTTGTTTTGTTTCTAATTCCAAGTTGGACCACTGTCATCTCCCTTTCTTACTCATTGCTGTCCTATTTCTCCTATCTGTTCCTTTCTAAATAAATATTTCACTTCAAACAAAACATTTACAAACACTCTATATATTTATTAATAAAAATTAAAGAAGTTGGTCACCTAGCTCTACATAACGCCCAATTCATGCTCCACTCACAATATTTATTAAAATATTTATTCACTTCAATTTATATGTATATGTATTCATGATTATTGAATTATTTATATTGTATCTAAACTAATTTAAGGTCTAAGTTTTTAAGTAATTTATAAATTTATTTATTTTTAGTGGATTTTTTATTAAACGTTTACACTTGATTGAGTGTTCAAAAAATTTGCATTTTTTAATTGGGTTTTTATTATTTGATTTTGTTATCTATTCAATTAACGTGATTTTTTTGTCATTATAATGTGCTTTTTATATAAAATAAAAAATAAAAGATTTATGATTAAATTTTAAGTCTTTCACAAGTTTGAGTGTGTTCAATTTAACTTTATTAAAAAAATCATTTTATTGAATATATAAATTTTTTATATTTTTTAATTGAGTCGTTATTTTATATTAGGGTTTCGATGTTGTTTGATTAAGAAGTATCAAGTGTAACGTCAAAAACTTGAAAAAAAAAATTCTGAAAACTTAATTATCTTTAGTAAACATTGTTTTGTATTTTCACATATTAAGTTTATTTTTGTTTTAGTATTTAATTAAAGAAAAATCTGCTATGTTATTTTTTATAAAGCTAATTATTAAAATTCTAAAGATTTATTTTTCGTATTGAGAATAAAACTGTAAAGTAAAATTAAATGGTCTTGTAACTTCTTTAAAATCAAACTACATAAACTTAATTCATAATATAAAGATTTTATATTCTTGAGTAAAAATATTTAATAGAAACTTAATTTATGAAAGACATAAAATTTAATTATATATTCTTTTACTTTTCATCTATATTCATATATAAAGGGAATTTTCCTCTTTAACTGTTCTTAATTCTTTTTCTATTTTACTAATAATGTCTGAGTATCCCTTTTTTTATTTTTTTATTTATAAATAATTATATTTAATATTAAAAATTAAATAAAGAGGGTTATATGTATCTATTATGTATTTAATATAAGATTTATTAAAACTAAATTCATTAATTAAATATACAAATGAGAAAAAATATTTTAATATAACTTTAGTGTCAACATTGATGTTACATCATAATAAATACAAATGTATCATCTTCCAATCTTCCAGTAACCATCTTTTTCTTATCTTTCTCTTTGTGCTTCCTTCTGTGGTCTTCTTTACCCCTCTAGATTAATAGAAATATGTAAATAAGTTTAATAAAACATTTATTTGTTTTTAGTTTTAAAAGCTTAAAAAAATTATCTTTGAAGACACAAATGAAGTGGTGAATGGTTAATGTTTATAAAACAATCATTTGAGTTTTTAATAAATAAATAAAATAAAATAATTTAGGGGGGAAAGTAGTGAAGAAATAAGCAACAATGCAATGTGGATATTCAAAACGCAAAAAATAAAACGTGGTCAAGTTTACTATTGTAGTGTCTTATGAAAAAAAATTGAGAAACTTACTCATTTGAGAGTGAAGAAAGAGTGAGTGAGGGGAATTGGAGAAGATAACACGTTAGACAAATAACCACTCGTCTTAATTCAACCAGGGACCAAACTCCATGCGCTTGATAATGATAATTGTAAATCAATACAAAAACTATATACAAAAACACAATACATGTAAAGAAGATGGAACAATTGGAACAAAACCAGAAAAAGTAGAAAAAAAAAATGAGGATGAGAGTAGTATATACAAAAAAGAGGGAAGGGATAGAGAAAAGAAAAAAAAAGTGTAAATGGGAGCGTGTGTCTCAAAGAGAAAATGATGTGAGAGGATGCAGAAAGTTTTAGATACATTACTATTGTAATTGATTTAAGAGAGGGAAAGGGAGATGTGAGTTGTTGATAGAGAGGGAAATGAGAAGTTGTTAAGAAAGTTACGTTTGATTTTCAGATCATAAAATTAAAAAAAAATAAGAAGGTACCAAAAAAATAAAGTGACAGGAATATCCAAGATAAGAATAAAATAACAAAAAACCTCTTATTATATATTTCTAAAATAATAAAATAAAATATTAGTATAAGGATAAAATGGAAAAGTAAATGTGTGCACCAAAATTAGTTATAATCTATACCTATATATAAAGAGGATTCCCCACTTTAACTGCTCTAAATTGTTTTCCTATTTTATCCTTGCTTAATATTTTGTTTTATTAAATTATTTTGGTTATTTGGAAATTTTATAATTTTAGAAGTTAATAAAGCAATTTTTTAATTTTAAATTTTATTTTATTTGTTCTCACTTAATTGGTGGAGAGATTAGTACGTTAATTTTATTTTATTTGTTGTCACTTAACCGATAGGAGAGTGGAGAGATTGGTACGTTACTTTTCCGTTTTAAAATTATATTCTTATTTATTTTATTTTTTATTTATCTATACCTATTGGTTTTATTCCTATTTTTTGTAAAATATTTGGTATAGGCGACTTTGAATTGAAATAGTAGTTTTTAATGTTAAATTTTAATGTAACATTTTTTTTAATTACCGTTTCTCACTTCTTCATTAACCTCACGTATTCCTTTTAACTTCTCATTTTAAGGTTATTGACAGAAATTATTTTTGAAAAATAAAAAAAACAAAAAAAGAGAAATAAAAAAATTAGGAGAAATTATTTTTGAAGAATAAAAAGAAGACCAAAAAAAGAGAAATAAAAAATGTGAATACACAGGCACGTCAGTGTCTGTGTTTTCACTAGTAGTTATAATGGGGAATCCCCTTTATATATAGGTATAGATTTTTATATCAATATTTTATTTTATTTTATTATGGTGGGCATTGCGTCATTTCCTATTTTTTCTAAAACATTTGATATATGACGGTTTTGAATTGAAAGAAAGGTGGAGGGGTGGTTTTTTTTAATATTTCAGTCATTTCCAATTTTTTAAATATTTACTAAATAACTAATTATTTTTATAATTAATTGAAAACTGTTTTTCTTTTAAACCTCCCCAGCCTAAGAAGATGTGAAAGCGTCTCTCGCTCTATAAGAACGATGCATTATGAGGTCTGAAGTGGGAGATAAGGGATTTCATAATTAAGGTTTTGAATAAGACGACCTTTTCCTTTTTCATTCTTATTACTTTTTCATATTGAAAAATGAATAAGAATGAGAGGTGTTAAGCTTTTTATCATCCTGGCGCCAAGCTATTTATCTGCAAGACCTCCCCTACAGTATCGTCATCACAATAGAGTTTAACCACCAAGTTCAGGATGGATTGGTGTGGTTCCTCTACACCTAGGACACCAGAATATCGAACCGCGAATGAAGAAAGGCATGAGATAAAAGCAAACATATTGGCTATTTATTGTGAGGCCCTAATTCTCGACTAGAGGGGGCATCAAAGGCCTCTGCCCTTCCATCCCTTGGATAGATAGAGAGGAGGGGCAGAGTTTTGGGTTTTTTCATGTTGTCAAAGAGTTGAACAATGAAAATGGATGACTAGTGCTGGATCAAATTGATCGGATCATGTAGGAACAAGGTTCAAGTCTAACGGTTTGTTAGGATGTCTCAGCTGCATACATCAATGCACTTTCACTTGACACCTATCATTAATTAAAAACGGCTCGTCTTACTATGACCTTCTCTTGAATTCTCAAAACTTCTTTCGCTCCATCCCCACTGGAGCAGAGAATCCATCGCTGTCTCGGTTGTCCTACCGGAGGCTCTAGGGAAGTCGGAATAGGAGCGGTCGACTATTAACTGACTGGTCGTAGGTTCGAATCCTACTTGGGGAGATTTCATTGATTCTAAAATCTATAATTCGGAATGAAGGAAAAGGTTTGCTTTGACCGTTAAAAAGAGTAGATAACTCGTTTCCCTTGTCTTTGTTTCTATTGTATTCTATCTCATTGTATCCCATTTTGTTTTATGATATTTTAGAATCGCCGTCAATACCTCGGTGTAGGTTTGGAATACTCATTTGTTCGATAGTCTGGGGCTATTTAAACCAACCAATGAAGAATTCTTAGATATATTGGTACTAGCAGTAGCAAGTGCATCTTTGATGCATTCATCAATTTTCCCAAGAAGCTATTACCACTAGCAAACATATGAATGATGAGGAACGCTTTTTTGTGCTATGCTAATAATACTTTACTTGTTCCGCTATTCCAAACTTGGCTGAGGAAGCGTAAAACAAAATGGGGATTCAAAGATTAGGCATATACTCAATTCATTTAATAAAACATAAAACAGTAAGGTCATTCCATTTCTACAAACTACTCACAAGTTCCATAGCTTTGGGTCCACTAGTCCGATCATGATTTTCCTACCCCAGAGGGAAAAATCCTTCCCTTTTTTGGTCGATTGTGGGCGAAGAGGGATTTGAACCCCCGACACTGTGGTTCGTAGCCACATGCTCTAATCTTCTAAGCTACAAGCCCCACCCCATCTTTTCACTGGATATTTGTTCCCTGGAGTATCCTAAAAAATGGGAACCTTTCCTCTCCCCAGCCTAAGAAGATGTGAAAACGTCTCTCGCTCTATAAGAACGGTGCATTCTGAGGTGTGAAGTGAGAGATAAGGGATTTCATAATTAGGATTTTGAATAAAACGACCTTTCCTTTTTCATTCTTATTAGGTGTTAAGCTTTTTATTATCCTAGCGCTGAGCTATTTTTCCGCAGGACCTCCCCTATAGTATCGTCACCGCAGTAGAGTTTAACCACCAAGTTCGGGATGGATTGGTGTGGTTCCTCTGTGCCTAGGACATCAGAATATCGAACTGTGAACGAAGAAAGGCATGAGATAAAAGCAAACATATTGGATATTCATTGTGAGGCCTTAATTCTCGACTGGAGAGGGTACCAAAGGCCTTTGCCCTTCCATCCCTTTGATAGATAGAGAGGAGGGGCAGAATTTTGGGTTTTTTCATGTTGTCAAAGAGTTGAACAATGAAAATAGATGACTAGTTCCTGATTAAATTGATTGGATCATGTAGGAATAAGGTTCAAGTCTAATGGTATGTCAGGATGCCTTAGCTACATACATCACTACACTTCCACCATTGAATTCTTCACAGGTTCTCTAAAGATTATTCCTTTCTCAATCCTCCAACAGAGCTAAACCAAATTGAACATGCGCCAATCTAATTCAACTGAAACTCACCAGTAAAACATGCGTCTACTGGTTTAATCAATACCCACTTTGTTCCATGTGTATACTCCATGGGAATGCTTATCTCCTCTCTCTTCAATCATGCACCCAAGAAATTAATTAGAACAATGCGAACTAACTAAGAAACCAAAGTTTAAGATAAGGAAAACTCTCAATCATGCGTTCAAGTACAACCTCTCACATAAACCAATTTTCTAGGAGATTAGACTATTAAAACAACTGCTATAGAGAATTAAAAATCAAAACTTTTATTAACCAAAACCTCAGAACTCAATGGGGAATTACAAAGGAAACAACTAAAAAGGTTTAGCGTTCCATGCGGAGGCAAAACAAAAGAATTACAAAGAATAAAAGAAACTAAGAAAACCCTATGAAGCTCCCCCTTTCTCCTTGATGCTTGTGTCCTTTTACAGGCTTTTCTGTTCCAAGGATATTGGGAAAATATTGTAGTTTAAATTTTGTTAATAGTTTCCAAGTTTCCAACTTTCCAGATTTCTTATATTTTGCAGAAGCTTTGCTTCCAATTATGTTTCTGAGATATTGTAGATTTTATTTTTTCTTTCTTCTCCTCATAATTTGTTTTCTATTTTGGTTCAAGAAACAACTTGGACTTTTGCGTATTTGTCCCATTCACAAAGGTAGACGCTTCCTTCAGACCATTTACCCTAAAAGCACAAAATTAACAAAAGTAATAGTTAAGGCTCAAATAAATCCAATTATATGAATATTAATTAAAACAATGGATTTATTTGTTATTATAGTCCAATAATCTATAATTAAGGCTATTGAATGTGAATAAATATATGTTCATCAGATGCCTCAGCTACATACATCACTGCACTTCCACTTGACACCTATCATTAATTAGAAACGACTTGTCTCGCCATGACCTTCTCTTGAATTCTCAAAACTTCTTTCGCTCCATCCCCGCTGGGGCAGAGAACCCATCGTTGTCTCGGCTGTGCTACCGAAGGCTCTGGGGAAGTAAAAATAGGAGAGCACTCATCTTGGGATGGGTTTCCTACTTAGATGCTTTCAGCAGTTATCCGCTCCGCACTTGGCTACCCAGCGTTTAGCGTGGGCATGATAACTGGAACACCAAAGGTGCATCCTTCCCGGTCCTCTCGTACTAAGGAAAGGTCCTCTCAATGCTCTAATGCCCACACCGGATATGGACCAAACTGTCTCACGACGTTCTGAACCCAGCTCACGTACCGCTTTAATGGGCGAACAACTCAACCCTTGGAACATACTACATCCCCAGGTGGCGAAGAGTCAACATCGAGGTGCCAAACCTTCCCGTCGAAGTGAGATCTTAGGAAAGATCAGCCTATTATCCCTAGAGTAATTTTTATCCATTGAGCGACGGCCCTTCCACTTAGCACTGTCGGATCACTAAGGCCGACTGTCATCCATGCTCGACGGGTGGGTCTTGCAGTCAAGCTCCCTTCTGTCTTTGCACTCAAGGGCCAATCTTCGTCTGGCTCGAGGAAACCTTTGCACGCCTCCGTTACCTTTAGGGAGGCCTACGCCCCATACAAACTGTCTACCTGAGACTGTCCCCTGCTCGTAGGTCCTAGCACAAGGTCAGAATTCTAGCTCTTCCAGAGTGGTATCTCACTGATGGCTCTGGCCCTTCCAAAAGAAGGCCTTATTTGCCCTTCACCTAAGCTACGCAGGAAAAGCCCAAAGTCAATCCCAGGAAACATTGAAGCTTCATAGGGTCTTTTTGTCCAGGTGCAGGTAGTCCGCATCTTCACAGACATGTCTATTTCAGCGAGTCTCTCTCCGAGAGAGTGCCCAAATTGTTATGTCTTTCGTGCGGGTCGGAACTTACCCAACAAGGAATTTTGCTACCTTAGGACTGTTATAGTTACGACCGCCGTTCACCGGAGCTTTGGTTGTCGGCTCCCCGGTCATCAAGTCACCAACTTCCTTGACCTTCTGGCACTGGGCAGGCATCAGCCCCCATACATGGTCTTACGACTTTGCGGAGACCTGTGTTTTTGGTAAACAGTTGCCCAGGGTTGGTCACTGCGACCCCTTTGTGAGGAGGCACCCCTTCTCCTGAAATTATGGGGCTATTTTGCCGAGTTCCTTTGAGAGAGTTGTCTTGCGCTCCTAGGTATTCTCTACCTACCCACCTGCGTCGGTTTCGGATACAGGTACCCATTTGTTGAAGGTCTTACGCTATTTTTATTTAATTGACATCTTTTATTTAATTTTTAATATTAAACATAATTATATATAAATGATAAAAATAAAAAAGCGGATGCACAGGCACAATAGCGCTTGTGTTGCCGCTAGTATTAATAAAGATAATTGGGATCTTATAATTTGATTTTTTAATTGTCTAAGTTGGTGATGTTGCATGTCACTTAAGGATGACAATGCGGGTTAGTCCACTCCACACTTGATCTGCAAAATGTAGATCCATTCCATAAATATGTGGGTTGTTCTTATTGACTCACTCTACATGTGAGTTAGTCCACGGATCTATGGACTGACCTGCACAAGATTTTTTTTTAAAGATAATAAAAAGTGAACTTTGAATATTTTTTTGTTTATTAAATTATTATTATTTATTTAAAGGAATTAGGTAAATGAATATGACCAAATTATTGTTGTAATCTTAAAAATAGAAAGATTTGATTAAAGAAAATAAATTAAAAATTAAATATCTTCTTCATATTCATTTGAGGTTTTAACTTAAAATTAAAAAAAAATTATATAATTAATATTTCAAATTTCATATTGTTACAAAGAAATATATACTCCATCAAAAATATTTTACAATATTTTTATATTAATTAGTTTCTCCCCATCTATCTATTCCTTTTGTTCTCCCACAAGAACCCATTATTAAGAGTATAATTTTTTTTAATAACTCTGTTATATTATAAGAATATAATTAAAATAGTATACTTTCTATTTCACAATAATCATAAAAAAATATATTTTTTTTATGTATTTTTTGTACACTCTTATTTTTTTAATTTTATAATATGAAAATCAAACGTAATTTTCTTAATAACTTTATACCTCTTTCTATTAAAAACTTCACACTTCCATCTCTATAGAAAACTTCCCACTTTCCTCTCTATCAACAACCCATTTCTACCTCTCTTAAATCAGTTACAATATTAATGTATCTAGAGTTTTCTCTATTCTCTCACATCCTTCTCTCTCTTTGAGACACATGCTTCCATTCTCATACTTTTTTTTTCTTTTCTATATCCCTTTCTTCTTTTCTGTATATATATACCTACTCTCATCCTCATTTTTGTTTCTACTTTTTTCTGGTTTTGTTCCCATTGTTCTATCCTCTTGATATGCATTGCGTTTTTGTATATAGTTTTTGTATTGGTTTACAATTGTCGTCATCAAGCGCATGAAGTTTGGTCCCTTGGTTGAATTAAGATGAGTGACTATTTGTCTAATATGGTCTCTTCTCCAATTCCCCTCACTCACTCGGTTTCCTCACTCTCAAATAAGTAAGTTTCTCAATTTCTTTTTCATAAGACACTATAACGGTAAACCTAACCACGTTTTGTTTTCTGCCTTTAGATACCCACATGTTTACCACGTTTTGTTTTCTGCCTTTAGATATCCACATGACGTCGTTGCTTATTTCTTCACTATTTTTCCCCTAAATCCTTTTCCTTTTTTTTTTCTTTTTATTAAAGACTCTAATGTTTGTTTTATAAATATTAACCATTCACTACTTCTTGTGCATCTTCAAAGATAACTTTTTTAAAGCCTTTAAAACTAAAAAGAGATAAATATTTTATTAAGCTTATTTACATGTTTTTATTTTGTTTTCAGACTTATACGAACGTGTAGAAGCTATTAATCCAAATGGGTAAAGAAAACCGCGTGAGGAAGTACAAATAGATAAATGAAATCAACCATGTTTATTTTTTTAGTTTTTCTCATTGACTCTTATGTAAAAGAAAGAAAAGATACTGAAAAATAATGCATTTTGTTGTGATGTAACATTAATGGTGACACTAAAATTATTAAAATATTTTTTTTCATTTGTATATTTAATTGATAGATTTAGTTTTAATAAATCTTATATTAAATATATATAATAGATACATATAACCTCTTTTATTAAATTTTTAATATTAAACATAATTATCTATAAATAAAAAAATAAAAAAATATGGATACACTGTGTTTTCGCTATTTTTTATAAAATATTTTCTCTTTTATGATTTTTATTGCAATCATAATATGGCATTATTATTTTTGTTTGCATGGATATTTAATTTATTGTTTCTTAATATTTTCTGTAAAAATATAATTAATTTTTTCTTTTCACAATTTAAAAATGTGTGTAACAATGTTTTGTTTTAATAATTTTATAATTTATTAGTGTTGTTTTAAACATTATAAGATTTTATATACAATCAAATTTTATTATTACTTTTTTTATATTAATTTAATTAAAACTTAAATTTATTTCAAATTAAGAACTGTTAACTTATTAATATTTGTCAACTGGAGGGAAAAATTAATAAAAAATTCCCAATCTCATATTAATATTTATTAGTGTTGTTTTAAACATTATAAGATTTTATATACAATCAAATTTTATTATTACTTTTTTTATATTAATTTAATTAAAACTTAAATTTATTTCAAATTAAGAACTGTTAACTTATTAATATTTGTCAACTGGAGGGAAAAATTAATAAAAAATTCCCAATCTCATATTAATAAATGTTTTCTCTTTCTACCCCTGTGATAAATTTTCTTAAACTTTCTTTGCAATGGATAATGACTACCATGTTTTTTGATTGTAAGTTTGAATCTTTCTGTAAAGTTTTTCAATTATTATAATTATTTCTTAATTTTTTTAGAAGGGATTGTACCTGTCATTACCTGTTAAAACTGTGAAATAGCCAATCAATTGACCTGATTTGGTGTGGATTGGATTGCAGTTGTCACCAGAGCTCCATCATTGTTAGGTCAAGGATAAGATAGATTTTACTATTGATTAATGGTTTGACCATTAGTCAAATTACTGATTAGGACAAATAAACCAAAAATTAACTTAATCTGTAAACATTTCAAACAATAAATTCTGCATGCATATATACTTCATATACCTTCTCCATTTCAACCTTCAAGTTTACATTTTAGATAATTTGATTTTCACCTTTTTAAATAATTAGGTGGTGTTGTTGGACTATTATAGTTCTTATCAATTTTTACAAGTAATGTAATTAGTTATCTAGTAAATTAAAAATTTGAATGTGTTAGGAGAATTTTGATACCTTCTAATGTGTATTCAAATGGTGAAAGTAACTAATAAACAATAAAAATTTACTTTAAAAAAATGAATACTAATTAGTGATAAAAATATTTTTAAATATAAATTTATAATTTAAAGTTTGCTTGCTTAATAATTTAATTCTAAGAAAATATTAAAATTTAATTTAAAGATAAGATAAAAAAGTAAATTAAGAATGATAAATAATTAAAAATTATAAGAAAGATATTTTGAAATAACTAAGTGATTTTTTGTTGTTATTAATTAGAAATACTTTGTAAAATACACATGAAATAAATAAATTTGATACAGCAAAATTATAAATAGACTTTTTTTTTATTAATTCTCTATTTTAAATTAATTGCTAAACAATGAGAAATGTAAATTCTCTTTACTATTGTTTTCATTATCAATATTTTTTATTATTAAGGTGTATTCTATTATTATTATTAAGAATAATATTAATATACTATTATGGTCAGTAAAATTATTATGATTTGATTTTATATATATGAAATATAAATTAAGATCAATACCTATCTCTCTTCAAGATCATGTTCTTTTTAAATCTCTATCTAATGAACAATTTTGTTAGAAATAAATATATGTTCAATAATCGTTATGTATTTAATTGTAGTTCTATAGCAAAGTGATTTTCTTTATTGTATTATATGGTTTAATATAATAATTATTTTGATAAATAATTTATTATAATTTAAAATTTGTTATCATGATAGATATCATAAAAGTAAACAAAAAATAAGTTTTTTATAATTTTATTATAGTTTATTCTTAATTATAAAATTATCATAAATAATCTGTAATAATATTCAGTCGATCTAATTGATTTCATTTATGAATCTAACTTACAGGTATATATATATATATATATATATATATATATATATATATATATATATATATATATATATATATATATATATATATATATATAAATATAAAATATCGGTGAGTTGATTCATTAATCTGTAGCAAATTAGTTAGAATGAATATTATATCTAATTAAGCACTTATAATGATTATTTAATATGAGATTAATGAGTTAGACTTATATAATAAAATTAAAACATTTGTAAAAAATTGAATGGACGAAAAAAGATGTTCATGATAAATTAATTTAGTCAAATTTGACATTTATATCATACTTTTAAAACCAATAAGTAATGAAAGAAAATAAGGTATTATTTTTTTGAATAATGTTAGAAGGAGAATAACATTATTTTAAACTATCAGAACATTTATAAATATTATTAGATGCCTAACTTTATTAATATATTATCCATTTGGTTCTTAACTTATAAAATTGTATATAAAATGAATGTTTTTATATTTGTTAGAGAAATTAATATTTAATTATTAATTTTAAATGAAATATTATTATATTATTGTTTAATATATAGGTGAAAAACCCAGAAAATATTTTGACTAGAGTAGTTTTCAATTTTTAAATTGTGAAATAATAACAAAAGAAAAACAAAATGTCTACAAAAATCAGTTACAAATTTGTGATTTGTGTATACTTTTAAATTAGTTAACTAAATAAGTGTAGTTTTTTTTTCACATTTTTCATTTCTTTTCCTTAGTGTATTTAGTTAACCATGATCAGATGTTATACTGTTGAGTATATATAATAGACAGTTCAAAAGGGTCAACCAACAAAAGAAAAACTATGCTGAAGAATTGAATCAGTACATCATTATTCTTCATACATTGAATCAGTAGATTGAAAATAATTAATGTTAATGAAATGAGTTGATTTTGTTTTGTATGCATCATCCATTCCAATCCAAGTTGTGATACACTAGATCCTTGGTTTCCCACGGGCCAATCCACTGAATCCAGAACCCAGAACTCAGTTGGGAGGGCCACTGTGTGAGTCAGATCGTACCAGGACCACAATGCATGCCATTGGACAGTGCTGTGCTGTGCTGTGCTGTGGTGTCCATAGGCCATGCCAAATTACAACTCCACACATACATACATCCCTTCTCTTCACACACTACACTTCCCATTTCTCATATTTTTTTTCATATTCTCTCCTCTCTATATTCTATAGACTTCTCTACCTCTTACACTCATTCTTGGACTCTCTTCACTAAAACTTAGGACACAGAACAAGCATGGATAATTCTTACTCTACTCCTCCTCCTCCTTCAAGTTCCACACAAGCTCCTTCCTGTGAGAAGGATTCAAGCATGAAGAAGAGATTCTTGAAAAGGGCCAAGGAACACAGGTCCAGGCTCTATATCCTAAAGAGGTGCATTATTATGTTATTGTGCTGGCAGAAGTACGAGCAATATTGATATCCAAAAACCTCTCAGTCACAGGCTCTCTTTAGCAGGTGGATACCATTAACTACATCAACCCCACTTTTTTTTTTTTTTAAATTTTTAAGGTAAACTTTGCAAGTTTGTAAATCATTAGTATATTATGGGTTTATTCTGAGAGAAGGAACCATATATAAATTGGTGCTATAGATATTTCAGTGATCATGTTGAGCACTTTATTGCACCTGTGAGCACTGTCTGAAGATTCTTCCATGAATTGAAAGCGTTTCAACATTAGAGAAGATGCTAGTTCGAATTAATACTCTGGTTTAATTAGCCAGTGGTGTGAATATAGTGTGACAGAAGGAGGTGGGATATCACTTGCAGGATTTACACGTTATTGTGTGAACTGACATTACTCAACTCAGCTTGTTTTCTAGTGTAAAAGAAGGTGAAAGAAAAGACATTATTTCACATGAAGATAGGGACATATCGTTGCTACTAAGTACACTTGAGGTTTTGGTAGGACTTTGGTCAAAAATAAGGTTTGCCTACTATCTGCTTATTTTGCCAATTATATTACATAAAGTTACAATAAACACTTCATCTAAGAAGCTTCAACTTTTCCTTTTTCTTTTCACTGTTGTTGTTTACCAATGACGCCAATTATGTTTTGGTTTTTTACTCCCAAGCTTCATCTCTGATCTCTTTGTTGCTACTAATTAAATACTGCCTTAATTTTACTAACATGGGATGCAAGCTGGAAACACAATGCAAGGCTTGCATACATACTATTAGTATATAAAACAATAAAATCCATGAGTTTTATCTATCAAGGTTTTAGAAATTATTATTCATACATACATATAATGCATATGTGCTTCTGCCAGTTTACCAAATTATATCTCTCTCATTTCACATGCTCATTTAGAATAAATTTAATTTATATATAAAAAATAATGGTTGAAGTAAACTTTGCATGCAATGTACTTCATCTGCTATTTGGTGAAGGGTTGAGGTAGTGTGCCTCTCCTCCTCCTACCTGAATTAATTTGTCTTTAACTATATATATATATATATATATATTAGGTTTTATTCTTTAAAAATTTATGATCTTAAATATATATTTACTTTCGGGGATATCAAAAAAAAAAAGGTTAATGCAGCAAAATCTACTTTTGATTTGCATGTGTGTTTGGTAATACTAATATATTGATGTAAAAGTTATTTATAAAGTAATAATTAAAATAGTTAGTAAATGGGATGGATGAAAGGAGAGTGTGATGGTAAATTTGAATGAGAGAATCTGTTGCAGATCTCGACATGCAGTTGGTTGAATACTATCTATAAATTTTCTGGACCAATATTAATCTGTGTGTATTAAAACAGAGAAGGTACTTGAAGACAGCGAATAGATAAAGAAGGTCACAATCTTGTGTGGGCATTTATTTGGAATTGACATTTGGCCAACTCTTTTGATCTAATTTTGGTATTTCCAAGCGTCCCTAGCTGGAATTGGAGATTTGGACTGAACTCCAATGATCATCATTTTGGGGTCTGTCCCCAAAATAGTGCTCAGATGCCTCTATCAACAAAACTGCATGCCCAACCAAAACATTCTATTACTACTTAATTAGAAGGAACCCATTGTTGTTCTAATACCAACTCTAGATCACACTCTCTTCATCTACAATGCAACTCTTTCTTGCCACCATTCTAAGCTGCCAAAGCAGCTCTTTCTGTTTTTCTCCATTTATACACTTTCTTAAACTCTTTTCTAATCACATTTATACCATATTCTTCAAATTTTAACAAACATAAATTTTGTTTTGGTATATCAAAACAATCTCAAATATGCCTCAAACATTACAATCAACAACATTAACTATACTATCTCATGTTACAAAACACTTTTTTACTGTCTTGCATGCATTATGACTGTGAGAAGACTAGGGGGTTGGATTAAATAAAGTTAAATTGTAATCCAATTATTGCGAAGTAAACTAAAAGAAAAGATTGTTCTTAGTTATTTAATTAATTTTGAAATTGTTTTATTCCCCTAACCTGTAGTGCCAACGTGTTGATAAAGTAACACTTTTCCGTTCCAAAACGTGTGCAAACCAATCTTCCCCTTAGTTAAGGGCATTACTGGCGGAAATACTTGAAGCAACATAACAGGTCAAAGGGTCCCTCCCAACCTATGCATCAGAACTGATTAACACTGTGTATGCTTCTCTCATCAAAAGGAGAATTTAGGTGCCACCAGCTGGCACCCCAACTCTATAAAAAAGACTAACACTTCATAAACAATTTTTTAAACAACCATTTATTCAAATTCATACAAACACTAGCTTCAGCTTTAAATTCTACAGGATTATTATATCAAATTTTTCTATAAACAAAGTTAAAATCTCCACATGGATGTGATGAAAAATAACAACAAAGAAGCCAGATTTTTGAAATTCATTGGAAGGTTACTAGACGTGACATCCACCTCTTTCATGGGATTTTGTGGATCCTGTTCATTTCTTTCCTTCCCATAAACTAAACAACTAAGACCTCTCATGTCAAAAAAATAGAAAAGAAAAGCAATTCTGTTCTATGAATCATGAATATACTTTCCTAGTCATTCCTTCTTTGGATTTATACCAAAGACGGTTTTATTTGTAGTAACTATCTCCTCTTACATGTATCTGTCCATCTATCCCTGCCTTTGAATGTGGAAGAAAGTGAAGATGAGTTTGATATTGACGAAATCAAACTTTTTGCACCACATAGATATGTTGTTGAGAAACCACTTACCAAATATAATTGGTTGAATAGAGAATCAATGACATGAGTTAGCAAGACTCAATCAAATCACCACATTCACAATTTCACACCAACCACTCACAAACTTTCCAAAAGCTATTTCATACTATTTGAAATTCAAATGTGGTTGGCAGCATACCAACTTACCCTCTGAGACTCATAAATATAAAACCCTGGAACCTGGACTCGTTTTCTTGTCTCACTGTCTTTCTCTTCTTGTCACACTTCAAAATATGCCTTTCTTTTCCCTTTGTTTCCACTCTCACAATTTAATGTGCCCCCTCCTATTTTTGGCTGAGTCGTTGGCAAATTAAATGCCACCATATTTAAGGCTCTGCCTCTCTCTGTCTCTCTCTCCCCCCTCTCTCTTCCATTATATTTTAGGAATCTCACAGGACACTCTATACTTCAAAGGAACATGCTTTCTTCATCAAAATTTCCAAGTATTATGCTTTCTGGTGATGATATATTGCAGTTACCATTGGGGTGGGTAAGCTTTTCTTATCACATTAATTAACCAATGCTTGTTTGTTTCTTAAGAAAGTGCAGGAATGGAAAGTGGTGGAGGATCAGACTTCATATTCTAAGAGTACAATTAAGAACTTGAGATATTGGTGCGGTTCAATCACAAGGCAGAGTTTTGTCATCCAAAGCTTTGGTATTTGATTGAGCCGTGCCAATATCACATGTAATTGATCCCAGACGATCACATTTTTCTTCTCTCTACAAATATTTTTTTTTTTAACAATGGCGGCACCAAAGATCGAATCTAAGACTTCATGCATACTACTCAAACTCTTTACTACGAGGCCAACTTTAGTAAGTTTTTGTCCTTGATAATCTGCAGCACCATTGAGTTTTATTATTATTCATGTGCTTAGAATTCATTGGTAGCAAAAAGGAATTGTAAATGAATGTTATGCTAGCTAATTTGGGTGAGCAGCTTATTAGGATGTCTTAGTGTCTCCGAAAAGCAGTGACCAATATTTTGATGTGGGATGGTGAATTGGTAGGGTAGGTAGGAAATTTGATTTAGCTTTTTCATTGTATTTTCTGTTTTGAGGATGGTAGGGACTTCCTTAGAGACAAATGAATGAAGTGGGAAGTGGCAATTGGCAAAGATAAAGGAAAATGTTACTTTTGTGAATTGAAAGAAATGAGTTTACAAACCTAATTTGCTCAATGCAATTTCAACATTAATCTGATGTAATCAGATGTAAGTTTCTGAACTTATCAGTGCTCAAAGATGAATCTCTCTTTACGTTTACTTTGCTTCTATATAAAGGTTCATACCATCCCATCTTTCTCTTCTGTTTACCCTCATTTTGGGCATGTTTCCAACTACAAGAGGTCTCAACTCTGATTTGGTCCTCCAAAAAAATCTTTTGACTCCGCACAGCAAATAAAAGGTTGGTTCAAATACACTTGTGTTAAAGTAATTGGAAGATAAATACATTTTTACTTACATAGGCTATAAATTATTTTGTTTATTTACTATGTGACTTATTTATTTTTTTATTTATGCTCGGTGGGTTAAGTAAACATTCACAATTTTCGTTCTTATTTATTAATAATGTGACTTGGTCATATCATTACATGTCTATGTGTGACAAGTTTAAATGCGATGTTACATTTATAAATTACAAAGGCATTATATATAGTTATTTTGATTTTGATTGATTGTATTTACTTAATTAAGGAACGCTTGTGTTTTTTAAAAATATATTTTAAACGGGTAACAAGAATACTTCAATAATTAAGGAATAATATAATTTATTATTTTGAGATGCTTAGATTTAAGAAAATTATTAAACTTACGGACAATAATCGATTGTGTTAAATTTATCATTATTATCATATTGATTATGTTGAAAAATAATTAATTAATTTCAATTTTTTTGAAAATATTTATACGAATAATTAATTATTACTTAAAACAATAGATTAATTTGTTCTTAATAAAATTTCAAATTCATTCAAATGAATATATTTGATTAACTGTATTTTTTTTAAAAAATATATTATTTAAAAAAATAGGTAAAGAAATAACTGATACTACATTATTTTCGAAAATGTTTTAAATTTTTTTTAAGAGTTCTTTAGAATTATTTTTTGAGCTAAATCAATAGAGAAGTATTATTTAACCAAATGACATTTACAAGTTCTTTAGGAATTTTTTTTTTTTTGCTTTTACTGATTTCTTTAAAAACCCTCATATTTTATATTGTATTTGTATATTATTTTTGGTAGAGTTTACGTACCTGTAGTCACTATTAATAATAGTGAAACAATTAATGTTAGGTTGATTATATTGAAACTTCAACATTTATAAAGAGAGAATTAAATCACTATAAAAAATTTCTGGTATTCTTTATTTGTTTCTGTTCTTGCCGGTTGACCCGCCTGTCGGTTGACTCACGACACTCACACGCCTCCTTCCTTACGTTGATATGTGCTTGGTTCTTTCGAAGCAATCTGCACCTGCAAAAGAGAAAGGGGGGCGTCCTAGAGGCCGTTTGCACTCCGATGCTCAAGTCAGTGTAAGGCAAGGAACACCAAGTGTATTGAGTTTCTCTCTGTGTTTAGGTCTAGAAACTGCATACCTTTGTGAAGTATTTTACTGTCCCTTATATAGTCTAGGGTTTACTGCGCCGCTAGCCCTAATTAGGGTTTACTGCGCTGCTAGCCATATTTAGGGTTTACTGGAATACCCTTGCGCCGCTATCACCCAATCTTAGGGTAATCTAGCACATAAGGTTTCCTTCTCTGGAGTGCAAACTTTCACAGGGTGACCACCTGGATGCCTCCTTGTGCACCTAGTCTCTGGGGCCACCTGTTCTGGGAGTGCCTTCACTGTTCACGTGCCATGCATGTAGCTTTACTGGAAAAACCCTAGTTCTGGTGTGTACTCGTCCCCTCAGGACTCTACACCCAACTGTGCTCTCCCTGCTACCCGCATAAGCTCTTCGTGATTCAGGCCTCTTCTTACCTCTGGGCATGTTTACTGATAACTGGTCTTCCCCCAAGGCCGATGTCACCTTGTCTCCACCCAAGGCCGATGTCACCTTGTCTCCACCCAAGGCCGATGTCACCTCGCCATACTCTGTTGCCGAGGACTCCTCAACCTGCTGAGTGACGATGACACCTCAGCCCATCCTGGTGGTCTGACGACTACTCACCCTTCCCTGCGGGAAAATGCTGATGACTAATCACCCTTCTCTCAGGGGACACACCGATGACTGATCACCCTACTCTGAGGGGAATGACTGATCACCCTTCTCTCAGGGAACACACCGATGATTGATCACCCTTTAATTCAAGCTGCCTACGGGGTCCACTCCACGTGGCTTTGGCCCAAGCTGACGTGATTCGCCCTTTACTACCTGTTCTCGGTGTCCGAGGACTGGTCGGTACACAAGCCCCCCAGTCTCAAGCTGTTAACTTATTTCAGCGAAGAGACTAAGTCATTGGCCCGGGCGACCTACGTGCCTCTGTGCGTATGGACATAAGTAGCGCGCTAAAGGGACATCTCACCACCTTGTCATCGCCCAAATCTCTTACCCTCTGAGGACTTCATTGGTGAGCTCTCTGCTCGAATTGAGGACTTCTTTCTCGACAAAGAGGTGTAAATTAAGCTTCTCCCCGACGACCTTGCACCGATGACTGATTGGTGCTTTATTACCTCTCGCGCTTTGCTATCAGGCGCTCATCTAGGCACTGATCTGCTGGTGGTGGTCACTTTAGCACTGACCACCGATCACCGTTCTGGTGATCTCCCCTCTGATTCACCTGCTATCTTCTACCACGTGTCACCCTGTGAATGGTCCACGTGGTCATTTGTTGCTGACGTCATCGACTACCTGACCGACCGGATCACAAGCCCCCCAGTCTCGAGCTGTGAACTCGTTCTCAGCGAAGAGACTAAGTGGTCGAATGCAAGATCATTCCTCCTCCTTGAGCTTCTCCCTTTGCAACTTCTTCTTTTCTGTGTAATTTCTCTTTCTGCTTCATAACTTGTATAAACCTTTTAGCTGTAAAGGCTCACTGCATTGACTTCAATATGAATGAAATCTTTGCTCCAGCTGCATGTCCCTTTCCATTTTTAACTCTCTGCATGTGACTCAGCATTGTCTTTAACAACTTTATGCATAACTTCATGCTGGACGACTGACTTGAAGGGCCTAGCTGCTTCGGCTTCTCGCAGCAGAACTTGCTTCTACCACCGACCACCGACTAGCATGTTGGTGCACCACCGATCAGTCATCGCGCTTCAGGCTCTGCTTTACTTCTCTGTTACTCCAGAGCTAAGCACATAGAGGGCCTGAACGCCAAAGATGGTGCTTGTGTTTTGGGGAAGAAGAGTGCTTCTCGATGACCTTTCTTGCCTCAGCCTCGCTGTCAGAAGTCGAGGTGAGGTCTTTCTCCTCTCGCCTCAGCCTCGCTGTCAGAAGTCGAGGTGAGGTCTTTCTGATCTCGCCTCAGCCTCGCTGTACAAAGTCGAGGTGAGGACTTTCTTATCTCGCCTCAGCCTCGCTGTACAAAGTCGAGGGTGAGGACTTTCTTATCTCGCCCCAGCCTCGCTGTACAAAGTCGAGGGTGAGGACTTTCTTATCTCGCCCCAGCCTCGCTGTACAAAGTCGAGGTGAGGACTTTCTTATCTGGTGAACCTTGCTGTTCACGTTGGGTGTTCTCACTCGAAGGGGAGGTGTTCTCGACGAACCTACCTTCCCGCTTACGAGACCTCTAACCCCAAGTGACAGGTTCAATCTTGCCTCGCATCGCTCACAGGCGAGGGAGGACTTAACTGGTGAACCTGGCTGTTCACGTTGGGCGTTCTCACTCGAAGGGGAGGTGTTCTGACGAACCTACCTTCCCGCTTGCGAGACCTCTAACCCCCAAGTGACAGGTTCGATCTTGCCTCGCATCGCTCACAGGCGAGGGAGGACTTAACTGACCTCACATCGCTCATAGGCGAGGAGGATTTATCTGGGCGAACCTTTCTATTCACGTTGGAAGTTCTCACTCGGAATGGAGGTGTTCTCTACGAACCTACCTCTCCACTCACGAGACCTCTAACCCCAAGTGACAGGTTCTAACTGACCTCACATCGCTCACAGGCGAGGAGGATTTCTCTGGACGAACCCTTCTTTCACATTGGAAGTTCTCACTCGAAGTGGAGGTGTTCTCTACGAACCTACCTCTTCACTCACGAGACCTCTAACCCCAAGTGACAGGTTCTATCTCGCCTCAACCTCGCTGTAAGAGTCGAGGGAAGAGGACTTGTCTCTCGCCTCAACCTTGCTTTAAGAAGCAGAGGAAAAGGACTTATCTCTTGCCTCAACCTTGCTGTAAGAAGCAGAGGAAAAGGGCTTTTCTCTCGCCTCAACCTTGCTGTAAGAAGCAAAGGAAGAGGACTTTCCTCTCGCCTCAACCTTGCTGTAAGAAGCAGAGGAAAAGGACTTTTCTCTCGCCTCAACCTTGCTGTAAGAAGCAGAGGAAGAGGACTTTTCTCTCGCCTCAACCTTGCTGTAAGAAGCAGAGGAAGAGGACTTTTCTCCACTGTTCTCTGAGTGGGCGCATGCTCCTAGGAGAGCACCTGGTGTGGCTGGTCTGAGTGCACTCGCCAGGCGCATCCTGCCTGCATGGCCTCATCACACTGTTTCATGCCCGTTCCCACCGGCGATGAGCTCTTCTTCTGGAATCATGCAAGGTGTATGCGTAACGCTCTCGCTGGGAGCTTGCGTCCCAGCTTAACACGTGTTGGCAAGACCCCGATGACCATGCGCCAATGAGTGATCGTGCTCCATACGTGGCGGCAACAGATAGCGTCCTCATGCGGCGATGACTGATCGTGTGATGAATAACCACCGATGACTTCTCGCACTCTGCTTCCAGGCGCTTGTTCAGGCGCTGATCTGTAGGTGGTGGTCACTTGGTACTGACCACTTATCACCTGCACTTGCGTTTGGGGCAAGGGGAACTTTAAACTGGAAAACACACACTTACTTTATGTACTAAAGTCTTTTTTTTTATTGGGTGGCCTCGTTAAAAACCCTCCCTAGGGAAAAGAGTGCCCCCTCGTGTATTCAACTGTTTACAGTGTATAGCGCGAGAACGCATCTACTTTACAACTTAACTAGGTGTATATATGCTGGGTCTCCTTTCATTGGCGATGATCGACCTCACGAGTAGTGATCATGCCCTCTGCTTCAGCTTCCCCCCGAGCTACCTGGGAGCCCCCCTAGCGTAGCTCCCTCCATCACCTGATTTCCCCGTGCACAGGGATCTCATGCTGCTGGTCACCTGCTTGGGACCCCGAAGCGCGATCACCTTGCGGCTCCCTCATGTAATCGGTTAGGAAACCTGTTTTCACCAACTCAGCAAGTTGATGCCCCAACGCCAGGCAGGTGTAGAGTGTGTGTCCATAAGCCTGATGGAATTCACACCAGTCATCCTTCCTACTTCCAAGCACCTTGTCAGTTTTCTCTGGTACTCGGAGTCTTGCAGCTACACCGGGAATTGCAATCAGCTCCGCCAACTCTATCATGAAATCATACCTGGGGGGTGCATTGTTCTCCCTTGCACGCCCCCTGGCCTGATCCTTCCTGGGTGTGTAGGGGCGAGACCTGCCCTGCGCTTTCTTTCCTTCTCTAGCCTCATGCACCCATGCGTGTCGCTGCTGCTTCCCCTATCCTTCGCGCGGCTTGGGCGGTGCAGCACTGCTTTTCTTCTCAGAGACCTGCGTCTATGCTACAATATGCGCCACCGCGCGTCGCCGAATCTCAGCGAAGGTGGCAGGGTGGTCTCTGATGAGCGATTCACTGAAAAGACCTGGCAGCACACCTTTCTTGAATGCATGCACCAGCATGTCCTAGTCTTTGCTGGGCAACCTTACTACCTGCGCACCAAAACGGTTGAGGTAGTCCTTCAACGACTCCCCCTGGTACTGGCGCACGTCGAACAGGTCGTAGGACACCATCGGTGGCGCTCTGTTGACGATGTACTGCTCTGTGAACAGCTTCGAAAACTGCTGGAAGGAGGTGACGTGGCCCTCTGGCAGGCTCACGAACCACTCCATAGCTACTCCACTCAGCGTACTCATAAACACCTTGCAGTACACAGCGTCTGAGCCTCCAGACAACATCATCTGGGTGTGGAAGGCTATCAGATGCGCTTCTGGATCTTCCTTCCCCGTGAACGACGCCTTCACTCCCACCAGGTTGGGAGGCACCACTGTGTTCATGATCTCAGGGGAGAAAGGCATAGGGAAGGCCCTTGGGGGCGTCAGTGGAGCCTGATCCTCTCCCACGCGACCCCCAGCTTGCTGCATGTGGTGCAGACTCGAGCGCATCTCCTCATTTGCCTTGCGCAACTCCTCATTCCTGGCCTGAGAGGCGGCCAGGTCCTCCTGCATCCGCGCCTGTTGCGCCCTGGACTCTGCCACCGTCTCTTGGAGGGCGCGCATCGTTTCCATGATTTGTTGCATGGTAACGCTGTCGGCTCCATTCGGCGGAACAGATCCATGTCTGATATTCCTCATTCTCTGTGATTTCTACTCTCGTTCTTGTGTATGGGACCTTCGTTTTACTCCGGCCCCACGGTGGGCGCCAAATGTTCTTGCCGGTTGACCCGCCTGTCGGTTGACTCACGACACTCACACACCTCCTTCCTCACGTTGATATGTGCTTGGTTCTTTCGAAGCAATCTGCACCTGCAAAAGAGAAAGGGGGGCGCCCTAGAGGCCGTTTGCACTCCGACGCTCAAGTCAGTGTAAGGCAAGGAAGACCAAGTGTATTGAGTTTCTCTCTGTGTTTAGGTCTAGAAACTGCGTACCTTTGTGAAGTATTTTACTGTCCCTTATATAGTCTAGGGTTTACTGCGCCGCTAGCCCTAATTAGGGTTTACTGCGCTGCTAGCCATATTTAGGGTTTACTGGAATACCCTTGCGCCGCTATCACCCAATCTTAGGGTAATCTAGCACATAAGGTTTCCTTCTCTGGAGTGCAAACTTTCACAGGGTGACCACCTGGATGCCTCCTTGTGCACCTAGTCTCTGGGGCCACCTGTTCTGGGAGTGCCTTCACTGTTCACGTGCCATGCATGTAGCTTTACTGGGAAAACCCTAGTTCTGGTGTGTACTCGTCCCCTCAGGACTCTACACCCAACTGTGCTCTCCCTGCTACTCGCATAGGCTCTTCGTGATTCAGGCCTCTCCTTACCTCTGGGCATGTTTACTGATAACTGGTCTTCCCCCAAGGCCGATGTCACCTCGTCTCCACCCAAGGCCGATGTCACCTCGCCATACTCTGTTGCCGAGGACTCCTCAACCTGCTGAGTGACGATGACACCTCAGCCCATCCTGGTGGTCTGACGACTACTCACCCTTTCCTGCGGGAAAATGCTGATGACTAATCACCCTTCTCTCAGGGGACACACCGATGACTGATCACCCTACTCTGAGGGGAATGACTGATCACCCTTCTCTCAGGGAACACACCGATGATTGATCACCCTTTAATTCAAGCTGCCTGCGGGGTCCACTCCACGTGGCTTTGGCCCAAGCTGACGTGATTCGCCCTTTACTACCTGTTCTCGGTGTCCGAGGACTGGTCGGTACAGTTTCATTTCTTTTATTGTTTTTTCCCCTCTTTTTTCTAATAACAACTTTTGAATAGCATAAGTTTTTTTGGTTCTTTATTATAATAAAAACTATTTTTTCAAAGTTTTATTAGTATTTTCGCATTAACAATCACATTCTTTTTTTTTTTCTTTTATGAAGGAACAATTTGTTTGGAAGAACTTTTAAATTCATTATTTATATTCATAATAATTAAAAATTGTTCCTACTTGTTATTAAGAATAACAACTTTTATCATATAATAATATTAGATGTGGAATTACTTTCAAAATATAACAGTTATTATTCATTAAAAAGCCATAAAATTGAATAATTATTTATTTAATGACTTCATAAATTTTGTTGTGAGGTAAATAAATAAAACTATATTATTAAAGCTGTGTAAGAAAAAGAGAAAAGTAATAATTATTATGAAGCGTTAGACATGACAGAGAACTAGAATGTAAAGCCCTCCAGCCACTAAACAACAAAAGAATGGTTTGGTTATTGCTGCTGCTATATATACTCTTCTTCATTCTCTTTGGCAGCTGCAACTCAATTCAGCAAAATTGTATGGCTCCCAAGCAGCTACACCTATCAACTATCTTAATACCATTTTCATCCACCCACCACGTCTATGGCCTGCACCATTCGTCTGTTCTTCAAGGTTCTGAATTTTCATAGCACTACTTGTTTAGTTTATAAGGCTGCACTCCACAAAGCGTTTTCATCCTCCCCACAACGCAGGTGAACTTCTTTCATCCTCTCTACAGACCTGCAGATTCCACTGCATTTCCAATCAAACGAAGCAACACATACGTTACCAGCCTGTGCCTTCCACTCGCAATCTGCAGGAGGGTAGCATAGCACTACTACTGTTAAATAAATAACCTCACATCTTGTCATCTAGCCAAGATAAACCATGTAAATTTATCATTTTGTCAGGTTTACATGGAATCACAGAATTCAGAAAGAAAATTCTGATGATAAGTTTTTCATTGTTGCTCAGATTTATATATACCGCTTCTGAAAAAGTATTGGATTAATGATAGTGGGTAACATGAATTTTCTCTTGAATAGATTATGGTAAAATAAAAATCAACATACCAGGGGGTGTGCCACAACACATTCTCCTATCATCAACATGATCCACGTCTAAACCAATAATCCAAGATCCCAATGAAACATCTTCGTTGGCATATTTATGTAGCACATCCCTGGTATTTGTAAATCAAACTGTTATCAGTCCATCAAAGTAGCACTAAATGCTACATTAGCTGGTATAATATTCAATTCTTTCCTAGTAAAGGAGAGTCCATGAAGTTGTTAGTCTGCACTTGTTCCAACCAAATGAAAATCTCAATAATTGACATACAAACACCCACTTGCCTGTGTGTTTTAACAGTTTTGAGCAAGGGAGGGAAACAAGACTTACTGATTCATTGATATATAAGTAGCCAAATCTTGCGAAATGGCATATAATTGTCCTGTAGCATGACGGAAGTACTTGTTTCCCACCTCTCCAAACTTCCAGTATTCTGGTTCATGGTATTTCACTCCCCTGTGGTAAGACGGTTACACTAAGGAAGTGTTTTTAAACTACAACCGAAAAAATATAATACACAGGCTTTCTTACTTCTGAGCAAGGACAGGACCGGATTTCATGCACCCCACATACACCCGAGGTTTCATTCGGTGCATACTCAAAGTCAATCCAAGTGTTGCTGTGATTGAGAAAGGCAGAATAAGAGCAATGAGAAAAATAATGGTAGATAATGAAGTATCTATTATGAAGTGTAGTCAAACAAAATCTAAAATAATCATTAGTCAAGTGAATTTTATGCCTTTTTCACTTTTCTGTCAATTTTTATTAAATTTCATCCAATTAAGCAAACATTCCAAATACAACTATGAGAGCAACATCACAATTACAAGAATGTTCTATCGAGAAGGTACCAGCTCTTAATCTATAACACTGCAGAAAGCAAAACAATATAACAGTTCAATATACCAAACACAGAGAAGAATCTAAGCATTGCCATGACTTAATTGGAAATTAACAAAATGGTGTCAGGTCAGACCTGTTGCAGATAGTATACACAAACCTCAACTTTTTAATGTATACAATTAAGGAAACTACTGATGGATAAATGAAATCAGTTGTGCAACAAGATTGGCGATTATGCTCTAACGTACAGCACAAGAATACAAGGTGACAAAAATTTCAAAGTCAATGGTTCGTTGAGCTACCTGTTAATGCACAAGAGTTTCTCCCACAAACCAAGTCATGTGATCCCTTACATACTTTATTTTACTTTATTACTAAACAACATCTTAGGCAATTTTACTAACAAACGAAATACATAAAAAGAAATTTACTAGTCTATATAAGTCTCGTATCATTTGGGCTTATGTTCCTTAGTTAAATTACAAAGTAAAAATAATAGGATTTCTCACAGTAATTTTTTGAAGTCTTTTCCTCATTCTGTAATCATATTTATAGAACATTTGTAATAAATTTAAATGATTTAGTGTTCCTTTTTAAAGAAATGAAGATATTTTTCTGCACATATCATGTGTAAAAACTGACTTAGATTTATCACTTCAACTTTACCAGTTACTTTCTCCCATAACTCTCACATATCATATTATCAATTATTAAGCGTACACGCTGAATATTTTTCTCAATTTACCTAAATTGACATGAACATCATCATCAACTTTAACATAAAATTCCGCATCCCACAAGGCAACAGCAGTCGAAAAGTAGGTCTTTGTCTTAGCTGATAGTTCTAGGTATCCCTCAACGTGGTTCTGCTTAACACAAATGCATTTTGTTTCATCAACAAAAAAATAAAATATATATATATATATATATATATATATATATATATATATATATATATATATAACCCTAAAATAAGATATGGATTATGCATCTAAATGAAAAGGAGAGGGAGAGAAAGATTACCAGTCTCAAAAAGTCAGCATGAAGCCTCTCCTCTGCTTCAATAGCTTTGTCAAGAATGCCACCAGATGTAGAACTATAGACAAAAACGGCTAATTAAATCTCTAGGTTATGGTTACTTAGCATCGGACAAAAATATGAATTCAACCAACCATACTGGAATTCATCATGGATGACCCCTAAGTTTCATGACATTGTGTCATTGATTTTTGACAATAATTATTTTTAGTTCCATCTACTAAAAGAACAAGTACACTAACAATCAACACAAAAAAGAGGATAAATAAACACAACTTGCATCAGAAAGAGAGAATACAATTATCTGTTGGATAAAATTTGATAGTTAGGCCACAAAACAAAGTTCTGAGATCATATGAGAAAATAAGTGCAACAGAATCATCAAAAGTAGGAAAGCACAACAATCAAGGAAAGTGAACATCAGGAAATCTGACCTGTGACCTATAACGAATCGTATGATTATGCCCTTTTCTTCCTCCAACTTCTGTCTTTCATTAGCTAATGAAGTTCCATTAGAAACCATGGCTTAGATACATGATGGTATGTAATTACTTAAGCAGGCTAAATGAGAACTTAAATGAGAGGAAAAACTAGAAAGTGGTGAAATAACATTAAATCACCTCGTGGCATCCAAGTTGTACGAACAGAATCTCTTCGTTTCCTGCTACTGAAAGCTGTATTGATCCCTATAACCATGAAATATTTTTTCCTAGTACTTGATTCAATTGTCTCTGACTTCCCTGATACAGCACAACCATTCAGCATAAATTCAGGAAGTAGCAAAGCAAATTTATGATTCAGCTCCAAAGTAGATTTTGTCTTACTTGGTCTCCTGCAATTCATGAATAGAAATGGATTAGCATTAGAGTTGTTTGATACGTAACTAAGTAAATCCCATGCAAAGAAGCATTGGCTTGGCTTACTTGACATCATTCTTGACAACATTCTGCGTATTTGAAACTTCCACTTTACTGTAATTTGAGCTTGGCCTTGCAACCTTAAAATAAAGGTAAGACATCAAGCCGATCAGTCATCATTATAGATCTTTTTCATAAATAGAACAAGATGCAGCTGATAGTTATATGACTGAGATTTAAACATTATCTATACTAAATTTCATAAAGCCAATGGAGAAAAATGTGTAAGATAAAAAGTACTAACCCATGGTTTTAAATCCCTAATATAGTGCATAGCATCCAACACCAAAACCACTACAGTGGGATAGTGGACGACAGGATATGCACAATGTTGAAACATTTATATAGTTTATGTATACATACAAATTCTCAAAAATGATAAAAAAAAATATTCAATAGATGATATTCATAATTAAAATATTGTCATAGGTCTCTTAAACAAAACATACAAATAAATAGAAACAAAAGTCAAATACTAGCTTCCTAGGCAGGAATCATCAATCATCATGTTCACTTTACTGATATTATTATAGCTGTAGATGTCATTGTGGAAATAATCCCAAACATAGCCCCGCCTAAAAGACCTTAAATGAATCTGTTCCAAGGCTTTTTTTTTAATGAGCACATAGCACCACTATAGTGCTGCTATGGCCACTATGTCATACACTACAACTGCTACACTAAACCACTCTTCTATGCAACCCCTGTACTTGCCATGGTAAAGAAGAAGGGGGAACAAGCACACTTGGAGAGCGCAGTACAACGGATAGTTGTATGCTGCATTCGGAAAGGATGAATCTCTCCTGAATAAGAATCTATTGATTCTCTCCCAATTGTTCGGACAGTAGGTGCGATGATTTATTTCACGGCGAAGTCTCTGGTTCAAGTCCAGGATGACCCAGCTGCATCGAGGAAAAGAATAGAAAACTGTACCTCTTTTCAAGAGCCATTCAAAACTTGGGCCAAATACAATCCTTGCAAAGATCCTCAAAGTAAAAGGAACCTTTTAGCTTAATGGAAAAAATCCGAAAAAGAGAAAACTTCTATAGAAACTAAGCAGAGGAGTTCAAGAGAAGTTAAAAAATGTTGGGCTTAATTCTGAAGGCACATTCATCCCCAATGAAATAAATTACCAAAAAACAAAGATACATTAGTAACATTTTCCACCATTCTGTTACGAGTGCACATGAATAATGAACTAATCACAAATGTAAAAAAATGTAAATATATTACAAATATTTTGATTTTTTAACTCCTGATCATTTCATGGGGAAGGAACTTCTACTGTTGTTACAAATTCCAGTAGTAGTTCTACATCTTATGGGATAGGGGACAAATGGATGCATAACATACAAAAAATATAACATGTACAAAAGAGTAACTGATACACTTACTGGATTTAGATTACAACCATCAGAGTTTAATTTTATTCTTTCAATCTCACTAGTCCCTGAAATTTCTATATATTCAGGCATCGACCATATCCTGAAACAAAATTATGGTTAGAATTACACGTATATTATAATGATTAGTTCCCTTAAGATCTATTTTAATCACTACTAATAGCTTAGAAATTGGAGAAAAGAAGGGAACTCTTAATTTATTAACTCAGCTTCATAAGTTGATATTTGTTCAAACAGGAACAAAACCAAGGGCGATGAAGAAATGTCAAAAAACTGACTATGACAGGTCACGCCATATATGTAACGAAGCCTTCATTTAATTAAACTCACCGCAATGTCTACATTCAGTTAAAACTTGACAATTTTCTGCAACTACGTAAAGAGAGAGGGGAATAAAATATAGATACCCACCAATCACCTTTTTTATTAAGCGGTAAAGAAGGAGATGCAAGAAGTGGAAGAGAGAAAAAAATAAAATGAGTCTGAATAACTTTGGTACATTTAATGAAACCAACAGAAAATCATGTGGAGAATTGTAAACAAACAATAAAGAAGAATAAGAAGAAGAATGGAATAAATGTCCTAATGCAGAAGACACAGGTAAAATGTCCTTTCTTAGAGCATAACCCCAGTTTGCAGCCGAGAAAGAAACTCGATCACTCGCCGAAAATAACTAAAAAATGATAGAACTCGATGCTCAAATATACAGACCCAGAAGCAAATGTACCTATTTGTGAAGAACATTCCGGCACAGAAGCTTGCCACACAGAGCAGAAGAGCCCATTTCCTCTGCAGGACGTTCCTTGCACTCAGTTCTGCAGCTCCCCCCTTGCTCTTCATAGACATTCCCCCTCCCCTCTTCTTCCTCACCTCACTATACAAAAATGCGCACAGTATTAAAAACACAACGGGTAACAAAGATAAAATGAATGCAGAAATTATAAAAAGAAGCAAACTTTACAGCTTCTGTGGCACCCAGCCACTATCCGGTTCGTTGGGGGCAAGAGAGGAAGACCCACTAAGCCCCTTTATCTTCCAGTCTTTCGGAACCGTTCTTTGTCAACAAACGCCTCTTAACACCACAAACGTTATTTGTAACCAAACTTAAAACAACAGATAACGGCAACAGTTACTCAAGTGTTCCATCACGGTTTCTCTTCTCAGATCCTGTCCACCATCAGTTATGTTTCTCTCCTAGATTCCTGGTTCCACAACTTTTCAGCTCAACTCAGTTTATGGTATGCTTCATAAATCCCAAATCATTAACACTAACAAAAGTGTGCCCAAAATAAAATCCCATTAAGAAAAGGGGAAGAAAATTTGGTGTGTATTAAGTAAAGTTATTTGGAGAGAGGGGTGTTTTGGTTGCTTATAATTTTCCTTTAAAAATGTCGGCTGGTGATAAGCGAGTATTATTTTTACCATGGCACTTGAGGTATTGTGGAGAGTGGGTTGAATCCAGTTCAGATGGATCCCACCCGAGTCTTTTCTGGTTTGTCTTATGGTCAAAATCTTCCCCAATTAGACATGCAATTCAACCAGATTGTGGTGCTACTCAATCCACCCGTAACCTTAAAAAAAATATCTACCGTCTCCGTATTTTTCCAATTGTAACGCTTCCACAACTATACACATTCTTCTACTAGTACTAAATGCATCAGGTTTTATTATCACTCTTATTATTACTGTTACTTCTGTTTATTCTTTACCTTCTCCCACCAAAAATGTGCTTTATCACAGTTAATTATAAATAAAATCATTCAAAAGTCATCAATCACATCATAAAAAATAAACATTGTTGGAAACTTTCTAAATTTAGTGAGCACTAACCAATCTTTCCATATATCGACCAAATTATACAAAATTAAAAATTATCCACATCTTATACCGTCCCAAATCTAACCATGATATCGTTTTAAACCTTATCTTAAAATTGTTTGACACTCCAAAATACATGTATATATAGCATATCAAATAATTTAGGACTAGTCAACACTCAATACTAATCCAAAATAATTATAAAAATATTCTAATTCAAAATTCACTTAAAATTCAATATTTTCAAATAAATATTTGGGTCTGATATATTGACATTCACTCTCAACCAGCACATGCTTGATAAACGCACATGTGGCTGACAGAGTGAGAGTGAGTTGGCTGACGTGGCAAGTGGGCCGAAAATGACCAAAATTAAAAAAAAATAGGTAAAAAAACCTCATTCTCACATGCTCGATTTTGTTCTCATTGAGTGACATTCGTTTTCGTTTTTGTGGTGGTTGCTCTCTTCGTTGAGGTCGTCACTGACATGCTGCGTTTTTCATGGTGGTTTCGGTTGTGGTGCTGCTGCATTTTCTCGGTGTGTTGCGTTTTGTTGTCTTTTGTTGGTGTGGTTCTGGTTTGGTCTTCTCTTGGAGAGTATTTGTGCTTTCGAGAGTTGTGTTCCCTTTCATTCAGTGTGTGTTGAGTGTGGTTATGGTAGGGTTCTTCGGTTAGACGGGTTAGAAATTTGTGGTGGTTTTTTTTTTTGTTAGAGTAAAGGTAAAATGTTTTATGAAGGTTTGATCGTTGTGGGTGGTTTTGGAAGGGTTAGTGATTGTGTTTACTGTAGTCATTTTTTTATGGTTAATGAGTTGTATTTTTTTAGTCATTGAGTGTTGTTGAGTGATTCTGTGGTGATGTAGTATATGGGTTAAGTGATTGTATGTTGGAATTGGTAAAATTTTGTAGTTGTTTAATTCTGTAGTTGTTTTGTTTTGGCATACGAAAATGTTTTCTTAACCAGTGCCTTACACACTCCTGAATTTGTTGACTTTGTGTTTTGTGTATGACATGTTTGTTATTGAAGCAAAATGATGGGAAAATAGTATCATGTGAATGCCAACGAAGTGAATGTATATTGGTCTGAATAGGTAATTTTGTTTTTGTATGATTTTGTAAAGTAATTGGTTTATTGTTTACAATTACAGATTAGGGTGAGGCACAAGGTATATACAAAATATATTATTGAGATTAATAGTATGTTATCTTCCTTCCAACATAAGAGAATTGAAAGTACACCATTTAAATGGATGTTTAGTTTAGAACAACCATTAATTATTTCAAGTACTATTTTAGGGAAAGTGGTTAGTAGGTGGTTAATTGAGGACCAATGCTTTAGGATAAGGCAACATCTAGTGTCATTTAGTCAATTTGATGTTTGTATTTGTTTAGGATTGAGAGTTAGTGGTAAAAATGTCAAGTTAGAAGACGATAAGGGGGAATTGGTGAAAAAATTATTTGTTGGGGAGGAGATCACAGTAGTTGACATTGTTAACAAGCTGAATGAAAGTAAAATAAAATAAAAAAAACATGTTGATGTATTTTGTAGGCTGTATATATTGCTTGGGTTTGTTGTTTTTTATTTTCTCCGAATATTTAGTTGTTTTAGTAGTTTTTCGTTGAGTTTGTTAGATAATTTAGATAAATTCAATTTGTATAATTGGGGTGAAGTCGTGCACAAGTTAGTTTGTTAGGAGTCTACGTCGGGCTTTTGAAATTTTCAACCTGTAGAAGAATTCTATTGGACTACATTTGGTTGGTTACGTTGTTGTGTTGCATTAGTTTAAATACTTTTTTCATATTTGTGTTAGAAAAGATGGCTTTAAACTAGAGGGGGGGTGAATTGTTTAAAGGGGTTTTCGCAAACTTTTCAAAGCTAGAATGAATTTATTTAAGAAACCAATTGATTCAGCAATTCAGTTAGCCAAAACAGCAAACAAAACTGTAACACTAGAAAAAACAATCGGTTGTTTCTTCGAAACAACCGGTTGTTTATACCAGCAAACAACAAACAAACTGAATTTAAAGAGTTAAGGATAGAGAGATTGTACACAGTTGTTTATACTAGTTCACTCCAACCCATAGCTACATCCAGTCTTCTCAAAAACCCTGAGGAAATTCACTAAGCAATCACACCTTGATCACTTACACAACAACCAAGAGAATGACCTTGAAAACCTCAAGAAACACACTCTCCTTGGCCAACACTAAGATTGCTGATCTTGAACACCTCAAGAGCACACAGCCAATCTCAGCAAAAACACACAAACGAAATGTTTCAGCAGTTTACAAAGATTACACTTGTTACAGATGAATATCTGAAATCAATACAAGTAGAATCCTATCCCAGCACCTTGATCAATCACAAAACTCTTAAGCAATCTCAGCACTTTGAAAAACTCTCTTAGAAAAACTTTTACAAAAGATCTCTCTTTTCTTCAAAACAGTTTTTCTGAATTTATACCAAGATATAGTTTGTTATCAAATCTTAACAAACTCTTAATTGCTTTAAAAAGATTGGTCAAAGCATTTAATGACTGGAGCGTATTCAGTTTCAAATCATTTAAAGCTCAGTGAAAGAAAATAGTTATTGTGTTATGGTTCCAAAACAAACAATCGATTGTTTCCTTGAATCAATCGGTTGTTTTGTTACTTAACAGATTTCACCATTTGAAAACAGTTTTCAAACTTTCTCAAAACACCTAAGTGTAAACAATCGGTTGTTTCAACTTAGATTGAAAAACTCTTTGCTTTGTTAAAGAGTGAGATGCTAATTGCTTTGAGATTTAATCTAAGGGTGGATTACAACATAAAACTACACCAGAACAAAATTATAAACCAGCACAGCAGCAACAAGCAAAGCAGAGGCTTCAACATCCTTCAAAGGATTTGGATTCTTCAAAACATTGAACACCACTTGGTTCAACAATCTCCCCCTATTTGATGAAGACAAATCCCTGGTGCTTGTGTTGTACTGATTAAATCTGAAGCAGTTCCTGCAATAGAACTTTGAGCAAAACATTGAACTTCTGATATTCTGTTAGCATACAGATAAACATATTAAAGCTTTAAAACAATTAATATCAGAGATAAAATACATATCACCCAAACTGTTTTTAACAACTAAAAAAAATAGAAACTTAAACAAACTTGAAACACAACATATATCTCCTCCTATTTGTCTTCACAAATAGACAAAGATAAGAGATAAAACACGATATTGTTTCCATTACATCAGAATATAACAGCAACAGTAGAAGGAAAGAAACATTAAAACCAGAAAAAAAATAACAGCTAAAAACAATCGATTGTTTCGATGACCAATCGGTTGTTTTTCCTTCATTCTTCTTCATCAGCAAACTGAAGATCAAAGATTTGATTCTGGACAGCTTCAATCTGTTCATCCAGAGTCATAAACCTTGCATCCATGTTGTCAAACCTGGTGTCAATCCTTTGGAAATTACTAACACAGAGATCATGAAGATTCCTTTGATTTTCCACAAAGCTATATAGCCTATTCACCATGAGTCTTTCAAAAGGAGACATGGTTTGTATTCTTTCTCCTTGATGTCCATCATCAGCACTAGGTCCTGTACCTTGAAAAACTCCAGTTAGATCTTCATGTTGAACATCCATATCAGCAGGTTTTTCTTGTTCAGAATGAGCAGCACCACTAGATGAGGCACCATGATCACCATCCTTACTTATCCATTTTCCACCTACTTTTGTAAAGCTCATCTTGTTGAGTGATCCATTGTTCAACTCTTGAGTTGACTTGACCAGCTTAGAAGTTTCATTTTCAAGATTAACTTCAAAAAAGAGTAGAAACTTAGATATTAAAACAGCATAAGGATAATGATAATCACTTAACCTCATGGCTTTTTGCATGTGTTCTTTGATTATATGAATCCAATTGACCTTGACTTTCTTGATGATGCAGAAGATGTACACTAGATCTTCTTCAGTTAACACAGAGTGGTTACTCCCCCTTGGAGTTAGAATCCAAGTTATAATGAGAGCAAGCAATCTCTCATCTAGCTTCAAACCTCCAACTGAGCATGTGCTAACTTGAGATTGATTATTCTTCAAGCAACTTTTGTAGAACTGGATTTTGTTAAAATCCTCCACCACACCAAGGTTTCCTTTGTTGATTCGCAGGCCAGAGAACTTAAGCCCAGCAACAGCAGTCCAAACTTCATGAGTTATTTCCATTTCCACACCTTTCACATGAGAAACTAGATTGTTTCCCTCAAACTTCAAGTTAGTGTAGAAAACCTTCACCAATCTGGATAGATGTTTCCCTTCATCTCTAGGAATTTTCTGAGAGATTGATCCTGGAGCAGCCTTCTCACATTATCAAGCTTTTGACTTTTCAGCCAATCAAAGCATACAACCTTGGGGTTGTTTATCTTCTTGATACTTGTCTCATATCTATACTTCTCAATGAGATCCTTATCTCCAGAAAACCAACCTTCTAACCTTCCTCCAGACCTTACAGCCCTGGTTTTGACTCTTTTGGAGGTGGGAGGGGTTGATTCCATGACAGCAGAGATGAAAACAGAGGAGAGCACTCTTCCCAGATTTTTCAAGAGATGGTGCAAGAGATGTTGCAATTGGTTGTTCTTGTGGAGGAAATCTGCACTTGATTTTATAGCAATAAGAAAATCAATTTGAATTTAATTTCATTCAATGGGTACCTGATTTTCAGAGAAAGAGAACTTGACTCTGTTTTGCACAGACAATGTCAGAAAAAGAAACTGAAAATCACATGGTCTTCACATGTGATCTTTGACTAGTCATAAAGACTCTTAAATTTCCAAGATTTTGGAATATATTCCTTTATGATTGTTGTAACTTCTTTCTGAGCATGCTCAGCTTTCAACACAGATCTTTTGACCAGAATTCTCCCTTTTGAAATTAATCTACAACGGATAAAAAATTAAAAATAAATCAATTTCGTCGCAGTGTTGTCAGACTCAAAACAATCGGTTGTTTCGAAGAAACAATCGGTTGTTTTTCTGCAGCAGTTAAAAACTTGATTTTGAAACTTTAGCCATTAACAGAAACATATTAAAGCAAATGACATTGATTTAAAAGATAATTAATCACAAGATAGACTTTGAAACAAAGATTGAGAACAATTAAAGGAAAGTCTTATCCTTGTGTTGTTTCTTCAATAATCCAATTGCTTGTTGATCAAGAAAACTTCTTTTCACTGTTTTGATCTTTCGCATAACATTGATTCAGCTTCAATGACTACCTTTTTCTTCAACAGCTTGATCAGATGGCTCAGTTCTTCTCTTTCTCTTTAATTTTCCTGCATAAACTAATTCAAGTAGCAAGATTTGGTCCCCTTACAAAATTGGGTCCATTTGACTTTACTTTGCTGTTAGAAACATCACATCCCTTAGGAATCCATTTCATAAGACCTTTAGGAACATAAGACTTCCTAATTTTACAGAATCTAACAGAGTGGCCTTTCTTCATGCAGTAAAAGCATGTAACAACCGGTTGTTTCGTCTTAACAATCGATTGTTTTTCTGATTTTCTTAAAAAGGATTTTGAAAACATGTCTTGCTTGTTCTGTGGATTGAAGCCTAAACCAGCCTTTCCAAAAACACAGCTTTGAGATGCCAAGACATTCTCAAAGTTTGACTTCCCTTTTGAAAGCTTGTCCACAGTTTCAACAAGATAATGAACCTTTTTCTCAAGATTTTCACAATTTGTGCAAATGAGAGTATCACACTTGCAAAAGGTATTTTTGAAATGATTTTCCAATTTTTCAAAATCATTTTTTGCTTTTCTCAGATCCTCTTCAAGTGATTTAACTTTCTTTTCAAGCCCACTGTTAAGATCTTTCAATCGGTTGTTTGAAAGAACCAATCTATTAGCTTCATCATGTGTTTCTTGAAAAGCTTCAAGCAATTCACTATAATTTTGTTCATTTAAGGAAGCACATGAACTTACCTCACTTGAACTGCAAGAATCATCATCATCCCCAGCTACTAAACATATGTTGGCTTTTTCATCTTCACTTGATGAAGAACTTGATGATGACTGTAAGAACCTAGAAGTTTATATTGGAATAAAAGTGTTATATTATAAATAAATTCGAAGCACGTGTTTATTTAAATATAAAGGAAGGAATGTATAGCTGAGAAGCCTACGAGATCGCCGTTATTAAGCGGGTAGGCGATCTCCAACTTCTCTGGCACTTGAACGCCTATCGCCTAGTTTATGCTTGAACGCCTATCGCCTAGTTTATGCTTGAACGCCTATCGCCTAGTTTATGCTTGAACGCCTATCGCCTAGCTTATGCTTGAACGCCTATCGCCTGTGTGTACCTAGTAGCCTGTCGCCTAGAGTACACCTAATCGCCGAAACTACACTTAGTGTGTAGCCAAAATGTTGGATTAACCCTGGTACATCCCAAAAGCCACGCGTATCAAGGTGTGGGTTAAACCTTGGATACGCTGGGCAGGCGAAGCTCTATACTTGAGCATAAGAGAATCATCCTTAACGTTACACGCTTGGGCGCACGAGGACTTGTGCTAATCAACTCTTGGAAGTGTGAAGCTACCGACGTCACCAAGCCTTGTGGAGAGAATACCTTGGATGTAACATAGTGGAATGAAGAACCTCCAGGAAGGCGTGGCGATGTGTCATCGAGCATCGCCAGGGCGCAAGGCATGCAGGATCGCCTGGGCGCGAGGGGCATGCGGGCATCATCAGGGGGAGAGGTCATCGGTTGTTAACCTTCGCGCGAGAGGTCATCGGTTGTTAGCCTTCGCGCGAGAGGTCATCGGTTGTTAGCCTTCGCGCGAGAGGTCATCGGTTGTTAGCCTTCGCGCGAGAGGTCATCGGTTGTTAGCCTTCGCGCGAGAGGTCATCGGTGGATAGTCTTCGCGCCTGTGGTCATCGGTGAAAAGGTCATCGCGCTACGTTAAGTTATACACAGAGAACGTGGGACCCAGACATCCAGCATGAGACGTTCTGCACGCGCGCCACGTAGACGAAAAAGGTGGTTCAGAATAGTGACATCAGAATGTTGGCATGCGCGGAGACACTCGCGGTCGTACTGTTCAGAGCAGTGGCTGGCATGCACAAGCGACAACAGTGGCAGTACTGTTCAGAGCAGTGGTTGGCATGCACCAGAGGCAACAGTGGTCGTGCTGTTCAGGGAAGCGTGCACGCAAACTTCCCTGCAGAGTAGGTGGTGGCAGCTGCTTTTGGAGGGATAAGTTGGTTTAAGTCACTGAAATCCACTACGGGAGAGGAAGGAAACGTTGTTGTAGTCGAAGAGAGAAAGAGTGAGTTCCCTCCTCCGCGTTGCGATTTCAGCCTCTCCACACAAGAGTACAACGAGAAGCAACACCATTGGAGCACTTGGGTAGTTCTCTGCAAGTCCTTCAACCAGACGCGAAAAACAGAGCCAAGGTATTCTGCAAGCTTCGTTGGATTTCGAAGCTCCTGGTGGTTGCGCAAGTCCAGGTAAGGGAAGCTGGACCTCTTTTCCATACGAGCCATAGTTTAGCTATCTTCTGAAGTGAGGGCGACGTGGTCGCCATTTTCGTTTTCATCTGCGTAAAATGCTCTGTTTGTGTGCTTGGGCGACGAGGCCGCCGGTTTTATATACAGTCTTTGAAACACCTCGTTTTTGAACTAGATCGCCGGTTTTGGCGCTGTTTTGCGAACTCCTCTGTTTTTGATACTGTTTTGAAACTACTTGAGATTTACATGAGGTATTCGAAGATCTGAAGCTTTGAAATGGTTGTTGATGTGATTTGAATGATTTATTTGAATGGTATGATGTGTTGGATGTGGTGAGTGTGAGGTCGAGGCATAGTATTTTCAGGAAAGAAAATACCGTGTAAGATCTTGTAGTAGGTGCATTGATCGGTGATTAAGAACGAGATATCCTGACTCTGCTGAGGTAATGGACTCACGAAGAGGAAGTTACTCAGTTGTTGAGAGTCGAAGGAGGTTCACCTGTATGGGTGGGTTGTTTGAAAGAGAACAAACCGACCTGTTTTGCGTGGATTAACCCTGTCATGCTGTATGGTGATGTGTGAGATTCATTATACGCTGATGAATGTGAGAGATTTCACGGCGACCCTGTGGATGTGTGAGATTCCACAGTGGGCAATATGACAGGTGCAGATCTCTGAGTCTAATCAATGCACGAGTATTCCGGAATTAGTGTCTTGTGTCTATGTATTGTGAGTCAGTGGAAAACCTGACGTGAGGAATGAGGAACACTGTATGTGGATAGACACTTGCTGCACTGTGTGATATGAACTACTCTTGAGGAATTGTGAAATGTGGGTTTTTACTTGATGGTATGTGGGAAGAATGAGAAAGCTGATGTTTTTACGTGGGTGCCTTAAATTAATTTATCTTGATTTTAAAGTTCATATCTAAATTCTCTTTTAAAACTGTCTAGCTTACCCTGCGTTTTCGTTTGTGGATGTTCTTCTTAAAACTTGTGATGATCGTGTATGATTTACACGGGAGCAGATGACGTTGCAGGAAAGTGAGATCGCCGGTCTGATAGGAGATCGCCTGGCTGATAGGAGATCACCTGATTGACTAGGAGATCGCCCTTTTGTTAGCATATCGCCCGATTTGTCTTTTGTTGTATTTTTGGTTAAGTTTTTTTTTTTGGAAAGATTCACAGTTTATGTATTAAACTCCCGATGAGGAGAAACTCCATTATATATATATGATTATGTTTATTTCAAAATACTTGTCTATCTTCATTTCTGATATATATAAATACATATTATTTTGCACTCTTCAATATTATTTGATTACACTTAATTTCAATTATACATGGAGGTATGTATTATTTTGGCGGGATGTTACAATGACACCTCATTTTCATCCCAAGCTATGTAGGCTCTTTTTGTCTTGCCTTTCTTCTCCTTGTAGCTTGTCTTTTTCTCTTTGCTCTTGTTGGGACAATCTGCCTTTATGTGACCTTGCTCACCACAACCAAAACAAGTATAGTTATTTGAATTCAACTCATTGGGTTTCTTGTTTCCATACCTATCCTTGTTGTTGTCTTTGTTGCGGTTTTTCTTTAGGAATTTGCTGAATTTTCTTGACAGCAAACTAAGATTTTCCTCATCACTTGAATCTTGTTTTCCCTTATGTTTGGATGCTTTCAAGGCTATGCTCCTTGTGTGCTTATCTTCACTCTCTTGAACATTGAGTCTATTCATTTCTAGCTCATGTTCCCTAAGCTTTCCAAACAAAGAAGCAACACTTAAAGATGTTAGATTTTTAGATTCAGAAATAGCAGTTACCTTTGGTTGCCATGCTCTATCAAGACATTTCAAGATCTTGATGTTTAGCTCTTCTTTGTCAAATGTCTTATCTAGGCTCATAAGGTGATTGATGATGTGTGTGAACCTTTTCTGCACCTCAGCTATTGTTTCACCTTTAAGCATTCTAAACATCTCATACTCTTGGATGAGAGCATGCTTTCTAGCTCTTTTAACCTCATTTGTTTCTTCATGAGTGACTTCCAAAGTATCCCACATTTCTTTTGATGATTTGTGTTCTTGCCGGTTGACTCGCCTGTCAGTTGACTCCACGACACTCATGCGCCTCCTTCCTCACGTTGATACGTGCTTGAATCTTGCGAAACACTCTGCACCTGCAAAAGAGAAAGGGGCGCCCTAGAGGCCATTTGCACTCCGACGCTCAAGTCAATAGTGGGCAAGTAACACCAAGTGTATTGAGTCTCTCTGTGTTTAGGTCTAGAAACTGCGTACCTTTGTGAAGTATTTTACTGTCCCTTATATAGTCTAGGGTTTACAGCGCCGCTAGCCCTAATTAGGGTTCACTGCGCTACTAGCCATATTTAGGGTTTACTGGAATACCCTTGCACCGCTATCACCCAATCTTAGGGTAATCTAGCACCTAAGGTTTCCTTCTCTGGAGTGCAACCTCTCACAGGGTGACCACCTGGGTGCCTCCTTGTGCACCTAGTCTCTGGGGCCACCTGTTCTGGGAGTGCCTTCACTGTTCACGTGCCATGCATGTAGCTTCATTGGGAAACCCTAGTTCTGATGAGTACTCGACCCCTCAGAACTCTGAACCTAACTGTGCTCTCCCTGCTACCCGCATGGGCACTTCGTCACTAAGGCCTCTCCCTAGCTTTGGGTATTTAACTAGTCATTGGCCCACTCTGGGAACCAATCTTAGCTGTTCTGGTTACACTGTTGAAATCACCCAAGACCGATGTCACCTCGTCACACTCTGTTGCCGAGGACTCCTCAACTTGCGGAGTGACGAAGACACATCAGCCCTTTCTGGTGATCGTCATGCTGAGGGCTAATCACCCTCTCTGTAGGCTGATGACTAATCACCCTTCTCTGTAGGTTGATGACTAATCACCCTCTTTGTAGGCTGATGACTAATCACCCCTCTCTGTAGGCTAATGACTAATCACCCTCTCTGTAGGCTGATGACTAATCACCCCTCTCATCAATACCACCTGCGGGGTCCATTCCATGTGGCTTTGGCCCATGCTGTGGGACCTAGTTGACATGGTTCGACCCCTTTACAAACTGTCCTCAGTGTCCGAGGACTGGTCGGTACAATTTGCATTGTGAGACCCTGAAAAACTCATCAGAATTTAAAGCAGAGGTTATAATATTTTTGGCAATGCAATCGAATTTGGCCTTTTTGCTTTCTGCATCAGTCCATTGAGACCATGGCTTCTCAATAACAGAACCATCTTTTTCAAACTTTCGGATAAAAGGACCATTTTCAATAGCATCCCAAATTCCTTTGTCAAGAGATTCCATAAATATTTTCATTCTAACTTTCCAAAACTGGTAATTCAAACCACAAAACAAGGGTGGTCTGTTTATTGAGGCACCTTCCCCAAATGGTAGTCTATCAGCCATTTTAAAAAGATTTTAGGATCAACTTGAATGACTTTCAAGAACCAAGCTCTTGATGCCAATTGTTAGAAAAGATGGCTTTAAACTAGGGGGGGTGAATTGTTTAAAGGGGTTTTCGCAAACTTTTCAGAGCTAGAATGAATTTATTTAAGAAACCAATTGATTTAGCAATTCAATTAGCCAAAACAGCAAGCAAAACTGTAACACTAGAAAAAACAATTGGTTGTTTATTCAAAACAATCGGTTGTTTGTTCGAAACAATCGGTTGTTTATAGCAACAAACAACAAACAAACTGAATTTAAAGAGTTAAGGATAGAGAGATTGTACACAGTTGTTTATACTGGTTCACTCCAACCCAGAGCTACATCCAGTCTTCTCAGAAACCCTGAGGAAATCCACTAAGCAATCACACCTTGATCACTTACACAACAACTAAGAGAATGACCTTGAAAACCTCAAGAAACACACTCTGCTTGGCCAACACTAAGATTGCTGATCTTGAACACCTCAAGAGCACACAATCAATCTCAGCAAAAACACACAAACGAAATGTTTCAGCAGTTTACAAAGATTACACTTGTTACAGATGAATATCTGAAATCAATACAAGTAGAATCCTATCCCAGCACCTTGATCAATCACAAAACTCTTAAGCAATCTCAGCACTGTGAAAAACTCTCTTAGAAAAACTTTTACAAAAGATCTCTCTTTTCTTCAAAACAGTTTTTCTGAATTTATACCAAGATATAGTTTGTTATCAAATCTTAACAAAATCTTAATTGCTTTAAAAAGATTGGTCAAAGCATTTAATGACTGGAGCGTATTCAGTTTCAAATCATTTAAAGCTCAGTGAAAGAAAATAGTTATTGTGTTATGGTTCCAAAACAAACAATCGATTGTTTCCTTGAATCAATCGGTTGTTTTGTTACTTAACAGATTTCACCATTTGAAAACAGTTTTCAAACTTTCTCAAAACACCTAAGTGTAAACAATCGGTTGTTTCAACTTAGCTTGAAAAACTCTTTGCTTTGTTAAAGATTGAGATGCTAATTGCTTTGAGATTTAATCTAAGGGTGGATTACAACATAAAACTACCCCAGAACAAAACTATAAACCAGCACAGCAGCAACAAGCAAAGCAGAGGCTTCAACATCCTTCAAAGGATTTGGATTCTTCAAAACATTGAACACCACTTGGTTCAACAATTTGAATATGGACAAGTGTTGTATTTTTGAAATTCAAAAATTGATTTCAGAACTTTGGTTTTCATTGTAACAGTTGCGGGCAGTTCAACACGTAGGCATTGGTCATGGCAGTTCAATATCCTCTTTATCGCGTGTTTTTTAATGGGCATGTGTAAATGATCAATCAAGTAAAATACATGGTGTTTTTGCTTCGAATGAGGTATTTTGAATTTTTTCATGGAATAATTGGTCATTCATTTATTGAACTTTTGAAGTGTTACTTTTCATTTATCTGAATTCATTTTTTGGATTTTTTCAGATTGTATGGGATTAGGCGTTCGATGTAGTGCATGAAGCACTGCATTTTAGTGGATAGTCTTCACCAAAATGTAGTGAGAATGATGAGTCCTTGACTTCCATTGATTTGGAAAACATTTTCTGTGAGTAGTGAAAGTACCAGCAAAATACTGAGGAAAATCACATTCGCATTATCGCCCTTGAAGAGAAAATAATACTTCTATAAGAGGAAGTCTTTAAAGGCTCACACAAAGGGGAGTCATCTGTTGATAAAGGTTGATCAAGGGCTTTGATGTCTCCAAATCCATGAAGTTTGATGGAAGGCTTTGTTGCTGCTTGTGTGGGTGTGTTCTGGGTAGTTTTAATTTGTAATCCACTCTTTGTTTGAATCTAAAGCTGATTTTAATCAAAACCATTTTGAAAAAGAGTGTTTTCTAAAGAAGTGGAAAAACAACCAGTTGTTTTATTGATTCAATCAGTTGTTTGACACTTAGTGGTTTTTGAAAAGGGTTTGAAACTGTTTGACTTGGTTGACTTTTCTATCAAACCAATTCAATTGGTTGTTTCGAGAATTTAACCGATTGTTTTTTAAAAATCCATAACAGATTTTTGTTAAGTTTGGTAAATCAACTTTAAATGTTTTATAACTGAATTGGCTCCTGCTTTAAATGTTTTTAACTAACTTTTGGAGTATATAAAGTTTGTTTTACGTTTCTAAGGATAACAGAACAATTTAGACAATTCAAATTGAGAAAACAAATTTGAGTTTTCAAAGATTTACTTCAAGCTTTGGGATTTTCACAAGGAGTGGAATAGGATTGTTGTGTAATCTTTCATTTTGATATTGATCAAGTGTAATCCTTTCTTTATCTCTTATATTTCTGTAACATTTATGGTGTGTGCAGAATTAGAGGTTATTATAAATTTGTAGTGTGGTTTGCAAAAGGAAGTGTGTGTCTTGAGGGGTTCAAGGTCACTTCTTTGGTGTGTAGTTTGTAATTTGAATTTTGATTGCATAGTAGATACCCAGTGGTTTCTGGGGACTGCATGTAGCTCTTGGGATAAGAGTGAACCAGTATAAATTGCTTCTGTGCTTATCTCTTTTCTTGAACTCTTATATATCTGTTTTAAGTTGTTTTTTTAATACCGCTGATAAAAATAACCGATTGAATCGTAAAAAAAACTGGTTGATTTTCTAAAAATCAACTTAATCAGTTTTGTTTGTTAATTTCTTTGATTCCTTTGTCTGAGATTCTTCATTATATTTCGTTATACCTTCCAAGTTTGCGAAAATCATTTATAAACAATTCAACCCCCCTCTTGTTTAAGGCCACATATTCTAACATCATCATCATCATATAGAACACCAACGCCAATAAAGATCGCAAGATATATTGATTATGACCTTATTTTATCGGACTTTGACGACAGGTTGTCATAGAGAAAACATGAGGTTTGTCAATATTAAAATTTGAATATTTATTTGTTATGGAGTAAAAACATGGTTTGGATTTAATATGCTATTTGTGTTTGTGTAGAATTGTAGTTGAGGTCAATAAGCAGATCTTGGCAGAAGGTGATATTTATTCGCTTAGGCCTAAAGGGAAAGTGGACAACATGGTAAAATTGTTAGTGATAATTTTACATATTGATCTCGCCGCGGACTCGAGCGTGGGGAAAACGCCTCGTCACTCCTTCATCTAGCTTTCTGACTGCTGCGCGTTCTGCAAGGAGGCTCCAGGAACCTTCGCCGGAACTCCGAACGATGCCTGCAAAACACACAGACGGCGCCTCTAGCGGCCGTTGTAGCTCCGACGCTCAAGTCAGGCAACGGGAACACCAAAACTCTCTCTCAAATCTCTCTGTGTGAGACCCGTGTGTGTGTGCCCTCAGTCCTCTTTTTCGAAAACTGAGTGTTCTTGGTTTTGTGTTGTGTATTCTGAGTCAAAGACTGCATACCTGGTTTGGTGTTCTTCTTCCTCATATAAACCCGCGTAGCCCCTACTGGCTACCTCTAGGGCCACTTGATTACTCTGCACTATCGTTTCCACTCCCCAGGGCTACCTTGCGTGCCAGCCTTCTTCACTTGAGTGCAAAGTCTGACAGGGGAGGCTGCGTGGGTACCTCTGTACCCCTCGACTTCTGTGCCTATCTGCCCTACCTATTCTCTGGGAACATCTTCACCATCCACGTGGCAGACATGCAACCCCACTGGGAGACTCTAACCTTGATGGGTTCTTGTCCCAGCAAGATTCTGCACCTAACTGCGTCTTCTCATCTTCATGCGTGGTCGTCTCGCGACTAAGGCCATTCCCTGCCTCTGGGCGCTTTACTGACCATTGGTCGCGTTGTTCACATCGCGCGGCCGATGTCACCTTGACACACACCGATGATCGAGGTATCTCTCATCCTGGCCGATGTCCGATGGCGCTTCTTCACGTTGTCGTGCTCTGCTTATGGAATCAGGCGAGGTCCTTGAGTAACATTCTCGCTGGGAGCCTGGGTCCCAGTTTAACACGTATTGACAAGGAACCCCTGACGACTGATCACTCTGCATGCACCGATGACTGATCACTCTGCATGCACCGATGACTGATCACTCTGTATACCCCGATGACTGATCGGTGCTTCATCACTTCTCGCACTCTGCTTCCAGGCGCTCATGTAGGAACCGATCTTCTGGTGGCGATCATTCGGTAGATGACCACTGATCGCCGTTCTTGAACGATCTCCACCCTGGTTCGTCTGCTATCTCATGCCACGCGTTGCTCTGAGACTGGCCCACGTGGTCATCTGCTGTTGACGTCATCGGATACCGATGACCGACCGGATCACATATAATGTTTGATGTAAAATTGTTTGGTCATTATCGTTTGTAGATTATGTTGTTTACATCTAGCACAATGATGTACGATGAAAAAAAGCAAAGTGGAAGCTGCATTCTGAAATGGGTTTGCTTGAATCCTTTTTTTTGCGGTATGTGTAATATGTTTGTTGTTTCATTCATAAATTTAGCTTGCTCCTGATTCCATTTCTTTATTGACTAGTATTATTGAAGAAATGAAGAAGGAAAAATCCAAATTGTGAGTTTGGGATGTAAAGGATTATAAAGTTTTTTACATGAATGGCATCCTTGAATTGGAAGATATATTAGTTGTTGATTTTGTGAGTGGTTTTTTTGAACATATATATGAAATACATGGTTTGGAACATTAGAATAATTTGTTTCCTTTTGGTAACACGTAGGTGTTTGTGCCAAGTGTGCATGATGACCATTAGTGATGTTATGCGGTCAAATGTACAGTGGAGAGTTGTTGTCTTGGATTCCCTTGGACACAATGGTCGATCACACAAATGCATTGATAAAGTTGTGGTATGTTCATAAGTAAATGTAAAGTGTTCATGAAATATAAAATATAAAGTGATTTGTGTTATGTATGGTATGTATTTTTTGTAATTCTTTTTATCTGGCCAGACACAAAGACTTCAGCATATGTTTAATATGGTTTGGATGGGTGATCCTCTTAAGGTTATTGAAGCAAAGCACCCATTTCAACTAAATAAGTGAGTAGTTCTCAATTTTGTATTTTGGTTAGATACGTTTAGGTTTGTTTATGGTATGTATTACTAAATTATGTGGTTGTGGTTAACATTTTGCAATTATGATTGTAGGGTGATGGTCCTAAAATATATGGAGTTATGGAACCGAGTCCCTAAGTTAGAAGGGCAACACTATGCCAGAATAAACCTCGGTTGGTTTTAATTTGATTATATTTATTTATTGTTTTTGTTTGTCTATTAAGCTGAATCTGTATAAATTGATGGGTGATGTTGTCTATTCAGGTTCAAATTCAAAGTTTGCGGCAAGATTTGGTTTACAAATGGGTGCTTCACGAAGACAACATTCATCGTGAAGTTTTGCTATCAAATTTGGACTAGAGGGGTAGAAATTTGTGATGCCCTGCAATGTTGAGTTATTAAGATAGGATAAGGTTCAACCTATAAATCCAATTTTGATGTTGTAATTGTTAAATAATTTTGGACATGGGTTTAGATTTTATTGACATAATTGCATAGATATTTATGACATACAATGAGTACTTTTTGTAATGTTATATTTTTATAAATGTAATTATTGATTCCAAATTTGACTTTTGATTTAAGGTTTGATTACGTTCACTATAAACAACAATTATGCCAATAGTCGAATAATCAAATGACAGGTCATGAAAAAATTAACATTGGTTACCGATTAATTTGAACACAGATTACCATTCAATAGTCTGTAAACGTCGATGAAAGTAACCACATTGTACAATGGTATCTACTTTTGCATTGTTGAAGTGAATTATGCTTTTGTCAAATAGTCAGTACAAAATTTAGTCATTACCATTTACAAATTAATTGAGCACTTAGAGTGATGTAAAAGTAGTTAATTGAGTATGGCAGTCGTTACTGTTAGAAGAGGTTGAGAGGGAAACCCTACTAAAGTGATGATGTGAGTTTCTTATGAACCTTTCTAGGTTTGGGTTGAGTTGACATAGGTTTCATTGTATTCATGACACTTTCAAGAATTATGATCAAAATTCTAAAGAACAATTAATAGAGTTTCTACTCAAGAAAACAAAGGTTCATACTAAAAACACATGAATAGGTAACTTGTAATGTAAGATAACAATGGAATATGAATGGGTAATTCAAGAACAACAACCAAAGTGCAGTAACAACACAAAAATAGTACAAAGAAACAAGAATTAAAACAAGAACACAACAAGAATTGAAACTAGTAATAGAAACACAACAAGAACACAACCTACTATTGGAAATTCAAGAAAACAACATGAACCATAAAACCCATGGAAACCGAACCAAAAATAGGTTGCTATAACAAGTTTGAACCGATTTAAATGGAAGAACAACACATCAAATGATAGAGGATGTAACATCCCGCCAAATTCCTTTTCATAATTATAAAATGAAATAAAGGTAAAACAAAAATGTTTAAATGAACATACGTATTTATATAAAATGAAGTTGCTCCTCACAGGGAGTTTAATACATAACCAGTATATTTTTCCAAAACTTAAACAAAATACAGTCAATAAATTGAAACCGGCGATCTACTATCAGAAGACCCAAAACAGCCGATCTGCTATCAGGACAGAAAAACAGGCGATCACCCGATAGAGGCAGAAACAGGCGATCACCCGATAGAGACGGAAACAGGCGATCTCCTTCCGGCGACCACTCACTGAGGAGCTCTACTCCCTGGAAGATCATCTGCTCCCGTGTAAAACACACGATCATCACAGTTTTAAGAGAAAACAGCCACAGAGCAATACAAAAGAAAAGGGGTAAGCTAGATGGTTTAAAAAGAGTTTAAATATGAACATAAAAATCAGGATAAAACAAATTCCATATACCCACATAAAATTATAAAGTTTCTCATTTCTTACGTCGGACTTCCACTGATTTAACACACATAGACACTTACCATACCACTGTAAAGTCCACACAGGACAGCAAGGAAAGTCCACACAGGACAGCAACCGGAGCCCACACAGGACAGCCACCAAGGTCCACACAGGACAGCAAGCAAAGTCCACACAGGACAGCAACCAAGGTCCACACAGGACAGCAAGCAAAGTCCACACAGGACAGCAACCAAGGTCCACACAGGACAGCAAGCAAAGTCCACACAGGACAGCAACCAAGGTCCACACAGGACAGCAAGCAAAGTCCACACAGGACAGCAAACAAAGTCCACACAGGACAGCTAAAGATCATCAATTCGCCCAACGCACCATACAATACTCAAATGAACGATCTCAACCACAGCAACAAACGTATCCAGGTTCAGACTTTTCCAAAAACGCGTGCATTTCACATATCAGTCACAAACAAGCTCAAAGCGACACTAAAACAGGGGAGTTCGTAAAACAGCGCCAAAACCGGCGATCTAGTTCAAAACGGGGTATTTCGAAGTCTGCATTTAAAACCGGCGACTACGTCGCCCAAACACATAGAAACAGAGCATTCACGAAGATGAAAACGAAAACCGGCGACCACGTCGCCCTCACTTCAGAAACAGCTAATCTATGGCTTGTATTGAAAATGAAGTCTAGCTTCCCTTACCTGGACTTGTGCAAAACTCCAAGAACTCCGAAATCCACTGAGCTTACAGGATGCCTTGGCTCTGTTTTAGCGTCTGGTTTGTAGAACTTGCAGAGGACCTCCAAGGTGCTCCAAGGGCAGTCGTCGATAGCTAAGCAGGAACGTGATAAGGCCTGAATGGCAGAGTGAAGGAGAGAAAAGAGAAGGATGAAGGTAACTCACTCACTCTGTCACTCTTGAACCACAGCACCCGCTTTGCCTCTCAGAAGTGAGTTTTTAAATCTTAAACCAACTTGTCCACAAAAGCCGCTGCCACCACCCACTCTGCAGGAAGCTTGCGTGCACGCTGCCGTGAACAGTACGACCACGCGTGACTCTGCGCATGCCAACCCTCTGATGTCACTATTCTGAACCACCCTTTTTGTCTACGTGTCGCGCGTGCAGTACGTCTGATGTTGAGAGCCTGGGTCCCACCTTATCTGTGTGAAACTCGACATCGCGCGATAACCTTCCACCGATGACCGCTGGCGCGAAAACTATCCACCGATGACCTCTCGCGCGAAGGCTATCCACCGATGTCCTCTCGCGCGAAGGCTATCCACCGATGTCCTCTCGCGCGAAGGCTATCCACCGATGACCTCTCGCGCGAAGGCTAACTCCGCATGCCTCGCGCCCTGGTGATGCTCGCATGCCCCTCGCGCCTTGGCGATGCCTGCATGCCCCTCGCGCTCTGGCGATGCCTGCATGCCCCTCGCGCCCTGGCGATGCCTGCATGCCCCTCGCGCCCTGGCGATGCCTGCATTTCCCTCGCGCCCTGGCGATGACCGCATGCCTCTCACCTGGCGATGCCCGATGACACATCGCTACGCCTTCCTGGAGGTTCTTCATTCCACTATGTTACGTCCAAGGTATCATCTCCACATGACTCGGTGACGTCGGTAGCTTCACATTTCCAAGAGTAGATCAGCACCACTCCTCGTGCTCCCATGCATGCAACACTAAGGACGATTTCTTATGCTCAAGCATAGAGCTTCGCATGCACAGCGTATCTAAGGCTTAACCCACACCTTGATACGCGTGGTTGTTGGAACCCACTCTAGTTGATCCAGTATCTTGACCACATACTGAGTGCACTTTCGGCGATCATGTGCACCATAGGCGGCAGGCGATCATGTGCAACCTACTCGACAGGCGATCATGCACTAACCAGGCGATCACATAGGAGACTTCTTAGCTACACTTTTTCTTCCTTTACTCTTCTTGATCCACATGTCTTCCTCGAGCACATCCACGTGATTACCTCACGATAAAGTCATCGCACCTGACTACTATGTTACTGCAATGGTAAGCCGACCGACCTCTACCAGCTGGACCCCAGACCTTGTGCGACGTCCGAGGTCCGACCACTGAGAAACTTCATTTATCAGTTCTTTGTATTTTAAATAATAACATCTTTTGAAATTATTTAAATGTAACACTTTCATTCCAATTAAAGTTTCTAGGTCCTTACATTCTCCCCAACAAGAAAAATTTTCGTCCTCGAAAATTGGATTACAAGGGAAAGAAGTAGGGATAGGCTTCTCTCAGGGTTTCTTCAAATTCCCAATTTGTATCACCCGATCTGTCATCCCACACCACCTTCACCACGTTGATGGTCTTGCCTCTGAGCTGCTTACTCTGCTGATCGTCAATCCTTACTGGTTTCGCTCCAACAACAAGTCATCCCTGGTCTGCACGTCGTCTACTTCCAACACGTGACTAGGGTCTGCAAGATACTTCCTTAACTGTGACACGTGAAAGACTTTATGCAGATTTGCTCATTGGAGAGGTAGGGCGATTTCATAAGCCACTAGACCTATCCTCCTTAAGGTCTGATATGGCTCGACTAACTTAGGAGATAGCTCCTTTGATCTGATAGCTCGTCCTACACCCTTGGTCGGTGTCACTTTCATAAATGCATGATCTCCAACTACAACTCCAAAGGTCTTCTCCTCATTGTCAACGTCATCACTGCCTCCCCCAGAGTTATTATCCTTGTGTTCATTTAAGGCCAGAAGTGTCTTCACAGCGTTGTCAGCTTCGTCCTCATATCCACCACTAGAGTTGTTACCCTTGTCCTCATGAGCGACATAGGGTGGCTCCCTCTAGGTTATTCCCTTCACATTTTCCAGATCCACAGGGTTTCCCAACCAAACGATTCTTGCTCACCTTCTTAGTAACTTCAACTTTGGGGATGGATGATGACTCACTTTCTAAGGCAGAGCCATCCGACGAAGATCCCTCTACCACTGTCATTAACTGCAGTTGCAACACCTTCCCACCACCCATCATACCACCAGGCATACACTGCTGATTCAAACCCAAGTGGGCGACCTGAATGGCGCTCAGGAGAGCATGGCTTGACTGTTAAGCGCTCTGAACATCGCATACCCAAATTAATCAGTAGCTGCCACTCTAGACGAAAGGACCCATTCCTCTAGTTTCTGTGGTCCCTCTTTATCAAGCCAGTCATCGTACTGGACCTTCAGCAGCGTTGGAGACACACTCCAGATTTTGCATCTAAACCAGCGTTTTCTAACGCCACCATCTTGCCATGTTCAGGGGCCTTTAACTTCAACCATCCATTCCCACACTCATCTTTCAAATCCCGATCAACAAAACAACCCTATTCTGCGTGAAACCTTCCCTCTTAGGAGGTAGTCCAAGTATTTCTTCTGGAAATACATCCATGAAATCTTTCACCCCATGTATCCTGTTTACGTCCTCTTCACTCTTCACTCCCCCCTTCCGCTAGGATCACAAAACACGTCGCCCCTTCTTTCAACTCTGACTTCACATGCTGAGCAGATATCACACCTGACCCTTGGATATTGGGAAACACCACCTTCTGGCTACTGCAATCTGTGAGAACTCGATTGGCATGTAGCCAATCCATTCCTAGGATAACATCCAGATCCTGAAGAGGTAGACAGATCAAATTCACTTTGAACCTGCGTCCCTCTACTATCACTGGACATTCAGAGCAAACTGGGGAGGTCAAAACCTGTCCTGATGCAGGTGTAGAGACCAACCGTTCAAACGGCAGCTCCTTCACTAGAAGGCCCAGTTCGGTTGCACACCGACTTGACACAAGAGAGTGTGTCGCTCCAGAAACAAACAAAACTCTAAAGTATCCACCAGCTATAAACAAGTATCTTGTACTAGGTTACCTGACTGAGATGCCTCCGCTCCAGACATGGCAAACACTCTCCCTGCTGCTTGAGGTCTGCTGCCTTCGTTCCTCAACTGCTGGGAACCACTGGGTTGAGTCGTCCTATTCCCGTTAGGACATTCTCTAGAAAGGTGCCCCGTCTTTCGGCAGATGTAGCATCTTCTCTCTGAATTTCTCTTGGGGCACACATTGGATGTGTGTGGTCCACCACAACGGGAACATTTGAGTTTCCAGGGCTGTTGCTGTTGAAACTGAGGCGGTGCTGCTCCTGCCCCATGCTGTGGAGGTCTCGCATAAGGCTTATTCTCCTGTTGCTGCACCTTGGCCTTCCCACTGGAAAAACCCCCTGGGTGTGACCTGATCACCCGAGAGTCACTCTTTTCCAGTGTCTCCACCATCATCGCCTTCTCCACTAAGGCGTGAAATTCTCTTATGCACATAGGTGCTATGGTCCTCTTCAGCTCATGCTTCAGTCCTTCTTCAAATTTCCTACACCTCCAAGCCTCAGAGGTCGCCTGGGTATAGAATCGGGCGAGATACTCAAACCAAGCAGCATAAGCATTCACTGACATCTCCCCCTGCTCCAATCTGAGGAATTCTGCTTCCCTCGCAAATCTTGCACTATCTGGGAAGTATTTTTCCAGAAATCTCACCCTGAAACTCTCCCAGTCTAACACTTCAGCTCTGGCTTCCATCATCTGCTGAGCTCCCATCCACCAGAACTCGGCTTCTCCAGATAGCAGATAGGTAGCGAATACCAATTTCTTCCCTTCAGGGCAGGAGGTCGCCCTAAAGATTTTCTCCAACTCCCTGACCCACTGATCTGCTTGATCAGGGGTAGCATTCCCACTGAACTTGGGTGGGTTGTGCCTCATGAACTCGGTCAGTCCCATCTGATCCTGAGGCTGACCGACGTGGGAAGCGGTTTCAGCCGACCGAGCAGTTTCCCAATGGTGCATTGCCGCCTGATGATTCTGAGCCATTGCTGCATTCTGTTGTTGGATGGCAGTTGCCATTGTAACATCCCTTCAAATTACTTTGAAATAAATATAAAATGAAAGTAAAGGTGACAAATAGATTCTATGAACAAAATATTATATATATGAAATGAAGTTGCTCCTCTTAGGGAGTTTAATACAAATTCGGTCAAATTTTCCAGAAACATAAACAAAATACAGTAAAAAAAATCAAAGCAGGTGATCTCCTATCGGAAGAAACCGATCTCCTATCGGACGAGACCGATCTCCTATCAGAGGAGCCAAAACAGCCGATCACCTATCAGGACAGAAAAAAAACAGGCGATCACCCGATAGAGGCAGAAACAGGCGATCACCCGATAGAGACAGAAAACCGGCGATCTCCTTCTCGGCGATCACTCACTAAGGAGCTCTACTTCCTGGAAGATCATCTGCTCCCGTGTAAAATACACGATCATCACAGTTTTAAGAGAAAACCACAGAACCAAAATACGCAGGGTAAGCTAGATATTTTAAAGAGAGTTTAAATCATGAACATGACAATCAAAGTAAAACGAGTTTCAAAATATCCATGTAAAACGTAGAGTTGCTCATATCATTCACCTGATCGCCCAAAATCACACATTTCACAACATTCACCCATAGTCATTCCATTTCACAATACTGCATCAAGTGTCTATAAACTATCAATGTTTCTCATTTCTCACGTCAGACTTTCCACTGACTCACCACACAAGACACTTGACACTACTTCCGGATTGACTCGTGCGTTTATTAGACTCAGAGATCTGCACCTGTCATACCACACCACTGTGAAATCCACACAGGGTCGCTGTGAATCCACACAGCATGCGCATATATCATCTCAATGTCAATAGTTCTCCTGGTATGACAGGGTTAATCCATAGGACAGGCGGAGCTCGTTCTTTTTCACACGAGACGCCCATCATATAGACCTCCTTCGACTCTCAACAACTGAGTAACTTCCTCTACGTGATTCCATTACCTCAGCAGAGTCAGGATATCCCCTTAGGAATCACCGATCAATGCACCTACTACAAGATCTTACACGGTATTTTCTTTCCTGAAAATACTATGCCTCGATCCCACATTCACAGCATTCAAAAACATCATACCACTCGAGTAATTGATTCAAGTCACAGCAACGAATCATTTCAAGGTTCAGATCTTCGAATATTTCATTTAAATCTCAAGTAGTTTCAAAACATCACCCAAAAACAGAGAGTTCACAAACAACGCCAAAACCGGCGATCTAGTTCAAAAACAGGGTGTTTCGAAGACTGTATATAAAACCGGCGACCACGTCGCCCAAGCACACAAACAGAGCATTTTACGCAGATGAAAACAAAAATGGCGACCACGTCGCCCTCACTTCAGAGATAGCTACACTATGGCTTGTATGGAAAAAGAGGTCTAGCTTCCCTTACCTGGACTTGCGCAAAACACCAGGAGCTCCGAAACCCAACGAAGCTTGAAGAACGCCTTGGCTCTGTTTTTGCGTCTGGTTGAAGGACTTGCAGAGAACCTCCCAGGTGCTCTAATGGCTATCGTCGCTCGTCGCACAGGTGCTGGAGTTTGCCTGAGTTACAGCGCAAAGGAGAGAATGGAGGAGAAGGGAGATAAACGCACCCTTTAGCTCTGGAACCACAGCAACGTTTCTTTCCTTCTCCCTCAGAAATGGGTTTTTGCATCTTAAGCTGACTTCTCCACAAAAACCGCTGCCACCACCCACTCTGCAGGGAGTTTGCGTGTACGCTTCGCTGAACAGTACACCTAAGCGTGCCTCTGCGCAGGCTAACACTCTGAGGTCACTAGCCTGAACCACTCTTTTTGTCTACGTGGCGCGCGTGCAGGACGTTCCATGCTGGAAGTCTGGGTCCCACTTTACTCTGTGTGAAACTCGACGTCGCGCGATAACTTTTCACTGCTGACTCATCCTGGCGAACGACCGATGACTTCTTCTGGGAGACGACCGATGTCATCCCTGGCGACGCCCTCATAACTCTCGTGCCCTGGCCACGTCCACATGCATCGTGCCCTGGCGATGCCCGCACGCCTCTCGTGCCTTGGCCACGTCCACATGCCTCGTGCCCTGGTGATGCCCGCATGCCTCTCGCGCTCTGACGATGCCTCATGCCTCGCGCGCCCTGGCGACGTCCACACGCCTCGCGCGCCCTGGCGACGTCCGCATACCTCGCGCGCCCTGGCGACGTCCACATACCTCGCGCGCCCTGGCGACGTCCACACGCCTCGCGCGCCCTGGCGACGTCCACACGCCTCGCGCGCCCTGGCGACGTCCACACGCCTCTTGCGCCCTGCATGCAACACTAAGGGTGATCTCTTTTGCTCAAGCGTAGAGCTTCGCATGCACAGCATATCTAAGGCTTAACCCACACCTTGATACGCGTGGTTGTTGGAACCCACTCTGGTTGATTCAGTATCTTGACCACATACTACGTGCATTCCCGCCGATCACGTACACTCTAGGCGATTGGCGCTCATGTCTCCTCTAGGCGACAGGCGATAATGTGCCAGAGGAGTCGGAGATCGCCTCCATCTTCAATAACGGCGATCTCGTAGGAGACTTCTTAGCTACACATTTCCTCCTTTACTCTTCTTGATCTACATGTCAGCCGACCGACCTCTACCAGCTGACCCCAGATCTTGGGCGACGTCCGAGGTCCGACTACTACGAAACTTCATTTACCAGCTCTTTGTATTTTAAATAATAACATCTTCTGAAATTATTTAAATATACGACTTTTATTCCAATTCAATTTTACAGGTCCTTACAGCCATCATCTCAATAGCCTTGGCAATTTGGCTCATTTCCGAAGAAGGTTGGGGAGGGGTAGGAGGTCTACGTGCCATCTCTCTTCGTTTCGGATTTTGAAACTATGGGTTGTCTATATTCCCTACAACTACAAGAATGAGATCGATAAGAAATCAATTCATTCAGGAGGTAACATCTAGACCTTACAAAGGTCAGCATCTCAAATTCATTAAGAATTTGAGCTCATCAACAGAATCGTGATACTTATAATCTCAAGCAAAACACCAGAACAGCTACTGGTATGCAGTCATCAATCCAATCAACCATTTTCAATCAATTACAAAGACACTCCAGGGAATGAAATAGCTCACACCAGAATTCAATATATGCTAAACATCAAACCTTTAGAATTAAGATTGAGAATCATCTCGATCCAGTTATGAGTGTGCACCCTCACTACTTTATCAAGATCCTCTCATTCTTAATACTAAGATTTTCAGTTAGGGCATACATTCACTAAAGCACACACAAAATTTCAATACAAAAACATTTGAAAACCTTTCACTATAGTTGTTATTTAAAACTCAAATAAATTTTATGAGCAGAAGAAACACAATGGATCCACAGCCCTCAGGTCATCCTAAGGACGAACTGCTCTGATAACATTAATGTAACATCCCGCCAAATTCCTTTTCATAATTATAAAATGAAATAAAGGTAAAACAAAAATGTTTAAATGAACATACGTATTTATATAAAATGAAGTTGCTCCTCACAGGGAGTTTAATACATAACCAGTATATTTTTCCAAAACTTAAACAAAATACAGTCAATAAATTGAAACCGGCGATCTACTATCAGAAGACCCAAAACAGCCGATCTGCTATCAGGACAGAAAAACAGGCGATCACCCGATAGAGGCAGAAACAGGCGATCACCCGATAGAGACGGAAACAGGCGATCTCCTTCCGGCGACCACTCACTGAGGAGCTCTACTCCCTGGAAGATCATCTGCTCCCGTGTAAAACACACGATCATCACAGTTTTAAGAGAAAACAGCCACAGAGCAATACAAAAGAAAAGGGGTAAGCTAGATGGTTTAAAAAGAGTTTAAATATGAACATAAAAATCAGGATAAAACAAATTCCATATACCCACATAAAATTATAAAGTTTCTCATTTCTTACGTCGGACTTCCACTGATTTAACACACATAGACACTTACCATACCACTGTAAAGTCCACACAGGACAGCAAGGAAAGTCCACACAGGACAGCAACCGGAGCCCACACAGGACAGCCACCAAGGTCCACACAGGACAGCAAGCAAAGTCCACACAGGACAGCAACCAAGGTCCACACAGGACAGCAAGCAAAGTCCACACAGGACAGCAACCAAGGTCCACACAGGACAGCAAGCAAAGTCCACACAGGACAGCAACCAAGGTCCACACAGGACAGCAAGCAAAGTCCACACAGGACAGCAAACAAAGTCCACACAGGACAGCTAAAGATCATCAATTCGCCCAACGCACCATACAATACTCAAATGAACGATCTCAACCACAGCAACAAACGTATCCAGGTTCAGACTTTTCCAAAAACGCGTGCATTTCACATATCAGTCACAAACAAGCTCAAAGCGACACTAAAACAGGGGAGTTCGTAAAACAGCGCCAAAACCGGCGATCTAGTTCAAAACGGGGTATTTCGAAGTCTGCATTTAAAACCGGCGACTACGTCGCCCAAACACATAGAAACAGAGCATTCACGAAGATGAAAACGAAAACCGGCGACCACGTCGCCCTCACTTCAGAAACAGCTAATCTATGGCTTGTATTGAAAATGAAGTCTAGCTTCCCTTACCTGGACTTGTGCAAAACTCCAAGAACTCCGAAATCCACTGAGCTTACAGGATGCCTTGGCTCTGTTTTAGCGTCTGGTTTGTAGAACTTGCAGAGGACCTCCAAGGTGCTCCAAGGGCAGTCGTCGATAGCTAAGCAGGAACGTGATAAGGCCTGAATGGCAGAGTGAAGGAGAGAAAAGAGAAGGATGAAGGTAACTCACTCACTCTGTCACTCTTGAACCACAGCACCCTCTTTGCCTCTCAGAAGTGAGTTTTTAAATCTTAAACCAACTTGTCCACAAAAGCCGCTGCCACCACCCACTCTGCAGGAAGCTTGCGTGCACGCTGCCGTGAACAGTACGACCACGCGTGACTCTGCGCATGCCAACCCTCTGATGTCACTATTCTGAACCACCCTTTTTGTCTACGTGTCGCGCGTGCAGTACGTCTGATGTTGAGAGCCTGGGTCCCACCTTATCTGTGTGAAACTCGACATCGCGCGATAACCTTCCACCGATGACCGCTGGCGCGAAAACTATCCACCGATGACCTCTCGCGCGAAGGCTATCCACCGATGTCCTCTCGCGCGAAGGCTATCCACCGATGTCCTCTCGCGCGAAGGCTATCCACCGATGACCTCTCGCGCGAAGGCTAACTCCGCATGCCTCGCGCCCTGGTGATGCTCGCATGCCCCTCGCGCCTTGGCGATGCCTGCATGCCCCTCGCGCTCTGGCGATGCCTGCATGCCCCTCACGCCCTGGCGATGCCTGCATGCCCCTCGCGCCCTGGCGATGCCTGCATGCCCCTCGCGCCCTGGCGATGACCGCATGCCTCTCACCTGGCGATGCCCGATGACACATCGCTACGCCTTCCTGGAGGTTCTTCATTCCACTATGTTACGTCCAAGGTATCATCTCCACATGACTCGGTGACGTCGGTAGCTTCACATTTCCAAGAGTAGATCAGCACCACTCCTCGTGCTCCCATGCATGCAACACTAAGGACGATTTCTTATGCTCAAGCATAGAGCTTCGCATGCACAGCGTATCTAAGGCTTAACCCACACCTTGATACGCGTGGTTGTTGGAACCCACTCTAGTTGATCCAGTATCTTGACCACATACTGAGTGCACTTTCGGCGATCATGTGCACCATAGGCGGTAGGCAATCATGTGCAACCTACTCGACAGGCGATCATGCACTAACCAGGCGATCACATAGGAGACTTCTTAGCTACACTTTTTCTTCCTTTACTCTTCTTGATCCACATGTCTTCCTCGAGCACATCCACGTGATTACCTCACGATAAAGTCATCGCACCTGACTACTATGTTACTGCAATGGTAAGCCGACCGACCTCTACCAGCTGGACCCCAGACCTTGTGCGACGTCCGAGGTCCGACCACTGAGAAACTTCATTTATCAGTTCTTTGTATTTTAAATAATAACATCTTCTGAAATTATTTAAATGTAACACTTTCATTCCAATTAAAGTTTCTAGGTCCTTACAGAGGACATCATAAGGAAGAGAATGAACCGATTAGAATTGAAAACAAACAAGTAGAACAAAAATGGGTATTTTTAGAAGATGAATAGAAATGACTTATGTGGTTGTAGCCTTTTGGAGATGTGATTCACGCCACTTGGAGGGTGGTTCTTCCAAGATGAGTGGGTGGTGCCGCCACTTGAGAGTCTCCAAAGCTCACAAGATAAGACATGGAGGAGGAGAAGAGACAAGTCTCACAAACTCACTCTCTCTCAATTTCAAGATAGTTTCTTTACTTCTAACTTTCAACTTTTATTATTACGAACCAAGCACTCCCATTTATAATAAGGAGGGCTGGACATGTTACAAAGGGGAAGGAGTGGGAAGAGTCACTCTTCTAGCTCTTTCTAGTGCCTAAGAGAGAAAGGAGTAGAAGAGTCACTTTTTCCTAAAGAAAGTGCCTAAAATGCCTTGCATTTAGAGGTTTCTTTTGGTTTTCCTCTTTGGCATACTCCTAAGGCTATTTCTATATTATTTACAAATTTATACAAGAGTATTTACAAAGATTTATTTATACTACTATCTTTTGAATTTTTAAGAGAACCCAAAATGTTCTACTTTTTAAGAGGACTAGTAAGAAGAATTTTAAATGCTTGGGTGGATGGCCTCTTCCTCCATTAGCGAAATCCTCTTCTACTTGATCTCCATCAAGTGAGCACTCAGAGTCACTAGTGTATCCATATTTGGTTTACTTTGTTAAGGTGTTTAGATGGTGGTGTGCTATGGGGTGGTTAGCAGTGTTTTACATGTTAAATTAACACCATAGAGAGTATGTGATGTGAGTTGATTTTATGATTTAGCATTTTATGGTGGCACTTTAATTAGGATTGAGATTTTAGGATGATTAAGGTGAGAAACTAAGGAAAATCCCCACTGGACATTAACTTAACCAAGTGGTTAAGTAGATGTGAAGGTTCATTTCACAAAGGCAAAAGGAAAAAACAATTATAAGGTGATGATGATGACAAGTTATGGTGTGGAATTACATAAGGAAAACAAGAGCAACATATAAAAACCGAATAGACATAATGAAGCAAAATAAGAACATGTTTATGAATAGATGAAATGATAATGGAAGGAAAAGATGAAGGAAAAGGAAGCTTATGAGAAAAGGGAATTGAGAATGGTTGCATGCCACTTGGATGGTGAAATGACTCCAAGATAAGTGAAGGATGCCGCCACTTGAGAGCTCTCAAAACTCACAAGATAAGACCAATTTCGGAGGAGCTCACTCACTCACAATTCACACAAGAATTTGTGTATAGTAACTTTACTCTAAATTTTAACTTGTGAATACATGAGGTAGGCCTCCCTATTTATAGATTTAGGAACCTTGGAAAGCAAGCTTAAAGGGTAGAATGGGTAAAGGGGAAAAAGTGGGCAGCCATAGGGTTTGACTAAGTCAATCCCGTATTCTTGGCTTATCCTTCTAGAAATTAGGTCAAAATGCCTTCAAATGGGCTAGGAACAAGCAAGAATGCTACCCACACCCCCTACTTAGCAAGACTTTAATATTCGCAACAATCAAAAAATTTGCAATCAAAGATCAAGAGGACTTTATAAGGGATGTAATGGGGTATAGGTTAGGGTAGGTAAAATGGGGAAAACAGGATTAAAAACCATAGAAAAACAAAGGAGCAATGGAGGATAGGTCTAAAAACAAGTGTAAGTATCATGACAATTCAACCCCTCTTTTTATTTCAAGATATCATTTTTTTCATATAGTAGGCAAGCAATCCAATGTATTAAAGGATTCACTCTTATTTTCTTTATTTGCTTTTCTTTTTCTTTTTGTATTCCCTTTTTTTTCTATCCTTTTTTTTTTGTAACAGAAGAGGTAAACTATGAAAATGAGATACACCCCCACACTTATTAAAGAACCTATTCCAAATTATTTCAAAGCTCCTTTATCTTCTACGATAGGGACAAACATGGTTTTTCTCTTTTGGGGCTTGTAATGAGGGTTATTGTAAGGACCTGTAAAATTAAATTGGAATAAAAGGAATATATTTTAAATGAATTCTAAGTATGTTTTTATTTAAAATAAAAAGGAAGGAAAGTGTAGCTTAGAAGACTATGAGATCGCCTGGTTAGTACATAATCGCCTGTCGCCTAGATTACACATGATCGCCAATCGCCTATGGTGCACATGATCGCCGAAAGTGCACTCAGTATGTGGTCAGGATACTGGATCAACCATAGTGGGTTCCAAAAACCACACGTATCAAGGTGTGGGTTAAGCCTTAGATACGCTGTGCATGCGAAGCTCTATGCTTGAGCATAAGAAATCGTCCTTAGTGTTGCATGCATGGGCGCACGAGGAGTAGTGCTGATCTACTCTTGGAAATGTGAAGCTACCGACGTCACCAAGTCATGTGGAGATGATACCTTGGACGTAACATAGTGGGATGAAGAACCTTCAGCAAGGCGTGGCGATGTGTCGTCGGGCATCGCCAGGGCGCGAGGCATGCGGGCATCGCCAGGGCGCGAGGCATGCGGGCATCGCCAGGCGCGAGGCATGCGGGCATCGCCGGGTGCGAGGCATGCAGGCATCGCCAGGGCGCGAGACTTGCGGGCATCGCCGGGGTGCGAGGCATGCGGTCATCACCAGGGCGAGACATCGGTCGTCTCCTAGGGAGAGACATCGGTCGTCCGCCAGGATGAGGCATCGGTGGATAGTCATCGCGCGAGCGGTCATCGGTGGAAGGTTATCGCGCGATGTCGAGTTTCACACAGATAAGGTGGGACCCAGGCTCCCAGCATGAAACGTCCTGCACGCGCGACACGTAGACAAAAAGGGTGGTTCAGAATAGTGACATCAGAGTGTTGGCCTGCGCAGAGGCACGCGTAGTCGTACTGTTCAGGGAAGCGTACACGCAAACTTCCCTGCAGAGTGGGTGGTGGCAGCGGCTTTTGTGGACAAGTTGGTTTAGATTCAAAAACCCACTTTTGAGAGGGAGAACGTTGCTGTGGTTCAAGAGTGACAGAGTGAGTTCACCTCCATCCTTCTCTTTTCTCTCTTTCGCGCTGCGATTCAGACATCCTCAAGCACCAGTGCGACGAGCGACAACTGCACTTGGATACCTGGGGAGTTCTCTGCGAGTTTTCCGTCAGGACGCTAGAACAGAGTTAAGGCATCCTTAAGCTTTGGCGGGTTTTTGAAGCTCTTGGTGTTTTGCGCTAGTCCAGTTAAGGGAAGCTAGCCTTATTTTCAACGAAAACCTTATATTAGATGATTGAGATGATAGGGCGACGTGGTCGCCGGTCTTCAACTGTTATTGCATAATCCCCTGCTTTTGGATGAGATCGCCGGTTTTGGCGTTGTTTTTCGAACTCCCCTGTTTTTGTGTTGTTTGAAACTGTTTGAGATTTAAATGTGATATTCGAAAATCTGGATCTTGGAATGATTGTTTCTGTGATTGGGATTGTTAAGAAAAGATTCAAAATATCATATGATGGAATTATGCTTTTACGTGTTGTATGATGCATTGAATGTTGTGAATGTGGGATCAAGGCATAGTATTTTCAGGAAAGGAAATACCGTGTAAGATCGTGTGTAATGTGCATTGACTAGGGACTTGTCTAGAAGGAGATATCTTGACTCTGCTGATATAATGGAATCACATAGATGAAGTTATTCAGTTGGGGAAAGTCGAAGGAGGTTCATATGTATGGCTAAGTTGTTTGAAAGATAACTGACTTGACCTGTTATATGAATTAACCCTGTCATACCGGGAGAGTGATGATATTGAGATTATGTATGCGCATGGCTGTGTGGATTTCACAGCGACCCTGTGTGGATTTCACAATGGTGTGGTATGACAGGTGCAGATCTCTGAGTCTGAGTCAAGGCATGAGTCTTCCGGAAGTAGAGTCATGTGTCTATGTGTTACGAGTCAGTGGAAAGTCTGACGTGTGAACCATGAATATTGAATGTAGTGAATAGACACTTGACGAGTTTGTGGGATGTGGAGATGTTGATGGTTGAAATTGATACAGATTATGAATGGTGTGAAAATTTATGTTTTCTATTGATATAAAGTTTCATATTTAAAGTTTTTGAAAGTATCTAGCTTACCCTTTTATCTTGTATCGTGGTTGTTTTCCTTAAACCTGTGATGATCGTGTATATTTGCACGGGACCAGACGAGGTTGCAGGTAGTAGAGCTCCTTTGTGAGTGGTCGCCAGAAGGAGATCGCCTGTTCTTGTTTCTGTTAGGCGATTACCCTTTTTCTGTTGTCTGATAGGAGATCGCCCTTTTCTGATAGGAGATCGCCTTTTTCTGTTAGGAGATCGCCTGTTTTTTTTTTATTTTGCTGTATTTTGTTTAAGTTTTGGAAAACTGACCGAATATGTATTAAACTCCTTGTGAGGGGAAATTTCATTATATATATATACATATGTTCACTTCAATATTATTGTTTTACCTTTATTTCGTTTTATAATTATGAAAAGGATTTGGCGGGATGTTACATAAATGGTATCAGAGCAGTTCGTCCTTAGGATGACCTGAGGGCTGTGGATCCATTGTGTTTCTTCTGCTCATAAAATTTATTTGAGTTTTAAATAACAACTATAGTGAAAGGTTTTCAAACGTTTTTGTATTGAAATTTTGTGTGTGTTTTAGTGAATATATGCCCTAACTGAAAATCTTAGTATTAAGAATGAGAGGATCTTGATAAAGTAGTGAGGGTGCACACTCATAACTGGATCGAGATGATTCTCAATCTTAATTCCAAAGGTTTGATGTTTAGCATACATTGAATTCTGGTGTGATTTATTTCATTTTATTGAGTGTTTTTGTAATTGATTGAAAGTGGTTGTTTGGATTGATGGTTGTATACCAGTAGCTGTTCTGGTGTTTTGCTTGAGATTATAAGTATTATGATTCTGTTGATGAACTCAAATTCTAAATGACTTTGAGATGCTGACCTTTGTAAGGTCTAGAGGTTACCTCCTGAATGAATTGATTTCTTATCGATCTCATTCTTGTAGTTGTAGGGAATATAGAAACCAATAGTTTCAAAATCTGAAACGAAGAAGATGGCACGTAGACCTCCTACCCCTCCCCAACCTTCTTTGGAAATGAGCCAAATTGCCAAGGCTATTGAGATGATGGCAATTGCCATCCAACAACAGAATGCAGCAATGGCTCAGAATCATCAGGCTGCAATGCACCATTGGGAAACTGCTCGGTCGGCTGAAACAGCTTCCCACGCCGGTCAGCCTCAGGAACAGATGGGACTGACCGAGTTCATGAGGCACAACCCACCCAAGTTCAGTGGGAATGCTACCCCTGATCAAGCAGATCAGTGGGTCAGGGAGTTGGAGAAAATCTTTAGGGCGACCTCCTGCCCTGAAGAGAAGAAATTGGTATTCGCCACCTATCTGCTATCTGGAGAAGCCGAGTTCTGGTGGATGGGAGCTCAGCAGATGATGGAAGCCAGAGCTGAAGTGTTAGACTGGGAGAGCTTCAGGGTGAGATTTCTAGAAAAATACTTCCCAGATAGTGCAAGATTTGCGAGGGAAGCAGAATTCCTCAGATTGGAGCAGGGGGAGATGTCAGTGAATGCTTATGCTGCTCGGTTTGAGTATCTCGCCCGATTCTATACCCAGGCAACCTCTGAGGCTTGGAGGTGTAGGAAGTTTGAAGAGGGACTGAAGCATGGGCTGAAGAGGACCATAGCCCCTATGTGCATCAGGGAATTTCACGCCTTAGTAGAGAAGGCGAAGATGGTGGAGATTCTGGAAAAGGGTGATTCGCGGGTGATCAGGTCACACCGAGGGGGTTCTTCCAGTGTGAAGGCCAAGGTGCAGCACCCACAAAGCAAGCCCTATGCGAGACCTCCACCACATCGGACAGGAACAGCGTCATCCCAGTTGCAGCAGCAACAACCTTGGAAACCCAAATGTTTCCATTGTGGTGGACCACACACCTCCAATGTGTGCTTCAAGAAGAATTCAGAGAAAAGGTGTTACACCTGCCAAAAGCCGGGGCACGTTGCTAGAGAGTGCCCTAACAGGAATGGGGCGACTCAACCCAGTGGTTCTCAGCAGTTGAGGAATGAAGGCAGCAGACCTCAGGCAACAGGGAGAGTGTTTGCCATGACAGGAGCAGAAGCGTCTCAGTTAGGTAACCTAGTGCAAGGTGTTTGTTTTATAGCTGGTAGAGGTGTAAAAGCCTTGTTTGATTCTGGAGCGACACACTCCTTTGTGTCAAGCCTGTGTGTAGCCGAGTTGGGCCTTCTAGTGAAGGAGTTACCGTTTGAACTGTTGGTCTCTACACCTGCATCAAGACATGTGTTGACCTCTACAATTTGCCCTGAATGTCCAGTGATAGTAGAGGGACGCAGGTTCAAAGTGAACTTGATCTGCCTACCTCTTCAGGACCTGGATGTTATCCTGGGAATGGATTGGCTATCTGCCAATCACGTTCTCATAGACTGCGGTAGTCAGAAAATAGCGTTTCCAGACCTCCAAGAGTCAGATATGATACCTGCTCAGCATGGGTGGTCGGAGTTGGAAAAAGGGGCGAGGTGCTTCGTGATCCTAGCTCGGTTGGAAGTGAAGAATGAAGAGGACGTAAGCAGGATACATGTAGTGAAAGATTTCATGGATGTATTTCCAGAAGAAGTACCTGGATTACCTCCTAAGAGAGAAGTGGAATTCTCTATTGATTTGGTACCTGGAGCTGGACCAGTGTCAATGGCACCTTACAAGATGGCTCCAGCCGAGTTGGTAGAATTAAAGAAACAAGTGGAAGCGTTGTTGGAGAAACAATTCATCAGACCCAGTGTATCTCCATGGGGGGCTCCAGTACTCCTAGTTAAGAAAAAGAATGGAGGGTCTCGGCTGTGTATAGATTACAGGCAGTTGAACAAGTTGACCATCAAGAACAAGTACCCCCTACCTAGAATTGACGATTTGATGGATCAAATACATGAGGCCTCGGTGTTCTCAAAGATTGATCTGAGATCGGGGTACCACCAAATTTTGGTAAAAGCTGAAGATGTTCAAAAGATAGCATTTAGGTCTCGTTATGGGCACTATGAGTATGTGGTGATGCCGTTTGGAGTAACAAATGCTCCAGCTCTGTTCATGGACTACATGAATAGGATTTTTCGCCCTTTCTTGGATAAGTTTGTGGTAGTCTTCATAGACGACATACTCATTTATTCAAGGACCGTGGAAGAACATGAAGAACATCTGAGGACAGTGTTGGAGATCCTGAGGGAGAAGCAACTCTATGCCAAGTTCTCTAAGTGTGAGTTCTGGCTGAAGGAAGTCAACTTCTTAGGACACGTGATATCTGCTCGGGGGATCTCAGTGGATCCAGCCAAGGTAGAGGCAGTGCTGCAGTGGGAACGTCCTAAGACAGTCACTGAGATAAGGAGCTTTGTGGGTTTAGCTGGCTGCTATCGGAGGTTTATTGAGGACTTTTCCAAGGTAGTGGTTCCTTTAACACAGTTGACCCGCAAGGATCAACCTTTTGCTTGGACCGACCGATGTGAGCAGAGCTTCATGGAACTAAAGGAAAGGTTGACTAGTGCTCCAGTGCTGGTGATCCCAGAGGTAGGAAGACCTTTTGATGTCTACTGTGATGCTTCACATCAGGGTTTGGGATGTGTTTTGATGCAAGAGAAAAGAGTGGTTGCATATGCTTCAAGGCAACTCAAAGTTCATGAGAGAAACTATCCTACTCATGATTTGGAGTTGGCGGCTGTGGTGTTTGCCTTGAAGATTTTGAGGCACTATTTATATGGAGCTCGGTTCCAGGTGTTCAATGACCATAAGAGCCTGAAATACCTGTTTGATCAGAAGGAACTAAACATGAGACAAAGAAGGTGGATGGAGTTTCTAAAGGACTATGATTTTCAACTCATGTATCATCCAGGGAAGGCCAATGTAGTGGCAGATGCTTTGAGTAGAAAATCAATAAAAGTAGCCACCATGATGATGGAAGAGCAGAAACTGATCGAGCAATTCAGAGACTTAAACCTTGGGGTAGAATTTCATGTAAATCACATTAGTTGTAGTAAGCTGGCTATAACTAATGATTTCCTTGGAGTGATAAAGGATAGGCAGTTGGAGGACCCTAGTCTGAAGCGTACTGTGGAGTCACTAGGGACCGACTAGGCTAGAGACTTTGTGATGGGCGATGATGGGATCTTGAGATTTAATGGCAGAATTTGCATACCTGCAAATGAAGAGTTGAAGAAGATGATCCTAGAAGAAGGTCACAAGAGTCGCCTTAGCCTACATCCAGGCATGAACAAGATGTACCATGACTTGAAGGAGTCATTTTGGTGGTCGGGCATGAAGAAAGACATCGCCCAGTATGTTACTACCTGCTTGACGTGTCAGAAGGCAAAGGTAGAGCATCAAAGACCTAGCGGTTTGTTACAGCAACTGGATATCCCTGAGTGGAAATGGGACAGCATTGCCATGGATTTTGTTACCCATTTACCTAGATCGGTAAAGGGTCATGATGCAATCTGGGTCATCATTGATCGGCTGACGAAGAGTGCCCATTTTCTCCCAGTGAATATGAGGATGCCTATGGCCAAGTTGGCACAGTTGTACATCAAAGAAATAGTGAGGCTGTATGGAGTGCCTTCCAGCATTGTTTCAGATAGAGATCCCAGGTTCACTTCATGGTTTTGGCAGACCTTACAAGATTGCTTGGGAACTAAGTTGAGAATGAGCTCGGCATATCATCCACAAACAGATGGACAGTTAGAGAGAATGATCCAGTCCCTGGAAGATCTACTGAGGACGTGCGTCTTGGATCAATTGGGAAGTTGGGATGAGGTGTTGCCGCTGGTGGAGTTTACCTATAATAACAGTTATCATGCCAGCATAGGGATAGCGCCATACGAAGCCTTGTATGGAAGGAAATGCAGAACTCCATTGTGCTGGTACCAGGAGGGCGAAACAGTATTGGTTGGACCAGAGTTGATTTAGCAGACGACCAAGAAGGTGAAACAAATACAAGGCAGAATGAGAGCTTCTCAAAGTAGGCAGAAATCCTATGCAGATCAGAGGAGAAAACCTTTGGAGTTTGCTGCTGGAGACCATGTGTTCATGAGAGTGACACCAACCAAGGGTGTAGGACGGGCGATCAGATCAAAGAAGTTGTCCCCTAAGTTTGTGGGACCATATCAGATCTTAAGGAGGATTGGTCCAGTGGCTTATGAGATCGCCCTACCTCCCCATTTAGCAAATCTGCATAATGTCTTTCACGTATCACAGCTGAGGAAGTACATGGCAGACCCTAGTCATGTGCTGGAAGTGGACGATGTGCAGATCCGGGATGACTTGTCCTTTGAAGCAAAACCAGTTAGGATTGACGATCGGCAAAGTAAACAGCTCAGAGGCAAGACCATCAACATGGTGAAAGTGGTGTGGGATAAGAGGTCGGGTTATTCAACTTGGGAGTTAGAAGAACCCATGAGAGAAGCCTATCCATACCTCTTTTCCTTGTAATTCAATTTTCGAGGACGAAAATTTTTCTTGTTAGGGAGAATGTAAGGACCTGTAAAATTAAATTGGAATAAAAGGAATATATTTTAAATGAATTCTAAGTATGTTTTTATTTAAAATAAAAAGGAAGGAAAGTGTAGCTTAGAAGACTATGAGATCGCCTGGTTAGTACATAATCGCCTGTCGCCTAGATAACACATGATCGCCAATCGCCTATGGTGCACATGATCGCCGAAAGTGCACTCAGTATGTGGTCAGGATACTGGATCAACCATAGTGGGTTCCAAAAACCACACGTATCAAGGTGTGGGTTAAGCCTTAGATACGCTGTGCATGCGAAGCTCTATGCTTGAGCATAAGAAATCGTCCTTAGTGTTGCTTGCATGGGCGCACGAGGAGTAGTGCTGATCTACTCTTGGAAATGTGAAGCTACCGACGTCACCAAGTCATGTGGAGATGATACCTTGGACGTAACATAGTGGGATGAAGAACCTTCAGCAAGGCGTGGCGATGTGTCGTCGGGCATCGCCAGGGCGCGAGGCATGCGGGCATCGCCAGGGCGCGAGACTTACGGGCATCGCCAAGGTGCGAGGCATGCGGTCATCGCCAGGGCGAGACATCGGTCGTCTCCCAGGGAGAGACATCGGTCGTCCGCCAGGATGAGGCATCGGTGGATAGTCATCGCGCGAGCGGTCATCGGTGGAAGGTTATCGCGCGATGTCGAGTTTCACACAGATAAGGTAGGACCCAGGCTCCCAGCATGAAACGTCCTGCACGCGCGACACGTAGACAAAAAGGGTGGTTCAGAATAGTGACATCAGAGTGTTGGCCTGCGCAGAGGCACGCGTAGTCGTACTGTTCAGGGAAGCGTACACGCAAACTTCCCTGCAGAGTGGGTGGTGGCAGCGGCTTTTGTGGACAAGTTGGTTTAGATTCAAAAACCCACTTCTGAGAGGGAGAACGTTGTTGTGGTTCAAGAGTGACAGAGTGAGTTCACCTCCATCTTCTCTTTTCTCTCCTTCGCGCTGCGATTCAGACATCCTCAAGCACCAGTGTGACGAGCGACGACTGCACTTGGATACCTGGGGAGTTCTCTGCGAGTTTTCCGTCAGGACGCTAGAACAGAGTTAAGGCATCCTTAAGCTTCGGCGGGTTTTTAGAGCTCTTGGTGTTTTGCGCTAGTCTAGGTAAGGGAAGCTAGCCTTATTTTCAACGAAAACCTTTATATTAGATGATTGAGATGATGGGGCGACGTGGTCGCCGGTCTTCAACTGTTATTGCATAATCCCCTGCTTTTGGACGAGATCGCCGGTTTTGGCGTTGTTTTTCGAACTCCCCTATTTTTGTGTTGTTTGAAACTGTTTGAGATTTAAATGTGATATTCGAAAATCTGGACCTTGGAATGATTATTTCTGTGATTGGGATTGTTTAAGAAAAGATTCAAAATATCATATGATGGAATTATGCTTTTACGTGTTGTATGATGCATTGAATGTTGTGAATGTGGGATCAAGGCATAGTATTTTCAGGAAAGGAAATACCGTGTAAGATCGTGTGTAATGTGCATTGACTAGGGACTTGTCTAGAAGGAGATATCCTGACTCTGCTGATATAATGGAATCACATAGATGAAGTTATTCAGTTGGGGAGAGTTGAAGGAGGTTCATATGTATGGGTAAGTTGTTTGAAAGATAACTGATTTGACCTATTATATGAATTAACCCTGTCATACCGGGAGAGTGATGATATTGAGATTATGTATGTGCATGGCTGTGTGGATTTCACAGCGACCCTGTGTGGATTTCACAGTGGTGTGGTATGACAGGTGCAAATATCTGAGTCTGAGTCAACGCACGAGTCTTCCGGAAGTAGAGTCATGTGTCTATGTGTTACGAGTCAGTGGAAAGTCTGACGTGTGAACCATGAATATTGAATGTAGTGAATAGACACTTGACGAGTTTGTGGGATGTGGAGATGTTGATGGTTGAAATTGATACAGATTATGAATGGTGTGAAAATTTATGTTTTCTATTGATATAAAGTTTCATATTTAAAGTTTTTGAAAATATCTAGCTTACCCTTTTATCTTGTATCGTGGTTGTTTTCCTTAAACCTGTGATGATCGTGTATATTTGCACGGGAGCAGACGAGGTTGCAGGTAGTAGAGCTCCTCTGTGAGTGGTCACCGGAAGGAGATCGCCTGTTCTTGTTTCTGTTAGGCGATTACTGTAACATCCCGCCAAATTTCTTTGAAAATAAATATAAAACGAAAATAAAGGTGACAAATAGATTGAAGTGAGCAAAATCTTTATATAAAATAAATAAGTTTCTCCTCACAGGGAGTTTAATACAAACGATCACTTCTCCACTAAAAACGTAAATGAAATACAATACAAAAGACAGATAGGCGATCTCCTGGCAAAAAGGGCGATCTCCTATAAGAAGGGCGATCTCCTTTCATAAAGGCGATCTCCTATAAGAAGGGCGATCTCCTATAAGAAGGGCGATCTCCTATTATAAAGCAGCAAGAGGGGCGATCACCCAACAGAAAAGAAAACAGGCGATCTCCTTCCAGCGACAATTTTCTAAAGAGCTCTACTTCCTGCAACATCATCTGCTCCCGTGTAAATTATACACGATCATTACAGGTTTAAGAAAAGGCCACAACACAAACGAAAACACAGGGTAAGCTAGACATTTAAAAAAGAGTTTAAATAAGGATACTTAAAATAAAATCAAGGTAAACAATTTCAAGATATTCACGTAAAGCTATAGATTTTCTCAATACCCTTCACCTGATCACCCAGAAATCACACATTTCACAATATTCTCAAGGGTTATTCTATTTCACAAAACTGCATCAAGTGTCTATAGATTTCAAGTTCCTCATTTCACATGTCAGACCACCACTGACCCAGCACACAAGACACTTGACCTACTTCCGGAAGACTCGTGCATTGACTAGACTCAGAGATTCTGCACCTGTCATACAAGCTGTTGTAATGTTTCCACAGCTATGCGCATCAACACATTCTCGATCTCAAGTTCACCATTCTCACAGTATGACAGGGTTAATCCATACGACAGGCCGAGCTCGTTGTGTTTCACACGACTCACCCATACATATGAACCTCCTTCGACTCTCAACGCCTGAATAACCTCATCTATATGAATCCATTATCTCAGGAGAGTCAGGATAATCCCATTATAGACATCACCGATCAATGCACATCCTACACGATCTTACACGGTATTTTCTTTCCTGAAAATACTATGCCTCGATCCACATTCACCACATCCAACACATCACATAACACTTAAAGGAATGATTTCAATCACAGCAAAACTCAATCCAAGGTTCTTATTTTCGAATATCTCATTTAAATCTCAACAGTTTCAAAGCAACACCAAAAACAGAGAGTTCCGCAAACAACGCCAAAACCGGCGACCTGGTTCAAAAACAGAGTATTTCGAAGTCTGCATTTAAAACCGGCGACCACGTCGCCCAACACATAGCACAGAGCATTTTACAAGGATGAAAACGAAAACCGGCGACCACGTCGCCCTCACTTCAGAAACAGCTAATCTAGGTCTTTTATTGAAAATGAAGTCTAGCTTCCCTTACCTGGACTTGCGTAAAACACCAGGAGCTCCGAAACCCAACGAAGCTTGAACAACGCCTTGGCTCTGTTTTTGCGTCTGGTTGAAGGACTTGCAGAGAACCTCTTAGGTGCTCTAAGGGCAACGTCGCTTGTCGCATTGATGCTGGAGGTTGCCTGAGTCTCAACGCAAGGAAGGGAAGAAGGGAGGGAGGAAGTTTGCACTCACTCTCACACTCTTGAGTCTGTAACGCTCTTTGCCTTCCCACAGTGGCTTTTGAATCCCAACTTACCTGTCCACGCATGCTGTTGCTGCCACCCCTTCTGCAGGAAAGCCTGAGAACTACTGCCCTGAACAGTACGACCACTGTTGTCTCTGGTGCATGCCAACCACTGCTCTGAACAGTACTACCACTGTTGTCGCTTGTGCATGCCAACCACTGCTCTGAACAGTACAAACGCGAGTGTCTCCTGCGCATGCCAACATTCTGATGTCACCACTCTGAACCACCCTTTTTGTCTACGTGGCGCGTGTGCAGGGCGTTTCATGCTGGGAGTCTGGGTCCCACTTTACTCTGTGTGAAACTCGACGTCGTGCGATAACTTTCCACTGCTGACTCATCCTGGCGAACGACCGATGTCTCCTTCGCCCTGGAAGACGACCGATGTCTCCTTCGCCCTGGAAGACGACCGATGTCTTCCCTGGCGATGCCCTCATAACTCTCGCGCCCTGGCTACGTCCACATGCATCGCGCCCTGGCAATGCCCGCATGCCTCTCGCGCCTTGGCCACGTCCACATGCCTCGCGCCCTGGCAATGCCCGCATGCCTCGCGCCCTGGCAATGCCCGCATGCCTCGCGCCCGCGCGATGCCTGCATGCCTCTCGCGCCCGCGCGATGCCTGCATGCCTCTCGCGCCCGCGCGATGCCTGCATGCCTCTCGCGCCCGCGCGATGCCTGTATGCCTCTCGCGCCCGCACGATGCCTGCATGCCTCGTGCCCTGGCGACGTCCACCTGGCGCTCATGTGTAGTAGGCGACCGGGCGATCTCATAGCCTTCTAAACTTAACTTTTCTTCCTTTACTCTTCTTGATCCACACATCATCCGACCGACCTTTACCAGCTGACCCCAGATCTTGGGTGACGTCCGAGGTCCGACTACTACGAAACTTCATTTACCAGCTCTTTGTATTTTAAATAATGACATCTTCTGGGATTATTTAAATATACCACTTTCATTCCAATTCAATTTTACAGGTCCTTACATTCTCCCCAACAAGAAAAATTTTCGTCCTCGAAAATTGAATCACAAGGAAAAGAGGTAGGGATAGGCTTCTCTCACGGTTCCTTCTAATTCCCAAGTTGTATCACCCGATCTCTCATCCCACACCACTTTCACCATATTGATGGTCTTGCCTCTGAGCTGCCTACTCTGCTGAACGTCAATCCTGACTGGTTTCGCTCCCAACAACAAGTCATCCCTGATCTGCACATCGTCTACTTCTAACACGTGACTAGGGTTGTGACACGTGAAAGACATTGTGCAGATTCGCTAAATGGGGAGGTAGGGCGATCTCATAAGCCACTAGACCGATCCTCCTTAAGATCTGATAGCTCGTCCTACACCCTTGGTCGGTGTCACTTTCATAAATGCATGATCTCCAACAGCAAACTCCAAAGGTCTTCTCCTCTGATCTGCATAGGACATCTGTCGACTTTGAGAAGCTTTCATTCTGCCTTGCATCAGTTTCACCTTCTCGGTTGTCTGTTGAACCAACCTTTACTACTCCAATTCTTCATCAAATTCCATTCTCCATCCCTGCATGTGGAATATGCTGCTCCATTGAGCGCCAACTCCAGCACTCACACTCTACTTCCAACTCTGAAGACTTGATCGAGTAAGTCTAGAACTAAGCCCTTAACAGAACCAGGACTAGCCCCCTGTAGAGAAAAGTGAGCAAGATCCCTTCATCGGAAGGAAAGAGGACCGCTGACTACTGCTCATGTCCCCCAGCCAATTCAAACTAGGATCCGAAATATCCTTCTAGGAATCAACTTCCGCATCTTGATCAAAACCATCCATCGACTTCCCAACTGCTGATCTAATTCTCACGCTCCCTAAAGGAACACCTTTGGTTCACCATTATACCACATAATTCTGCACCTTATAAAGACAAAGTTCTTGTTGCTGTTACTTTCTAAATCATCATCATGACTTCTTTTGCCAACTCGGCTTCCTGTTCCCATCATTTCCTCCTTGTTCAATGTATACATTGGATGCATTGATTTGGGTTCAGGTGCCTATCCGAAAAGGTATACAAGAACGAACGCACCCTATATCTCAACCACAACCATGTAAGTAGTGGAGCCGATTGGAAAATTTCCTCTGCATCCAGAATTTCTTGCTTAAGGACAACTCTATTCCTCTTCTCCAAGATACAACAGACTGTTGCCACCCACATTCCCTTGCACACCTGATTCTACTTGGATGACATACGTATAAGATAAAAGTTCTCAAGGTGGGACCTCAAATCCTTATGTCGAACAAATAGAACACTTATCCACTTGAAGCACATAGACCAGCCACGTTGCTTTAAAGTTAAAGTTAGTGGCCCACGCATCCTCCTGAAATCTCACATCCCCTCCGCCTCCAACTTTCCAAACAATGACTTTTTGGAACTAACCATCATCTTCACCCTCCTCGCACATCTTACGTACGTCTCTCCACCACCACGATTGATATTTCGAATGAGCTTGGCTTCTCCCAAGTTCCGAGTCATATTTGGATACAAGAATATCTTTCCATTTCCCTTTCTCATCACTCCTCATCCACCATTTCCATACTCATCTTCCACATCACGATCCACAAAACAGCATCCATTCTGCGTGAAGCTTCATCTCTCCTCCCAGTAACTTCTCTACTTGGTATTCTTCAGCAACTTCCTCTGGCCAAAAGAACTTTAGACACCAATACAATATCTCCTCTTTCCTTTTAAGCTTGTGGTTAAGCTAACGTCACCTCATGCTGTTTTATCGACACAATACATCTCCCAAGCTTCAAAAGAAAATTCATTCTTTCATTCTTGGAACTTAACTCCGGTACTTCCCCTGGATACACGTGCTTAAGTCCTTAAACCCTCAACATTCTGCTTATATACTCTCCATAACTTATATGTAGCTGGAACTAAACCTTGGTACACTAAATCTAACTTACACTTCCTTCTTTAATTCCATCAACTCAGCTGGAGCCATTGACACCGGTCCAGTCCCAGGTACCAAAACAATAGAGAGTTCCACCTCTCTCTTAGGAGGTAATCCAGGTATCTCTTCTGGAAATACATCCATGAAATCTTTCACCAAGGTATCTTGCTTACGTCCTCTTTATTCTTCACTTCCAACCGAGCTAGCATCACGAAGCACCTTGCCATCTGGCTCTTGGAGATCTGGAAACGCTATCTTCTGACTACCACGGTCTATGAGAACGTGATTGGCAGCTAGCCAATCCATTCCCAGGGTAATATCCAGGTCCTGAAGAGGTAGGCAGATCAAGTTCACTTTGAATCTGCGTCCCTCTACTATTACTGGACATTCGAGGCAAACTGTAGAGGTCAACACCTGTCCTGACGCAGGTGTAGAGACCAACAGTTCAAACGGTAACTCCTTCACTAGAAGGCCCAACTCGGCTACACACAGGCTAGACACAAAGGAGTGTGTCGCTCCAGAATCAAACAAAACTCTAACGTATCTACCGGCTATAAAGCAACACTCTGTACTAAGTTACCTGACTGAGATGCCTCCGCTCCAGACATGGCAAACACTCTCCCTCGTGCCTGAGGTCTGCTGCCTTTGTCCCTCAACTGCTGGGAACTAACGGGTTGAGTCATCCTTTTTCTGTTAGGACAATCTCTAGAAATGTGCCCCATCTCTTGACATGTGAAACACCCTTTCTCTGAATTCCTCTTGGGGCACACCTTGACGTTATGTAACCCACCACAACGGAAACATCTTGGTTTCCATGGTTGTTGCTGCTGAAACTGGGGCGGAATTGCTCCTGTCCGATGTGGTGGAGGTATCGCATAAGGCTTGCTTCGTGGGTGCTGTACCTTGGCCTTCCCACTGGAGGGACCCCCTGGTTGTGATCTGATTACTCTGGAACCACTCCTCTCTAGGGTCTCCACTACCTTTGCCTTCCTTACTAAGGCATGTAACTCCCTGGTCCACGGATCTGCTTGATCAGGGGTAGCACTCCCACTGAGCTTGGGTGGGTTGTGCCTCATGAACTCGGTCATCCCTACCTGCTCCCGAGGCTGATTGACCTGGGAAGCTGTTGCAGCCGATCCAGCGATTTCCAAATGATTCATTACAGCCTGATGAATCTGGGCCATTACCGTATTCTGCTGTTGGATGGCAGTTGCCATCATCTCGATAGCCTTGGCAATCTGGCTCATCTCCGAAGAAGGTTGGGGAGGGGTAGAAGGTCTACGTGCCATCTCCTTCGTTTTCAGATTTTGAAACTATAAGATTCCTATATTCCCTACAACTACAAGAATGAGATCGATAAGAAATCAATTCATTCAAGGGGGGTAACAGCTAGACCTTACAAAGGTCAGCATCTCAAAATCATTAAGAATTTGAGCTCATCAACAGAATCATAATGCTTATAACATCAAGCATAACACCAGCACAACTACTGGTATGCAGTCACCAATCCAATCAACCATTTTCAATCAATTACAAAGACACTCAAGAGAATGAGATAGCTCACACCAGAATTCAATATATGCTAAACATCAAACCTTTGGAATTAAGATTGAGACTCATCTCGATCCAGTTATGAGTGTGCACCCTCACTACTTTATCAAGACCTTCTCATTCTTAATACTAAGATTTTCAATTAGAACATATATTCACCAAAGCACACACAAAATTTCAATACAAAAACGTTTGAAAACCTTTCACTATAGTTATTATTTTAAACTCAAATAACTTTCATGAGCAGAAGAAACACAATGGATCCACAGCCCTCAGGTCATCCTAAGGACGAACTGCTCTGATACCATTAATGTAACATCCCGCCAAATTTCTTTGAAAATAAATATAAAACGAAAATAAAGGTGACAAATAGATTGAAGTGAGCAAAATCTTTATATAAAATAAATAAGTTTCTCCTCACAGGGAGTTTAATACAAACGATCACTTCTCCACTAAAAACGTAAACGAAATACAATACAAAAGACAGATAGGCGATCTCCTGGCAAAAAGGGCGATCTCCTATAAGAAGGGCGATCTCCTTTCATAAAGGCGATCTCCTATAAGAAGGGCGATCTCCTATAAGAAGGGCGATCTCCTATTATAAAGCAGCAAGAGGGGCGATCACCCAACAGAAAAGAAAACAGGCGATCTCCTTCCAGCGACAATTTTCTAAAGAGCTCTACTTCCTGCAACATCATCTGCTCCCGTGTAAATTATACACGATCATTACAGGTTTAAGAAAAGGCCACAACACAAACGAAAACACAGGGTAAGCTAGACATTTAAAAGAGTTTAAATAAGGATACTTAAAATAAAATCAAGGTAAACAATTTCAAGATATTCACGTAAAGCTATAGATTTTCTCAATACCCTTCACCTGATCACCCAGAAATCACACATTTCACAATATTCTCAAGGGTTATTCTATTTCACAAAACTGCATCAAGTGTCTATAGATTTCAAGTTCCTCATTTCACATGTCAGACCACCACTGACCCAGCACACAAGACACTTGACCTACTTCCGGAAGACTCGTGCATTGACTAGACTCAGAGATTCTGCACCTGTCATACAAGCTGTTGTAATGTTTCCACAGCTATGCGCATCAACACATTCTCGATCTCAAGTTCACCATTCTCACAGTATGACAGGGTTAATCCATACGACAGGCCGAGCTCGTTGTGTTTCACACGACTCACCCATACATATGAACCTCCTTCGACTCTCAACGCCTGAATAACCTCATCTATATGAATCCATTATCTCAGGAGAGTCAGGATAATCCCATTATAGACATCACCGATCAATGCACATCCTACACGATCTTACACGGTATTTTCTTTCCTGAAAATACTATGCCTCGATCCACATTCACCACATCCAACACATCACATAACACTTAAAGGAATGATTTCAATCACAGCAAAACTCAATCCAAGGTTCTTATTTTCGAATATCTCATTTAAATCTCAACAGTTTCAAAGCAACACCAAAAACAGAGAGTTCCGCAAACAACGCCAAAACCGGCGACCTGGTTCAAAAACAGAGTATTTCGAAGTCTGCATTTAAAACCGGCGACCACGTCGCCCTCACTTCAGAAACAGCTAATCTACGTCTTTTATTGAAAATGAAGTCTAGCTTCCCTTACCTGGACTTGCGTAAAACACCAGGAGCTCCGAAACCCAACGAAGCTTGAACAACGCCTTGGCTCTGTTTTTGCGTCTGGTTGAAGGACTTGCAGAGAACCTCTTAGGTGCTCTAAGGGCAACGTCGCTTGTCGCATTGATGCTGGAGGTTGCCTGAGTCTCAACGCAAGGAAGGGAAGAAGGGAGGGAGGAAGTTTGCACTCACTCTCACACTCTTGAGTCTGTAACGCTCTTTGCCTTCCCACAGTGGCTTTTGAATCCCAACTTACCTGTCCACGCATGCTGTTGCTGCCACCCCTTCTGCAGGAAAGCCTGAGAACTACTGCCCTGAACAGTACGACCACTGTTGTCTCTGGTGCATGCCAACCACTGCTCTGAACAGTACTACCACTGTTGTCGCTTGTGCATGCCAACCACTGCTCTGAACAGTACAAACGCGAGTGTCTCCTGCGCATGCCAACATTCTGATGTCACCACTCTGAACCACCCTTTTTGTCTACGTGGCGCGTGTGCAGGGCGTTTCATGCTGGGAGTCTGGGTCCCACTTTACTCTGTGTGAAACTCGACGTCGTGCGATAACTTTCCACTGCTGACTCATCCTGGCGAACGACCGATGTCTCCTTCGCCCTGGAAGACGACCGATGTCTCCTTCGCCCTGGAAGACGACCGATGTCTTCCCTGGCGATGCCCTCATAACTCTCGCGCCCTGGCTACGTCCACATGCATCGCGCCCTGGCAATGCCCGCATGCCTCTCGCGCCTTGGCCACGTCCACATGCCTCGCGCCTTGGCAATGCCCGCATGCCTCGCGCCCTGGCAATGCCCGCATGCCTCGCGCCCGCGCGATGCCTGCATGCCTCTCGCGCCCCGCGCGATGCCTGCATGCCTCTCGTGCCCGCGCGATGCCTGCATGCCTCTCGCGCCCGCACGATGCCTGCATGCCTCGTGCCCTGGCGACGTCCACCTGGCGCTCATGTGTAGTAGGCGACCGGGCGATCTCATAGCCTTCTAAACTTAACTTTTCTTCCTTTACTCTTCTTGATCCACACATCATCCGACCGACCTTTACCAGCTGACCCCAGATCTTGGGCGACGTCCGAGGTCCGACTACTACGAAACTTCATTTACCAGCTCTTTGTATTTTAAATAATGACATCTTCTGGGATTATTTAAATATACCACTTTCATTCCAATTCAATTTTACAGGTCCTTACAATTACCCTTTTTCTATTGTCTGATAGGAGATCGCCCTTTTCTGATAGGAGATCGCTTTTTTCTGTTAGGAGATCGCCTGTTTTTTTTTTATTTTGCTGTATTTTGTTTAAGTTTTGGAAAATTGACCGAATATGTATTAAACTCCCTGTGAGGGGAAATTTCATTATATATATACATATGTTCACTTCAATATTATTGTTTTACCTTTATTTCGTTTTATAATTATGAAAAGGATTTGGCGGGATGTTACAGTTATGAATAAGAAAAAGGCTATAGGCTCAAATGGCTAACAAATGGATTATCATGAAGGTAGGCTAATATGGCTGGTGGGTTAATTTAAACAAAGAAGGCCTCTATCATATCCGTTCATGCACGTAAATCAAAGTTGTAAAACAAAAAATAAAGCTAAGTTCTTGAGTATAAGCAAACATGAGTGAAAACAAACTAAAAAGAACATTAAACAATATATCAATTAAGGCTCAAAAACTCACTAAGGATAGTTGAACTGCACGGAACTCAGCAGTCTGGCAAGTATGAGTATTAGCTCGGTTCTCGGAAAGGTAGAGGTCATCTCGGCGTTAGGCTGAGTTGGCGTCTACATGGTTAGCCCAACACAGTTAAGAGGCCCAAAGCGTGTAGCAAGGTTACGGTATGGGATATTCCTTTATTTCCGTGTTTTAGATATATACGGTAGGTTTTATGATATCATTGTTAATATATCTTTACAAAATAATTATTGATATATCTCTATTGTATAATTGTTGATATATTTATTGATATATTTATTATAGTTGTTGATATAGTTGTTGACATATTTGTTGATATATTTGTTGAAATATTTCAGTTATACGAAGGCTTGTTGATAAGCTGTTATTGACCCTAAAGAAGATAGGGACGATATGAGAAACAGAATGTATGTATGCCTGCAATTACCACCTAAAGAGGACTGGTGCTCGTGGTAGGTTGTTAAAGATAGAAGATAAATGTGTTTATTTTCTGTTGTTATTTGCTTCTCTCAGGGAAGTCGTTGTATGTTGTTGATAATGTGCCTATAAAATGGGGGTGAGGCTCCTAGATGAGGTACGATGTTTTTGCACACTAAATTGAGATTTATTGTTTTTGCACACTCCGACGATCAAGTATATAAGGGCTTTATGAAAGAATAAGAAACAAATAGCTTCAGTATTCAAAAAGTGTATTTAGAATTGCATACCTTCACCTGGGACCTTGAGCTCCTTTTATAGAGTATCATTGGGTCACCACTGGTAACCACCTTCCCTCGTGAGAATCTTATCTCTAGCGGGTGTAACATCCCGCCAAAATACTATACAAATGTATATAATGAAAATAAAGGTAACAAATAGATTCTATGAACAAAATATTATATATATATGAAATGTAGTTTCTCCTCACAGGGAGTTTAATACAAATTCGGTCATTTTTCCAGAAACATAAACAAAATACAGTAAAAAAAACGAAGCAGGCGATCTCCTATCGGAAGAGACCGATCTCCTATCGGACGAGGCCGATCGCCCATCGGGGGACCCAAAAACAGCCGATCTCCTTCCGGCGACCACTTCACTAAGGAGCTCTACTTCCTGGAAGATCATCTGCTCCCGTGTAAGTTATACACGATCATCACAGTTTTAAGAGAACAGCCACAGAACCATAACACGCAGGGTAAGCTAGATATTTTAAAGAGAGTTTAAATAAGAACATTAAAATCAGAGTAAGCAATTTTCAAGATATTCACGTAAAGCTATAGATTTTCTCAATGCCCTTCACCTGATCACCCAGAAATCACACATTTCACAATATTCACAAGAGTCATTCTATTTCACAAAACTGCATCAAGTGTCTATGAATTTCAAGTTCCTCATTTCACATGTCAGACCACCACTGACCCAGCACACAAGACACTTGACCTACTTCCGGAAGACTCGTGCATTGACTAGACTCAGAGATTCTGCACCTGTCATACAAGCTGTAATGTTTACCAGCTATGCGCATCAACACAATCTCGATCTCAAGTTCACCATTCTCACAGTATGACAGGGTTAATCCATATGACAGGCCGAGCTCGTTGTGTTTCACACGACTCACCCATACATATGAACCTCCTTCGACTCTCAACGCCTGAATAACCTCATCTATATGAATCCATTATCTCAGGAGAGTCAGGATAATCCCATTATAGACATCACCGATCAATGCACATCCTACACGATCTTACACGGTATTTTCTTTCCTGAAAATACTATGCCTCGATCCACATTCACCACATCCAACACATCACATAACACTTAAAGGAATGATTTCAATCACAGCAAAACTCAATCCAAGGTTCTTATTGTCGAATATCTCATTTAAATCTCAACAGTTTCAAAGCAACCCAAAAACAGGGAGTTTTCGCAAACAACGCCAAAACCGGCGATCTAGTTCAAAAACAGAGTATTTCGAAGACTGCATTTAAAACCGGCGACCACGTCGCCCAACCCATAGCACAGAGCATTTTACAAGGATGAAAACGAAAACCGGCGACCACGTCGCCCTCACTTCAGAAAATAGCTAAACTATGGCTTGTATTGAAAATGAAGTCTAGCTTCCCTTACCTGGACGTGCGCAAACACCAGGAGCTCCGAAACCCAACGAAGCTTGAACCCCGCCTTGTCTCTGTTTTCAGCGCCTGGTCTGTAGAACTTGCAGAGAACCTCTTAGGTGCTCTAAGGGCAACGTCGCGTGTCGCACTGATGCTGGAGGTTGCCTGAGTCTCAACGCAAGGAAGGGAAGAAGGGAGGGAGGAAGTTTGCACTCACTCTAACACTCTTGAGTCTGTAACACTCTTTGCCTTCCCGCAGTGGCTTTTGAATCCCAGCTTACCTGTCCACGTTTGCTGCTGCTGCCACCCCTTCTGCAGGAAAGTCTGAGAACCACTGCCCTGAACAGTACGACCACTGTTGTCGTTTGTGCATGCCAACCACTGCTCTGAACAGTACGACCACTGTTGTCGTTTGTGCATGCCAACATTCTGATGTCACCACTCTGAATCATCCTTTTTGTCTACGTGGCGCGCGTGCAGGACGTTTCATGCTGAGAGTCTGGGTCCCACTTTATCTGTGTGAGGCTCGCCATCGCGACAACTTTCCAACGCTGACTCATCCTGGCGAACGACCGATGTCTCCTTCGCCCTAGAAGACGACCGATGTCTTCCTCTGGGAGACGACCGATGTCTTCCCTGGCGACGCCCTCATAACTCTCGCGCCTTGGCCACGTCCACATGCCTCGCGCCCTGGCAATGCCCGCATGCCTCGCGCCCGCGCGATGCCTGCATGCCTCTCGGGCCCGCGCGTTGCCTGCATGCCTCTCGCGCCCGCGCGATGCCTGCATGCCTCTCGGGCCCGCGCGTTGCCTGCATGCCTCTCGCGCCCGCGCGATGCCTGCATGCCTCTCGCGCCCGCGCGATGCCTGCATGCTTCTCGCGCCCGCGCGATGCCTGCATGCCTCTCGCGCCCGCGCGACGTCCACCTGGCGCTCATGTGTAGCAGGCGACCGGCGATCTCATAGCCTTCTAAACTTAACTTTTTCCTCCCTTTCTATTCTAAATAAAACATACATAGAATTCTTTTAAAATATATCTCTTTTTATTCCAATTCAATTTTACAGGTCCTTACATTCTCCCCAACAAGAAAAATTTTCGTCCTCGAAAATTGAATTACAAGGAAAAGAGGTATGGATAGGCCTCTCTCATGGTTGCTTCTAACTCCCAAGTTGAGTCACCCGATCGCTCATCCCACACCACTTTCACCATGTTAATGGTCTTGCCTCTGAGCTGTTTACTTTGACGATTTTCAATCCTGACTGGTTTCGCTTCAAAGGACAAGTCATCCCTGATCTGCACGTTGTCCACTTCCAGCACATGACTAGGGTCTGCCATGTACTTCCTCAGCTGTGAAACGTGAAAGACATTGTGCAGATTCGCTAAATGGGGAGGCAGGGCGATCTCATAAGCTACTGGGCCAATCCTCCTTAAGATCTGATATGGTCCCACGAACTTAGGGGACAACTTCTTTGACCTGATCGCTCTTCCTACACCCTTGGTTGGTGTCACTTTCATGAACACGTGGTCTCCAGCAGCAAACTCCAAAGGCTTCCTCCTCTGGTCTGCATATGACTTCTGCCTACTTTGAGAAGCCTTCATTCTGCTTTGTATTTGCTGCACCTTCTCGGTCGTCTGCTGAATCAACTCTGGCCCAACCAAGACTGCTTCGCCCTCCTGGTACCAACATAAGGGAGTCCTACATTTCCTCCCATACAGGGCTTCATGTAAGGACCTGGAAAATTAAATTGGAATAAAAGTGGTATATTTAAATAATTTCGGAAGGTGTCATTATCTAAAATACAAAGTTGGTAAATGAAGTTTCGTAGTGGCAGACATCGGACGTCGCCCTTGACCTGGGACATGATCGCCTGTCGAGTAGGTTGTACATGATCACCGAAAATGCACGTAGTAGGTGGTCACCATCCTGGATCAACCAGAGTGGGTTTCAACAGCCACGCGTATCAAGGTGTGGGTTAAACCTTAGATGCGCTGTGCATGCGAACTCTATGCTTGAGCAAAAGAGATCACCCTTAGTGTAGCATGCATGGAAGAACGAGGAGAAGTGCTGATCTACTCTTGGAAATATGAAGCCACCGACGTCACCGAGTCATGTGGAGAAGATACCTTAGACGTAACATAGTGGAATGAAGGACCTCAAGGAAGGCGTGGCGATGTGTCATCGAGCATCGCCAGGGCGCAAGGCATGCAGGATCGCCTGGGCGCGAGGGGCATGCGGGCATCATCAGGGGGAGAGGTCATCGGTTGCTAGCCCTCGCGCGAGAGGTCATCGGTTGTTAACCTTCGCGCGAGAGGTCATCGGTTGTTAGCCTTCGCGCGAGAGGTCATCGGTTGTTAGCCTTCGCGCGAGAGGTCATCGGTGGATAGTCTTCGCGCCTGTGGTCATCGGTGAAAAGGTCATCGCGCTACGTTAAGTTATACACAGAGAACGTGGGACCCAGACATCCAGCATGAGACGTTCTGCACGCGCGCCACGTAGACAAAAAGGGTGGTTCAGAATAGTGACATCAGAATGTTGGCATGCGCGGGAGACACTCGCGGTCGTACTGTTCAGAGCAGTGGCTGGCATGCACAAGCGACAACAGTGGCAGTACTGTTCAGAGCAGTGGTTGGCATGCACCAGAGGCAACAGTGGTCGTACTGTTCAGGGAAGCGTACACGCGAACTCCCCTGCAGAGTGGGTGGTGGCAGCTGCTTTTGGGGGATAAGTGGTTTAAGATGCAGAAAGCCATTGCTCAGAGGGAGAAAACGTTGCAACATTCAAAGAGAGAAAGAGTGAGTTACCTCCTTCCTCTCCATTTCTCTCCTTCACACTGCGATTCTAGTACACCTTCACGCGGGAATACGACGAGCGACAGCCACCATTGGAGCACTTGGGTGGTTCTCTGCAAGCTCTTCAAAACCAGACACAAGAACAGAGTCAAGGCGTTCTTCAAGCTTCGTTGGATTTCGGAACTCCTGGTGTTTGCGCAAGTCCAGGTAAGGGAAGCTAGACTCCATTTTCAATAAAAGCCATAGTTTAGCTATTTCTGAAATGAGTGCGACGTGGTCGCCGGTTTCGTTTTCATCTGTGTAAAATGCTCTGTTCTATGTGTTTTGGGCGACGTGGTCGCCGGTTTTATATAAAGCCTTCGAAATACCTTGTTTTTGAACCAGGTCGCCGGTTTTGGCGCTGTTTTGCGAAATCTCTGTTTTTGATGTTGTTTTGAAACTACTTGAGATTTACATGAGATATTCGAAGATCTGAAGCTTTGAAATGTTTGTCGATGTGATTTGAATCATTTACTTGAATGGTATGATGTGTTTGGATGTGGGATCGAGGCATAGTATTTTCAGGAAAGGAAATACCGTGTTGAGATTGGTTAGGAAGTGCATTGATCAGTGAGTAACCTGTTAATGAGACGATCCTGACTCTGCTGAGATAATGGAATCACGTAGATGAAGTTATTCAGTTGGTGAGAGTCGAAGGAGGTTCATACGTATGGGCGAGTTGTTCAAATGGGAACGAGCTCGAGCTGTTGTATGGATTAACCTTGTCATACCAGGAGAATGGTAACATTGAGATTGTATATGCGCATGCTGTGTGGATTCACAGTGGTATGGTATGACAAGTGCATGTCTCTGGATACTAAGTTCAACGCACGAGTCAATCCGGAAGTAGTGTCAAGTGTCTTGTGTTGAGAGTCAGTGGAAAGTCTGACATGTGAAATGAGAAACTTGAATATTGATAGACACTTGATGCAGTTTGTGAAATAGATTGATTCTGAGAAATGCTGTGAAATGTTTGGATTTTTGGGCGATCAGGTGAAGGGATGAGCAGCTCTACGTTTTACATGGATAATCTTGAAACTTGTTTTACTTTAATTTTTATGTTCCTATTTAAACTCTCTTTAAAATGTCTAGCTTACCCTGTGGTGTTTTCTTTGGTGTTGTGCTTGGTTCTCTTTAAAAACTGTGATGATCGTGTAATTGTTACACGGGAGCAGATGATCTTCCAGGAAGGAGAGCTCCTTAGTGAGTGGTCGCCGAGGGAGAGATCGCCGGTTTCTACCTCTCGGTGGTGATCGCCGGTTTTCGTGTCCTGATAGAAGATCGCCCGTTTTGAGGTCTTCTGTTAGAGATCGCCGTTTTAAAGTTGGAGATCGCCGTTTTCTTTTGAGACCGCCTGTCTTACTGCATTTCTTTTATTTTCAAACATTTGATTTGGTTATGTATTAAACTCCCTAAGAGGAGTAACTTCATTTCTGATATATATATATAAATACATATTATTTTGCACTCTTCAATATTATTTGGTTACACTTAATTTCAATTATACATGGATGTATGTATTATTTTGGCGGGATGTTACATTAATGGTATCAGAGCAGTTCGTCCTTAGGATGACCTGAGGGCTGTGGATCCATTGTGTTTCTTCTGCTCATAAAAGTTATTTGAGTTTTTAAATAACAACTATAGTGAAAGGTTTTCAAACGTTTTGTATTGAAAAGTTTGTGTGTGCTTCTGTGCTTTAGTGAATGTATGCTCAAATTGAAAATCTTGGTATCAAGAATGAGAAGATCCTGATAAAGGAATGAGGGTGCACACTCATAACTGGATCAAGATAATTCTTAATCTTAATTCCAAAGGTTTGATATTTAGCCTACATTGAATTCTGGTGTGATTTTTGAGTGTTCTTGATTTTGACTGAAGTGGTAGTTTGGATTGATGTTTGCACACCAGTAACTGATCTGGTGTTTTGTTTGAAGTTGTAAATGTTATAACCCTGTTGATGAACTCAAATTCTTAATGACTTTGAGATGCTGACCTTTGTAAGGTCTAGCTGTTACCCCTTGAATGAATTGATTCTTATCGATTTCATTCTTATAGTTGTAGGGAATATAGAAGCCTATAGATTCAGAATCTGAAACGAAGAAAGATGGCACGTAGACCCTCTACCCCACCCCAACCTTCTTCGGAGATGGGTCAGATCGCCAGGGCCATGGAAATGATGGCGACTGCCATCCAGCAACAGAATGCAGCGATGGCTCAGAACCATCAAGCCACGATGCAGCACTGGGAAACTGCCCGATCTGCTGAGACAAACTCCCACGTCGGTCAACCCCAAGAACAGATGGGACTGGCCGAGTTCATGAGGCACAACCCACCTAAGTTCAGTGGGAATGCTACCCCTGATCAGGCAGATCAGTGGGTCAGAGAGCTGGAAAAAATCTTTAGGGCGACCTCCTGCCCTGAAGAGAAGAAGCTGTTGTTTGCCACGTATCTGTTATCAGGAGAAGCTGAGTTCTGGTGGATGGGAGCTCAGCAGATGATGGAGGCACGAGAGGATGTACTGGATTGGGAGAGCTTCAGGGTGAAGTTCTTGGAGAAATACTTCCCTGACAGTGCCAAGTTTGCAAGGGAAGCTGAGTTCCTGAAGTTGGAGCAGGGGGAGATGTCAGTGAACGCCTATGCTGCTCGTTTTGAGTACCTCGCCCGGTTTTATACCCAGGCGACCTCCGAGGCCTGGAGGTGTAGAAAATTCGAAGAGGGGCTGAAGCATGGACTGAAGAGGACCATAGCCCCGATGTGCATCAGGGAATTTCACGCCTTAGTAGAGAAGGCAAAGATGGTAGAGACCCTGGAAAGGGGTGATCCTCGAGTGATCAGGTCACACCAAGGAGGCTCTTCCAGTGGGAAGGCGAAGGTGCAGCACCCACACAGCAAGCCATATGTGAGATCTCCACCACATCGGGTGGGAACAGCTTCGTCCCAATTTCAGCAACAACAAACATGGAGACCCAGGTGTTTCACATGCCAAGAGATAGGGCACCTTTCTAGAGATTGTCCCAACAGAAAAAGGATGACTCAACCCGTTAATTCACAGCAGTTGAGGAACGAAGGCAGCAGACCTCAGACAGGAGGGAGAGTGTTTGCCATGTCTGGAGCGGAAGCCTCTCAATCAGGTAATCTAGTACAAGATACTTGTTTATAGCTGATAGATACGTTATAGTTTTGTTTGATTCTGGAGAGACACACTCTTTTGTGTCAAATCGGTGTGCAACCGAGCTTGGGCCATATAGTGGAGGAGCTGTCGTTTGAACGATTGGCCTCTGCACCTGCTTCAAAAACAGGTTTTGACCTCCCTAGGTTGCTCTGAATGCCCTGTGGTAGTAGATGGAATGAAAGGAACAAGTGTGAGTTAGATTTGGTAGTACCAAGGTTTAGTCCCAGTTACGTATAAGTCATGGAGAGTAAATAAGCAAGAGGCTGGGGGTTTAAAGCTTAAGCATGTGTAACCATGGGAAGTACCAGAGTTAAATTCCAAGGAAGGAATTTTCTTTTGAAGCGTAGAAGATGCTCATGTCAATGAAACAGCATGAGATGGTTCTAGCTTAGGCTTCACGCAGAATGGATGCTGTTTGGCTGACCGGGATTTGAAAGAGGATTATGGAAATGGTGGGTTGAGATAAAAGGCTTCCGAAAATGTAAGCCTCCGAAGTTTTTGGCAAATAAGATGTAGATCGACCTGTGAATGTAGAAGGGAAGGAGGATATGGCTGTGGATAAAAATGAGGGTAGGCCGTGTTATGATGATGTTGAGTCTTTCTAGAGATGTAGTAAATTTCAGAATGATGGGTGTGGAAGGGATTGTGAGTGGAAATAGCCTGTGGTATCTGGGACAGAAGGAGAATAGAGTTATCCTTAGGCAAGAGATTCTGGAGGCAGAGGTGCGTTCGTTCTCGTATGCCTTCTGGATAGGCACCTGAAACCGACGTCAATGCATCCAACGTATACATTGAAGAAGAAGGTCGTAATGGGAACAGGAAGTCGAGTTGGCAAAAGGGGTCATAATAATAATTTGGAAGGTAACAGCAACAGAAACCTTGTCTTTGTAAGGTACAGAATTATGCAGCGGAGTAATGAATAAAAAGTGTCCCTTTTGGGAGCGTGGGAATTTGATCAGCAGTTGAGAAGTCGGTGAATGATTTGATCAAGATGCAGGAGTTGATTCCTAGAAGGACACTTCGGACCCTAGTTTGAGTTCGCTAGGGGGTGGCATGAGTTGTGGACAGCTGTCCCCTTTCCTCCCAATGAAGGGATCTTGCCCGCTTTCTCTAAAGGGGCTAGTCCTGGTTACGTTAAGGACCTAGTTCTAGACTTGTTCAACAAAGTCTTCAAGGTTAGAAGTAGAGTGTGAATGCTGGAGTTGGCACTCTATGGGGCAGCATATCCCATGTACAGGGATGTAAAATGGATTTTGATGAAGTATTGAGGTAGGAAGAGTTGGTTCAATAGATCACCGAGAGGGTGAATCTGATACAGGACAGAATAAAAGTTTCTTAAGGTCAGCAAATGTCCTAGGCAGAGCAGAGGAGAAGACCTTTGGAGGTTGCTGCTGGGGTCATGTCTTTATGAAGGGGGACACCAGCCAAGGGTGTAGGGTAGGCGATCAGATCAAAGAAGCTGTCCCCTAAGTTTGTTGGGCCATATCGGATCTTAAGGAGGATAAGTCTAGTGGCTTATGAGATCGCCCCACCTCCCCAATTAGCAAGTCTACATAATGTATTCCACGTATCATAGCTAAGGAAGTCCCTTGCAGACCCTACTCACGTGTTGGGAGTGGACAACGTGAAGATCGGGTGATTCACCATGGGAATTTGAAGAAACCATGAGAGAAGCATATCCTTACCTCCTTCCTTGTAACCCAATTTTCGAGGACGAAAATTTTTCTTGATGGGGAGAATGTAAGGACCTGGAAAATTAAATTGGAATAAAAGTGGTATATTTAAATAATTTCGGAAGGTGTCATTATCTAAAATACAAAGTTGGTAAATGAAGTTTCGTAGTGGCAGACATCGGACGTCGCCCTTGACCTGGGACATGATCGCCTGTCGAGTAGGTTGTACATGATCACCGAAAATGCACGTAGTAGGTGGTCACCATCCTGGATCAACCAGAGTGGGTTTCAACAGCCACGCGTATCAAGGTGTGGGTTAAACCTTAGATGCGCTGTGCATGCGAACTCTATGCTTGAGCGAAAGAGATCACCCTTAGTGTAGCATGCATGGAAGAACGAGGAGAAGTGCTGATCTACTCTTGGAAATATGAAGCCACCGACGTCACCGAGTCATGTGGAGAAGATACCTTAGACGTAACATAGTGGAATGAAGGACCTCAAGGAAGGCGTGGCGATGTGTCATCGAGCATCGCCAGGGCGCAAGGCATGCAGGATCGCCTGGGCGCGAGGGGCATGCGGGCATCATCAGGGGGAGAGGTCATCGGTTGCTAGCCCTCGCGCGAGAGGTCATCGGTTGTTAACCTTCGCGCGAGAGGTCATCGGTTGTTAGCCTTCGCGCGAGAGGTCATCGGTTGTTAGCCTTCGCGCGAGAGGTCATCGGTGGATAGTCTTCGCGCCTGTGGTCATCGGTGAAAAGGTCATCGCGCTACGTTAAGTTATACACAGAGAACGTGGGACCCAGACATCCAGCATGAGACGTTCTGCACGCGCGCCACGTAGACAAAAGGGTGGTTCAGAATAGTGACATCAGAATGTTGGCATGCGCGGGAGACACTCGCGGTCGTACTGTTCAGAGCAGTGGCTGGCATGCACAAGCGACAACAGTGGCAGTACTGTTCAGAGCAGTGGTTGGCATGCACCAGAGGCAACAGTGGTCGTACTGTTCAGGGAAGCGTACACGCGAACTCCCCTGCAGAGTGGGTGGTGGCAGCTGCTTTTGGGGGATAAGTGGTTTAAGATGCAGAAAGCCATTGCTCAGAGGGAGAAAACGTTGCAACATTCAAAGAGAGAAAGAGTGAGTTACCTCCTTCCTCTCCATTTCTCTCCTTCACACTGCGATTCTAGTACACCTTCACGCGGGAATACGACGAGCGACAGCCACCATTGGAGCACTTGGGTGGTTCTCTGCAAGCTCTTCAAAACCAGACACAAGAACAGAGTCAAGGCGTTCTTCAAGCTTCGTTGGATTTCGGAACTCCTGGTGTTTGCGCAAGTCCAGGTAAGGGAAGCTAGACTCCATTTTCAATAAAAGCCATAGTTTAGCTATTTCTGAAATGAGTGCGACGTGGTCGCCGGTTTCGTTTTCATCTGTGTAAAATGCTCTGTTCTATGTGTTTTGGGCGACGTGGTCGCCGGTTTTATATAAAGCCTTCGAAATACCTTGTTTTTGAACCAGGTCGCCGGTTTTGGCGCTGTTTTGCGAAATCTCTGTTTTTGATGTTGTTTTGAAACTACTTGAGATTTACATGAGATATTCGAAGATCTGAAGCTTTGAAATGTTTGTCGATGTGATTTGAATCATTTACTTGAATGGTATGATGTGTTTGGATGTGGGATCGAGGCATAGTATTTTCAGGAAAGGAAATACCGTGTTGAGATTGGTTAGGAAGTGCATTGATCAGTGAGTAACCTGTTAATGAGACGATCCTGACTCTGCTGAGATAATGGAATCACGTAGATGAAGTTATTCAGTTGGTGAGAGTCGAAGGAGGTTCATACGTATGGGCGAGTTGTTCAAATGGGAACGAGCTCGAGCTGTTGTATGGATTAACCTTGTCATACCAGGAGAATGGTAACATTGAGATTGTATATGCGCATGCTGTGTGGATTCACAGTGGTATGGTATGACAAGTGCATGTCTCTGGATACTAAGTTCAACGCACGAGTCAATCCGGAAGTAGTGTCAAGTGTCTTGTGTTGAGAGTCAGTGGAAAGTCTGACATGTGAAATGAGAAACTTGAATATTGATAGACACTTGATGCAGTTTGTGAAATAGATTGATTCTGAGAAATGCTGTGAAATGTTTGGATTTTTGGGCGATCAGGTGAAGGGATGAGCAGCTCTACGTTTTACATGGATAATCTTGAAACTTGTTTTACTTTAATTTTTATGTTCCTATTTAAACTCTCTTTAAAATGTCTAGCTTACCCTGTGGTGTTTTCTTTGGTGTTGTGCTTGGTTCTCTTTAAAAACTGTGATGATCGTGTAATTGTTACACGGGAGCAGATGATCTTCCAGGAAGGAGAGCTCCTTAGTGAGTGGTCGCCGAGGGAGAGATCGCCGGTTTCTACCTCTCGGTGGTGATCGCCGGTTTTCGTGTCCTGATAGAAGATCGCCCGTTTTGAGGTCTTCTGTTAGAGATCGCCGTTTTAAAGTTGGAGATCGCCGTTTTCTTTTGAGACCGCCTGTCTTACTGCATTTCTTTTATTTTCAAACATTTGATTTGGTTATGTATTAAACTCCCTAAGAGGAGTAACTTCATTTCTGATATATATATATATATATAAATACATATTATTTTGCACTCTTCAATATTATTTGGTTACACTTAATTTCAATTATACATGGATGTATGTATTATTTTGGCGGGATGTTACACTTCATATGGTGCTATCCCTATGCTGGCGTGATAACTGTTATTATATGTAAACTCCACCAGTGGCAACACCTCGTCCCAATTCCCCAATTGATCCAAGACACACGTCCTCAGCAGGTCTTCCAAGGACTGGATCGTTCTCTCTGACTGACCATCTGTTTGGGGATGATATGCAGAGCTCATCCTCAACTTAGTTCCCAAGCACTCTTGCAAGGTCTGCCAAAACCGTGAAGTGAACCTGGGATCTCTATCTGAAACGATGCTGGAAGGCACTCCATGCAGCCTCACTATTTCCTGGATGTACAACTGTGCCAACTTGGCCATGGGCATCCTCATATTCACTGGGAGAAAATGAGCACTCTTCGTCAGCCGATCAGTGATGACCCATACTGCATCATGGCCCTTTACCGATCTGGGTAAATGGGTGACGAAATCCATGGCAATGCTGTCCCATTTCCACTCAGGGATATCCAATGGTTGTAACAACCCGCCAGGCCTTTGATGTTCTACCTTTGCCTTCTGACACGTCAAACAGGTAGCGACATACTGGGCGATGTCTCTCTTCATGCCTGACCACCAAAATGACTCCTTCAAGTCATGGTACATCTTGGTCATGCCTGGATGGAGGTTAAGGCGACTCTTATGACCTTCATCTAGGATCATCTTCTTCAATTCTCCGTCTGCAGGGATGCAAATCCTACCATTAAATCTCAAGATCCCATCATCGCCCATCACAAAGTCTCTAGCCTGGTCGGTCCCTAGTGACTCCACAGTACGCTTTAGACTAGGGTCCTCCAACTGCTTATCCCTTAACATCCCAAGGAAGTCATTAGTTATAGCCAGCTTACTACAACTAATGTGATTCACGTGGAACTCTACCCCAAGGTTTAAATCTCTGAATTGCTCGATCAGTTTCTGCTCTTCCATCATCATGGTGGCTACTTGTACTGATTTTCTACTCAAGGCATCTGCCACTACATTGGCCTTCCCTGGATGATACATGAGTTGAAAATCGTAGTCCTTAAGAAACTCCATCCACCTTCTTTTTCTCATGTTTAGTTCCTTCTGATCGAACAGATATTTCAGGCTCTTATGGTCACTGAACACCTGGAACCGAGCTCCATATAAATAGTGCCTCCAGATCTTCAAGGCAAATACCACAGCCGCCAACTCCAAATCATGCGTGGGGTAGTTCCTCTCATGAACCTTGAGTTGCCTTGAAGCATATGCAACCACTCTTTTCTCTTGCATCAAAACACATCCCAAGCCCTGATGTGAAGCGTCACAGAAGACATCAAAAGGTCTTCCTACTTCGGGGATCACCAGCACTGGAGCACTAGTCAACCTCTCCTTTAATTCCATGAAGCTCTGCTCACATCGGTCGGTCCAAGCAAAAGGTTGATCCTTGCGGGTCAGCTGTGTTAAGGGAGCCACTACCTTGGAAAAGTCCTCAATAAACCTCCGATAGTAGCCCGCCAACCCCACAAAGCTCCTTATCTCGGTGACTGTTCTTGGACGTTCCCACTGCAGCACTGCCTCTACTTTGGCTGGATCCACCGAGATCCCCTGGGCAGATATCACATGTCCTAAGAAGTTGACTTCCCTCAGCCAGAACTCACACTTCGAGAACTTGGCATAGAGCTGCTTCTCCCTCAGTATCTCCAATACTGTCCTCAGGTGTTCTTCATGCTCTTCCTCGGTCCTTGAGTAAATGAGTATGTCGTCTATGAAGACCACCACAAACTTATCCAAGAAAGGGCGAAAAATCCTATTCATGTAGTCCATGAACAGGGCTGGAGCATTTGTGACCCCAAACGGCATCACCACATACTCATAATGCCCATACCGAGACCTAAAAGCTGTCTTTTGCACATCATCAGCTTTAACCAAAATTTGGTGGTACCCCGATCTCAGGTCAATCTTGGAGAACACCGAGGCTCCATGTATTTGATCCATCAAATCATCAATCCTAGGCAGGGGGTACTTGTTCTTGATGGTCAACTTGTTCAACTGCCTGTAATCTATACACAGCCGAGACCCTCCATCCTTCTTCTTGACTAGGAGCACTGGAGCTCCCCATGGAGATACACTGAGTCTGATGAATTGCTTCTCCAGCAACTCTTCCACTTGCTTCTTCAACTCTACTAACTCGGTTGGTGCCATCCTGTAAGGTGCCATTGACACTGGTCCAGCTCCAGGTACCAAGTCAATAGAGAATTCCACTTCTCTCTTAGGGGGTAACCCAGGTACTTCTTCTGGGAATACATCCGTGAAATCTTTCACCACGGGTATTCTGCTTACGTCCCCTTTATTCTCCACCTCCGACCGAGCGAGTATCACGAAGCACCTCGCCCCTTCTTCCAACTCTGACTGCCCTTGCTGAGCAGAAATTACATCTGATCCTTGGAGGTCTGGAAACGCAATCCTCTGACTACCGCAGTCAATGAGAACGTGATTGGCGGCTAACCAATCCATTCCCAGGATAACCTCTAGGTCCTGAAGAGGTAGGCAGATCAAGTTCACCTTGAATCTGCGTCCCTCTACAATCACTGGACATTCGGGGCACACTGTAGAGGTCGACACCTGTCCTGATGCAGGTGTAGAGACCAACAGTTCGAAGGGTAACTCCTTCACTAGAAGGCCCAACTCGGCTACACACAGGCTTGACACAAAGGAGTGTGTCGCTCCAGAATCAAACAAAGCTTTTACACCCCTACCAGCTATAAAACATATACCCTGCACGAGGTTACCTGACTGAGATGCTTCTGCTCCAGACATGGCAAACACTCTCCCTGTCGCCTGAGGTCTGCTGCCTTCGTTTCTCATCTGCTGGGAGCCACTGGGTTGGGTCGCCCCATTCCTGCTAGGGCATTCTCTAGCAATGTGCCCTGTCTTTTGGCAGGTAAAACACCTTCTCTCTGAGGGCTGCTTGGGGCACACGTTGGGCGTGTGTGGTCCACCACAATGGAAACACTTGGGTTTCCAAGGTTGCCGCTGCTGAAACTGGGATGACGTTGTTCCCACCCGATGTGGTGGAGGCCTCATATAGGGCTTGCTTTGTAAGTGCTGTGCCTTAGCTTTCCCACTGGAAGAACCTCCTGGGTGTGACCTGATCACCCGAGAATCACCCTTCTCCAGGGTCTCCACCATCTTCGCCTTTTCTACTAAGGCGTGAAATTCCCTGATGCACATCGGGGCTATGGTCTTCTTCAGCCCATGCTTCAGTCCCTCTTCAAACTTCCTACACCTCCAGGCCTCAGAGGTCGCCTGGGTATAGAACCGGGCGAGGTACTCAAAACGAGCAGCATAGGCGTTCACTGACATATCCCCCTGCTCCAGCTTCAGGAACTCAGCTTCCCTCGCAAACTTGGCGCTGTCAGGGAAGTATTTCTCCAAGAACTTCACCCTGAATCTCTCCCAATCCAAAACATCCCCTCGGGCATCCATCATCTGCTGAGCTCCCATCCACCAGAACTCAGCTTCTCCTGATAGCAGATAAGTGGCGAACAGCAATTTCTTCTCTTCAGGGCAGGAGGTCGCCCTAAAGATTTTCTCCAGCTCTCTGACCCACTGATCTGCCTGATCAGGGGTAGCATTCCCACTAAACTTGGGTGGGTTGTGTCTCATGAACTCGGTCAGTCCCATCTGTTCTTGAGGCTGACCGCCGTGGGAGTTTGTCTCAGCCGACCGAGCAGTTTCCCAGTGGTGCATTGTAGCTTGATGGTTCTGAGCCATCGCTGCATTCTGCTGCTGGATGGCAGTTGCCATCATCTCGATAGCCTTAGCAATCTGGCTCATCTCCGAAGAAGATTGGGGAGGGGTAGAAGGTCTACGTGCCATCTCTCTTTGTTTCAGAGTTGAAACTACAGGTTTCTATATTCCCTACAACTACAAGAATGAGATCGATAAGAAATCAATTCATTCAGGAGGTAACATATAGGCCTTACAAAGGTCAGCATCTCAAAATCATTAAGAATTTGAGCTCAACAACAGAATCATAATGCTTATAACATCAAGCATAACACCAGAACAACTACTGGTATGCAGTCATCAATCCAATCAACCATTTTCAATCCATTACAAGGACACTCAAGAAAATGAAATAGCTCACACCAGAATTCAATATATGCTAAACATCAAACCTTTGGAATTAAGGTTGAGACTCATCCCGATCCAGTTATGAGTGTGCACCCTCACTACTTTATCAAGACCTTCTCATTCTTAATACTAAGATTTTCAATTAGAACATATATTCACCAAAGCACACACAAAATTTCAATACAAAAATGTTTGAAAACCTTTCACTATAGTTATTATTTTAAACTCAAATAACTTTCATGAGCAGAAGAAACACAATGGATCCACAGCCCTCAGGTCATCCTAAGGACGAACTGCTCTGATACCATTAATGTAACATCCCGCCAAAATACTATACAAATGTATATAATGAAAATAAAGGTAACAAATAGATTCTATGAACAAAATATTATATATATATGAAATGTAGTTTCTCCTCACAGGGAGTTTAATACAAATTCGGTCAAATTTTTCCAGAAACATAAACAAAATACAGTAAAAAAAACGAAGCAGGCGATCTCCTATCGGAAGAGACCGATCTCCTATCGGACGAGGCCGATCGCCCATCGGGGGACCCAAAAACAGCCGATCTCCTTCCGGCGACCACTTCACTAAGGAGCTCTACTTCCTGGAAGATCATCTGCTCCCGTGTAAGTTATACACGATCATCACAGTTTTAAGAGAACAGCCACAGAACCATAACACGCAGGGTAAGCTAGATATTTTAAAGAGAGTTTAAATAAGAACATTAAAATCAGAGTAAGCAATTTTCAAGATATTCACGTAAAGCTATAGATTTTCTCAATGCCCTTCACCTGATCACCCAGAAATCACACATTTCACAATATTCACAAGAGTCATTCTATTTCACAAAACTGCATCAAGTGTCTATGAATTTCAAGTTCCTCATTTCACATGTCAGACCACCACTGACCCAGCACACAAGACACTTGACCTACTTCCGGAAGACTCGTGCATTGACTAGACTCAGAGATTCTGCACCTGTCATACAAGCTGTAATGTTTACCAGCTATGCGCATCAACACAATCTCGATCTCAAGTTCACCATTCTCACAGTATGACAGGGTTAATCCATATGACAGGCCGAGCTCCTTCTGTTTCACACGACTCACCCATACATATGAACCTCCTTCGACTCTCAACGCCTGAATAACCTCATCTATATGAATCCATTATCTCAGGAGAGTCAGGATAATCCCATTATAGACATCACTGATCAATGCACATCCTACACGATCTTACACGGTATTTTCTTTCCTGAAAATACTATGCCTCGATCCACATTCACCACATCCAACACATCACATAACACTTAAAGGAATGATTTCAATCACAGCAAAACTCAATCCAAGGTTCTTATTGTCGAATATCTCATTTAAATCTCAACAGTTTCAAAGCAACCCAAAAACAGGGAGTTTTCGCAAACAACGCCAAAACCGGCGATCTAGTTCAAAAACAGAGTATTTCGAAGACTGCATTTAAAACCGGCGACCACGTCGCCCAACCCATAGCACAGAGCATTTTACAAGGATGAAAACGAAAACCGGCGACCACGTCGCCCTCACTTCAGAAAATAGCTAAACTATGGCTTGTATTGAAAATGAAGTCTAGCTTCCCTTACCTGGACGTGCGCAAACACCAGGAGCTCCGAAACCCAACGAAGCTTGAACCCCGCCTTGTCTCTGTTTTCAGCGCCTGGTCTGTAGAACTTGCAGAGAACCTCTTAGGTGCTCTAAGGGCAACGTCGCGTGTCGCACTGATGCTGGAGGTTGCCTGAGTCTCAACGCAAGGAAGGGAAGAAGGGAGGGAGGAAGTTTGCACTCACTCTAACACTCTTGAGTCTGTAACACTCTTTGCCTTCCCGCAGTGGCTTTTGAATCCCAGCTTACCTGTCCACGTTTGCTGCTGCTGCCACCCCTTCTGTAGGAAAGTCTGAGAACCACTGCCCTGAACAGTACGACCACTGTTGTCGTTTGTGCATGCCAACCACTGCTCTGAACAGTACGACCACTGTTGTCGTTTGTGCATGCCAACATTCTGATGTCACCACTCTGAATCATCCTTTTTGTCTACGTGGCGCGCGTGCAGGACGTTTCATGCTGAGAGTCTGGGTCCCACTTTATCTGTGTGAGGCTCGCCATCGCGACAACTTTCCAACGCTGACTCATCCTGGCGAACGACCGATGTCTCCTTCGCCCTAGAAGACGACCGATGTCTTCCTCTGGGAGACGACCGATGTCTTCCCTGGCGACGCCCTCATAACTCTCGCGCCTTGGCCACGTCCACATGCCTCGCGCCCTGGCAATGCCCGCATGCCTCGCGCCCGCGCGATGCCTGCATGCCTCTCGGGCCCGCGCGTTGCCTGCATGCCTCTCGCGCCCGCGCGATGCCTGCATGCCTCTCGGGCCCGCGCGTTGCCTGCATGCCTCTCGCGCCCGCGCGATGCCTGCATGCCTCTCGCGCCCGCGCGATGCCTGCATGCTTCTCGTGCCCGCGCGATGCCTGCATGCCTCTCGCGCCCGCGCGACGTCCACCTGGCGCTCATGTGTAGCAGGCGACCGGCGATCTCATAGCCTTCTAAACTTAACTTTTTCCTCCCTTTCTATTCTAAATAAAACATACATAGAATTCTTTTAAAATATATCTCTTTTTATTCCAATTCAATTTTACAGGTCCTTACAGCGGGAGTATATTCAATAATGATAATTCTGTTACAGTGTACGTAATCTTAACAGCACAACTGCATAGAATTCTATCTTCTTGGAGTGTAACAAACCCTAACCGAATAACCACCTGGGCAGTGCCGCTACATATCCTGCATTTATCCTCACGTAACATGCCAATTGTTCTATCAAAACCCTAACGCCCTTTGGGCTTGGGCTGACAGAGATCGTATTACCCATGCAAGACCCAAATGTATTAAGTGCACCTTAGTTTCATTAATGTATGCTTTACTGACCTACCAAGCCTTATACACTCATCCTTATACCAAATTCATGAATGCGGGTTATTATACAAATACCTGGGTTCAGACGCATGGCCCATCATCCTGGCCCAATAGCCGAGCTGAGCTATCTGACGCAAATGCCGATGTCCAAGGTTTACTACAAATGTCGATGACCGATCACCGAGGTCTTCTCTGCGAGTTATGTTCCACTACAAAAGGTAATCACAATTAGGTCAAACCCAAAGGCTGCTCAAAAGTGCTACGAGAGCAGCCTGAAGAATAGGAGGAGTTTGAACTCGACCTCCTTTGTGCTTACGGGGGAAACTGCTGAGGTACTAGAGACTGAAGTCAGTAGTCGACCACGACCCGCGCCCGCGGGTGAGGTGTTAGAGCAGGAGATTGAAGGAAGTATATTCAAACTCGGAGCATCGATAGACAAGAAGTTGCAGGACCGGATAGTTGAGGTGATAGCTCAGAATATGAATGCGTTCGCATGGTCCTCAACAAATATGCCGGGTATAGATCCCGATTTTCTTTGCCATAGGTTAACCCTAGACCCAGGGCCAAGCCCGTCATCCAGAGAAGGCGAAAGTTTAATGAAGAAAGACGCCTAATAATAAGGGCGGAAACACAAAAATTGATGACTGCTGGCCACATCAGGGAAATCCAATATCCTCAGTGGTTGGCCAATGTGGTGCTAGTCCAGAAATCTAATGGAAAGTGGAGGATGTGCGTTGACTTCACCGACCTAAACAAAGCTGGCCCAAAGGACTCGTATCCACCGTCGAGTATCCACTCCTTGGTGGATAGTGCCTCAAGGTGTCGTGTAAGGACCTAGAAACTTTAATTGGAATGAAAGTGTTATATTTAAATAATTTCAGAAGATGTTATTATTTAAAATACAAAGAGCTGGTAATAGAAGTTTCGTAGTAGTCGGACCTCGGACGTCGCCCAAGGTATGGGGTCAGCTGGTAGAGGTCGATCGGCTGACCATTGTATTAACCAAGTAGTCAGGTGCGATGACTTTATCGTGAGGTAATCACGTGGGTGTGCTCGAGGAAGACATGTGGATCAAGAAGAGTAAAGGAAGGAAAGTGTAGCTTAGAAGTCTACGAGATCGCCGTTGTTGAAGACGGAGGCGACCTCCGACTTCTCTGGTACATAATCGCCAATCGCCTATGGTGCACATGATCGCCGAAAGTGCACTCAGTATGTGGTCAAGATACTGGATCAACCATAGTGGGTTCCAAAAACCACGCGTATCAAGGTGCGGGTTAAGCCTTAGATACGCTGTGCATGCGAAGCTCTATGCTTGAGCATAAGAAATCGTCCTTAGTGTTGCATGCATGGGTGCACGAGGAGTAGTGCTGATCTACTCTTGGAAATGTGAAGTTCCCGACGTCACCAAGTCATGTGGAGATGATACCTTGGACGTAACATAGTGGGATGAAGAACCTTCAGCAAGGCGTGGCGATGTGTCGTCGGGCATCGCCAGGGCGCGAGGCATGCGGGCATCGCCAGGGCGAGAGACATGCGGGCAGCGCCAGGGCGCGAGACATGTGGGCATCGCCAGGGCGCGAGACATGCGGACATCGCCAGGGCGCGAGGCATGCGGGCATCGCCAGGGCGAGACATCGGTCGTCTTCTAGAGAGAGACATCGGTCGTCTTCCAGAGAAAGACATCGGTCGTCCGCCAGGATGAGTCATCGGTGGAAGGTTATCGCGCGATGTCGAGTTTCACACAGATAAGGTGGGACCCAGGCTCCCAGCATGAGACGTCCTGCACGCGCGACACGTAGACAAAAAGGGTGGTTCAGAATAGTGGCATCAGAGAGTTGGTATGCGCAGAGACACACGTGGCCGTACTGTTCAGGGAAGCGTGCACGCAAGCTTTCCTGCAGAGTGGGTGGTGGCAGCGGCAATTGTGGACAAGTTGGTTTAGATTCAAAAACTCACTTCTGAGAGGAAAAGAACGTTGCAGTGGTTCAAGAGTGACAGAGTGAGTTTACCTTCATCCTTCTCTTTTCTCTCCTTCGCGCTGCGATTCAGGCATCCTCAAGCACCAGTTGAAGATCGGCGACTGCCCCTGGATTCCTGACGTTGTGCTTTGCAAGTGTTCTGATCAAAGCCGTGAAACAGAGTTAAGGCATCCTTGAATCGCGTTGGGTTGGAGCTCGTAGTAAGATTCTACGCAAGTCCAGGTAAGGGAAGCTAGTATTTTCGTTTATAAAAACTTTAGGCGAGTAGGTTCTGAAGTGAGGGCGACGTGGTCGCCGGTTTCATATTCTTTTTCACGATGCTCTGTTTTTATGTGTGGGGCGACGTGATCGCCGGTTTTAATGTTGATTTCGAACTCCCCTGTTTTAGTGTCGCTTTAAACTTGTTTGGGATTGAAATGCATATGATATTCGAAAATCTGAACTTTGGTATGATTGTTTCTGTGATTGGGATTGTTTAAGAAAAGATTCAAAATATTATATGATGGAATTGTGCTTTTACGTGTGGTATGATGTACTGGATGAATGTGAAATTGTGATCAAGACATAGTATTTTCAGGAAAGGAAATACCGTGTTGAGATTGGTATTAGAGTGTATTAATCAGTGAGTATCCTGTGAATGAGACGATCCTGACTCTGGTGATATAATGGAATCACATAGATGAAGTTATTCAGTTGTTGAGAGTCGAAGGAGGTTCATATGTATGGGTAAGTTGTTTGAAAGATAACTAACTTGACCTGTTATATGAATTAACCCTGTCATACCGGGAGAGTGATGATATTGAGATTATGTTTATGCGCATGGCTGTGTGGATTTCACAGCGACCCTGTGTGGATTTCACAGTGGTGCAGGTCTCTGGATGCTAAGTTCAACGCACGAGTCTTCCGGAAGTAGAGTCATGTGTCTATATGTGTGATGAGTCAGTGGAAGTCTGACGTGAGAAATGAGAAACCTTGAAATTGATAGACACTTGATGGAATTATGTGAATTGAACGACTCTTGAGGAAATTGTGAAATATGTGATTTCTTGATGGTCATGTGAAGGGAATGAGAAAGTTGATGGTTATTACGTGGGTATCTTAAATTTGTTTTATCTTGATTTTAAAGTTTCATATCTAAATTCTCTTTAAAATATCTAGCTTACCCTGCGTTTTTGTTTTGTGGATGTTTTCTTAAACCTGTGATGTTCGTGTATAATTTACACGGGAGCAGATGATGTTGCAGGAAGTAGAGCTCCTCAGTGAGTGGTCGCCGGAAGGAGATCGCCTGTTTCTGTTTCTGTTAGGCGATCGCCTGTTTTCTGTTTCTGATAGGAGATCGCCTGTTTTCTGTTTTCTGTTAGGAGATCGCCTGTTTTTCTATTTTGCTGTATTTAGTTTAAGTTTGGAAAACTGACTGGATATGTATTAAACTCCCTGTGAGGAGAAATTTCATTATATATATATATGTTCACTTTGATATTATTGTTTTACCTTTATTTCATTATATAAATATGAAAAGGATTTGGTGGGATGTTACATTAATGGTATCAGAGCAGTTCGTCCTTAGGATGACCTGAGGGCTGTGGATCCATTGTGTTTCTTCTGCTCATAAAATTTATTTGAGTTTTAAATAAATAAAAAAACTATAGTGAAAGGTTTTCAAACGTTTTTGTATTGAAATTTTTTGTGTGCTTTAGTGAATATATGCCCTAACTGAAAATCTTAGTATTAAGAATGAAAGGATCTTGATAAAGTAGTGAGGGTGCACACTCATAACTGGATCAAGATGATTCTCAATCTTAAATTCTGAAAGTTTGATGTTTAGCATATATTGAATTCTGGTGTTTTTTAGTTCAGTTTATTGAGTGTTTTTGTATTGATGGAAAGTGGTCGTTTGAATTGATGATTTTATACCAATAGCTGTTTTGGTGATGTGCTTGTATAAGTATATTGATCGGCTGATAAACTCAAATTCTAGATGGATTTGAGATGCTGACCTTTGTAAGACCTAGTGTGGTCTTCTGAATGAATTGATTCGTTACCAAGTTCATTTTATAGGAGTATGATTAGAGAAAAATAGTTTCCTAATCTTTCGCAGAAAATGGCTCCTAGACCGCCTACCCCTCCCCAACCTTCTGCAGAAATGGGCCAGATCGCCAGGTCCATTGAGATGATGGCAACTGCCATCCAACAACAGAATGCAGCAATGACTCAGAATCACCAAGCTACAATGAAGCATTGGGAGACCGCCAGATCGGCTGCAACAGCTCCCAACATCGGTCAGCCTCAGGAGTAGATGGGACTGACCGAGTTCATGAGGCACAACCCACCCAAGTTCAGTGGGAATGCTACCCCTGATCAAGCAGATCAGTGGGTCAGGGAGTTGGAGAAAATCTTTAGGGCGACCTCCTGCCCTGAAGAGAAGAAATTGGTGTTCGCCACCTATCTGCTATCTGGAGAAGTCGAGTTCTGGTGGATGGGAGCTCAGCAGATGATAGCTGACATTTTGGACTGGGAAGGTTTCCGAGAGAGGTTCCTGGAGAAATACTTCCCAGATAGTGCAAGGTTTGCCAAGGAAGCTGAATTCCTCAGGTTGGAGCAGGGGGAGATGTCAGTGACTGCTTATGCTGCTCGATTTGAGTACCTCGCCCGATTCTATACCCAGGCGACCTCTGAGGCTTGGAGGTGTAGGAAGTTTGAAGAAGGACTGAAGCATGGGCTGAAGAGGACCATAGCCCCTATGTGCATCAGGGAATTTCACGCCTTAGTAGAGAAGGCAAAGATGGTGGAAACCTTGGAAAGGGGTAATTCTCGGGTGATCAGGTCACACCCAGGGGGTTCTTCTAGTGGGAAGGCCAAGGTGCAGCAACAGTAGAATAAGCCTTATGCGAGACCTCCACAGTTTGCCCAGAATGTCCAGTGATAGTAGAGGGATGCAGGTTCAAAGTAAATTTGGTCTGTCTACCTCTGCAGGATCTGGATATTATCCTAGGAATGGATTGGCTATCTGCCAATCACGTTCTCACAGATTGCGGTAGCCAGAAGGTGGTGTTCCCCGATCTCCAAAAGTCAGATGTGATATCTGCTCAGCATGTGAGGTCGGAGTTGAAAGAAGGGGCGACGTGTTTTGTGATCCTAGCTAAAGGGGGAGTGAAGAGTGAAGAGGACGTAAGCAGGATACATGTGGTGAAAGATTTCATGGATGTATTTCCAGAAGAAACACCTGGACTACCTCCTAAGAGGGAAGGTTTCACGCAGAATGAGGGTTGTTTTGTTGATCGGGATTTGAAAGATGAGTGTAGGAATGGTGGGTTGAAGTTAAAGGCTCCTGAACTTGGCAAATGAGGATGCAGCTCTGTCTGTGAATGTAGAAGGGAAGGAGGTAATGGCTAGGATAAGAATAAGGATAAGCCATGTTATGATGGTGTTGATTCACTTCCGTCGAGTTCTTCTGGTGATGTTAGTGAATTGCAAAAAGTTGGATGTGGAAGCAAAACTTTCTGTGCCTTGTGTTTCTGATGGGATGGGATTTGCAGCCAATCAATTAGGTGGCAGTTGTGGTGATCAGCATCTTGTTTCTGATCCTAGAAACAATGCTGCATCGTCAGCCGTAGCAACAAGTCCTCACCCTGAACACAGTGAGGGATTTATGATCTGTGTATTGAATATTGAGCACCCTGAGATCCCATGCAATGCTAATATGGATGTGTCCATTGGAATTCCTGAGTGAGCAGCTCTGAAATCCCAAACAGTTGCTAAAGAGGTGGGTTTTTCATAATCTGCTATTAATAATCAAAGAAAAGATGAACCAGAAGGGCGCCTGAAGGAAAGAAGCCGTTCTCTTTTAGTCTTTTGCTGCTTCAAGATCGGTTCGACAAGAAACGGTGCCTAATGTGAATTCGAACTACAAACCTGTCGTTTTTGAACTGAAAAGTGAAAATCCTGGAAGGAACTCTATCTCTGCAGTTTCTAGACAGAATAACAATGTGGATGCCAACCCAAGTCATGGCAAATCAGTTCGTGCCAATGATGGACATCTGAAACAAGAGGAATTAGAAGTTTAAGGATCAAATTTGAGAGGGGTTTTCTGGTCTGCAAGTCTCTACTCCTACCAATGAAATGACAAAATGTGGACCAAAGCCTAATCTGTTCTTCCAGGTCGGTGCTAGAATAGAGGTACTTTGGCAAGATAGTGGCGTTAGAGAATGCTGGTTTAGATGAAAAATCTGGAGTGTGTCTCCAACGCTGCTGAAGGTCCAGTACGATGAGTTGCTTGATAAAGAGGGACCACAGAAACTAGAGGAATGGGTCCCTTCATCTAGAGGGGCAGCTACTGATTAATTGGGTATGCAATGTTCGGGCCGCTTAACAGTCAAGCCATGCTCTCCTGAACGCCATTCAGGTCGCCCACTTGAGTTTGAATCAGCAGTGGATGCCTGGTGGCATGATGGGTGGTGGGAAGGTGTTGCAACTGCAGCTAATGTCAGTGGTAGATGGATCTTCGTCAGATTGCTCTGCCTTAGAAAGTGAATCATCATCCATCCCCAAAGTTGAAGTTGCTAAGAAGGTGAGCAAGAATCGTTTGGTTGGGAAACCCCTGTGGATCTGGAAAATTGAAGGGAATAACTTTGAGGGAGCCACTCTATGTCGCTTGATCCGGTCGGTCATCAGTAGTCGATGACATCAGCAGCAGTTGACCACGTGGACCATTCACAGGGTAACGCGTGGTAGAGGGTAGCAGGCGAATCAGGGAGGCGATCACTCAGAATGGTAATCGCCTCTCGCCTGTGATGATGAGTAATCGCTTATCGCCTTGAGGTGAGTAATCGCCTGTCGCGTTGAGGATGAGTAATCGCCTATCGCCTTGAGGTGAGTAATCGCCTATCGCCTTGAGGATGAGTAATCGCTCATCGCCGGTATGAATCAGTAATCACCTAGATTGCACATGATCGCCGTGTGTTAAGGTTAGGAGATCAGGTGGTCAGCAAGTCGCCGAAAGAGCACATCGCCGGGTGTTTGAGAAGACTTGGCAAGCACTTGTTGTATGGTCTAAGTACAGAGGATAAGTGGCATATCTGCCACCATGTGTAGTGTGAGCTGCAATGCCCAGGGTTAACCAACTCGCCATGTTAAGGTTGCGCCTAGAGTAGCTTGTGTACTAAGCTACTCCCTGTGTGGATAACTTAGTCACAGGGGCACAGTGGAAGTAACGTTTCAGCTGCAGATACTCCAGATGGTGACACGTGTACGACCAGATGTTATCCATGTGTCAAGAGGAATAACCGTTAGGAGAGAGAAAGACTCAGGTATATATACGAAACTCTTAACGAAATTGAGGGAGGTTTTTACAGATTCTCACAGCTTACACATTTGAGAGTTTACAGTTACACACGAGTCTCACAGAGAGATTTAGATATAGTTTTGGTGTTCCTGTTGCCTGACTTGAGCGTCGGAGCTACAACGGCCGCCAGAGGCGCCGTCTGTGTGTTTTGCAGGCAGCGTTTGAAGTTCCGGTGGTGGTTCTTGGAGCGTTCCTGCAGAACAGGAGGCTAGACGAAGGAGTGACGAGGCAATCCTCCACGTTCGAGTCAAGCGGCAGGATCATTTGGCGCCCACCGTGGGGCACGTGTGAATTTTGCTCCCATCCACGTCGTAGTTTCTTGAGGTTCTTGCAGTTTCTTGGAGCTTCTTGATCTTTTCATCGAGGTTTCTTGAAGTTATGTGGAAGTGTTAGGAAGATGAGAAGAAGAACCAGGCAAACCTCACCTGCGCCATCTGCTGAAGAAGGAGCTGTTACCATGGCGCAGACAGTGGAGATGATGCGCGCGTTGCAAGATAGCATTGCGGAATCGAGAGCTGATCAGGAGAAAATGCGTGCAGAGCTGACTGCATCGCAGAGAAGAAATGAAGAGTTGAGCCGTATGAATGAAGAGCTGCGTAGGGAATTGCAGGCGCAGAAGGAGCGCGCAGCTGAAGAGAGGACGTCGACGCCGCAATCGCCTCCTAGAGTATTCCCTATGCCTTTCTCCCCCGAGATCATGAACACGGTGGTGCCTCCCAATCTGGTGGGACTGAAAGTGTCGTTCACGGGGGTGGAAGATCCAGAAGCACACCTGACAGCCTTCCACACTCAGATGATGCTGACTGGAGGTTCAGATGCTGTGTACTGCAAGATGTTCATGAGTACACTGAGCGGAGTGGCTATGGAGTGGTTCGTGAGCCTGCCAGAGGGCCATGTCACTTCCTTCCATCAGTTTGCGAAGCTGTTCACGGAGCAGTACATCGTTAACCGACCTGCGCCAGTAGTGTCCTACGACCTGTTTGACGTGCGTCAGTATCAGGGGGAGCCGTTGAAGGACTACCTCAATCGCTTTGGGGCGCAGGTGGTGAGATTGCCCGTCAAGGATGAAGACATGCTGGTGCATGCATTCAAGAGAGGTGTCCTCCCTGGTCCTTTCAGAGAATCGCTCATCAGGAGCCACCCTGCCACCTTCACCGAGATACGGCGACGCGCGGTGGCACACATAGTAGCAGAGACAGAGGTCTCTGAGAAGAGAGGAAGTGCTGCACCGTCGAAGCCACGTGGAGGTCAGGGGAATCAGCAGCAACAGGCGCGGGTGCATGAGATCAAGGAAGGGAGGAAGGAGCAGGGAAGGTCTCGCCCTTATGCACCAAGGAAGGACCAGACCAAGGGGCGTGCAAGCAACGCACCCCCCAGGTATGATTTCATGATAAGTTTGGCGGAGATGATTGCCATCCCTGCTGTGGCAGCAAGACTCCATGTGCCAGAGAAAACCGACAGGGTACTTGGAGGGAGGATGTAACATCCCGCCAAAAACTATTCATATTTATATAATGAAAATAAAGGTAAACAAATAATGTTGAAGAGAACATAATTATATATATAAGTAATGAAGTTGCTCCTCACAGGGAGTTTAATACATAACCAGTCAAATGTTTTTCAAAACTTAACGAAATCAATCAAATACAACGAAAACGGCGGTCTCCATACATAAACCGGCGATCTCCTAACAGAAGACCCCAAAACAGGCGATCTGCTATCAGGACATAAATCCGGCGATCACCACCAAGAGATAGAAACAGGCGATCTCTTCCCCGGCGACCACTCACTAAGGAGCTCTACTTCCTGGAAGATCATCTGCTCCCGTGTAAAAATTACACGATCATCACAGTTTTAAGAGAAAAACAGCCATAGAGCAGAACACGCAGGGTAAGCTATATATTTTAAAGAGAGTTTAAATATGAACATAAAAATCAGGATAAAACAAATTCCAGATACCCACATAAAACTATAAAGTTTCTCATTCCCTTCACCTGATCGCCAAGAAATCACACACTTTACAATATTTGCACAGAGTCATTCTATTCACATAATGCACCAAGTGTCTATCAAATTCAAAGTTTCTCATTTCTTACGTCGGACTTCCACTGATTTAACACACATAGACACTTACCACACCACTGTAAAGTCCACACAGGACAGCAAGTAAAGTCCACACAGGACAGCAAGCAAAGTCCACACAGGACACCAAGGAAAGTCCACACAGGACAGCAAGGAAAGTCCACACAGGACAGCAAGGAAAGTCCACACAGGACAGCAAGTAAAGTCCACACAGGACAGCAAACAAAGTCCACACAGGACAGCTAAAGATCATCAATTCACCCAATGCACCATACAATACTTAAATGAACGATCTCAACCACAGCAACAAACGTATCCAGGTTCAGATTTTTCCAATAACGCGTGCATTTCACATATCAATCTCAAACAAGTTCAAAGCGACACTAAAACAGGGGATTTCGAAGACAACATTTAAAACCGGCGATTACGTCGCCCCACGCGTAAAAACAGAGCATCATGAAAAAGGGGTTTAAAACCGGCGACCACGTTGCCCAAACACATAGAACAGAGTATCACGAAAAAGAATATGAAACCGGCGACCACGTCGCCCTCACTTCAGAAACAGCTAATCTATGGCTTGTATTGAAAATGAAGGCTAGCTTCCCTTACCTGGACTTGCGCAAAACACCAAGAGCTCCAAAACCCACCGAGCTTAAAGGATGCCTTGGCTCTGTTTTAGCGTCTGGTTTGTAGAACTTGCAGAGAACCTCCCAGGTGCTCTACGGCAGTCGTCGATAGCCAAGCAGGAACGTGATAGGGCCTGAATCGCAGAGTGAAGGAGAGAAAAGAGAAGGATGAAGGTAACTCACTCACTCACTCTGTCACTCTTGAACCACAGCACCCTCTTTGCCTCTCAGAAGTGAGTTTTTAAATCTTAAACCAACTTGTCCACAAAAGCCGCTGCCACCACCCACTCTGCAGGAAGCTTGCGTGCACGCTGCCCTGAACAGTACGACCACGCGTGCTCTGCGCATGCCAACCCTCTGATGTCACTATTCTGAACCACCCTTTTTGTCTACGTGTCGCGCGTGCAGTACGTCTGATGTTGAGAGCCTGGGTCCCACCTTATCTGTGTGAAACTCGACATCGCGCGATAACCTTCCACCGATGACCGCTCGCGCGATGACTATCCACCGAGGGCTCATCCTGGAGGACGACCGATGTCTCTCCCTGGAAAACGACCGATGTGTCCCTCATCCCGGCGATGACCGTCTGCCTCTCATACCGGCGATGACTGATGCCTCATCCCGGTGATGACTGATTCCCCATCCTGGCAGACAACCGATGTGTGATCCTGGAGGACCACCGATGTGTCACCCTGGCAGACAACCGATGTCTCAACCTAGCAGACCACCGATAGGTCACCCTGGCAGACAACCGATGTCTCAACCTAGCAGACCACCGATGTGTCTCCCATCCTGGTCGATGACCGATGTTCCTCTCATCCTGTTGGCGTTCTCTTATCGCCCTTGTGTGTGACGAGAACACATCGCCTTACTGCTCACCGATGTCATATCGTCACACCTTGCTGAAGGTTCTTCATCCCACTATGTTACGTCCAAGGTATCACCTCCACATGGCTTGGTGACGTCGGTAGCTTCACATTTCCAAGAGTGGATCAGCACCACTCCTCTTGCGCCCATGCATGCAACACTAAGGGCGATCTCTTATGCTCAAGCATAGAGCCTCGCATGCACAGCGTATCTAAGGCTTAGCCCATACTTTGATACGCGTGGTTGTTGGAACCCACTCTAGTTGATCCAGTATCTTGACCACATACTGAGTCTACTTTCGGCGATCATGTGCACCATAGGCGGCAGGCGATCATGTGCAACCTACTCGACAGGCGATCATGCACTAACCAGGCGATCTCATAGGAGACTTCTTAGCTACACTTTTCTTCCTTTACTCTTCTTGATCCACATGTCTTCCTCGAGCACATCCACGTGATTACCTCACGATAAAGTCATCGCACCTGACTACTATGTTACTGCAATGGTAAGCCGACCGACCTCTACCAGCTGACCCCAGACCTTGGGCGACGTTCGAGGTCCGACCACTGAGAAACTTCATTTATCAGTTCTTTGTATTTTAAATAATAACATCTTCTGAAATTATTTAAATGTAACACTTTCATTCCAATTAAAGTTTCTAGGTCCTTACATTCTCCCCAACAAGAAAAATTTTCGTCCTCGAAAATTGGATTACAAGGAAAAGAGGTAGGGATAGGCTTCTCTCAGGGTTTTCTTCAAATTCCCAATTTGTATCACCCGATCTGTCATCCCACACCACCTTCACCATGTTGATGGTCTTGCCTCTGAGCTGCTTACTCTGCTGATCGTCAATCCTTACTGGTTTCGCTCCAACAACAAGTCATCCCTGATCTGCACATCGTCTACTTCCAACACGTGACTAGGGTCTGCAAGATACTTCCTTAACTGTGACACGTGAAAGACATTATGCAGATTTTGCTCATTGGAGAGGTAGGGCGATTTCATAAGCCACTAGACCTATCCTCCTTAAGATCTGATATGGCTCGACTAACTTAGGAGACAGCTCCTTTGATCTGATAGCTCGTCCTACACCCTTGGTCGGTGTCACTTTCATAAATGCATGATCTCCAACTACAACTCCAAAGGTCTTCTCCTCATTGTCAACATCATCACTGCCTCCCCCAGAGTTATTATCCTTGTGTTCATTTAAGGCCAGAAGTGTCTTCACAGCGTTGTCAGCTTCGTCCTCATATCCACCACTAGAGTTGTTACCCTTGTCCTCATGAGCGACATAGGGTGGCTCCCTCCAGGTTATTCCCTTCATATTTTCTAGATCCACAGGGGTTTCCCAACCAAACGATTCTTGCTCACCTTCTTAGTAACTTCAACTTTGGGGATGGATGATGATTCACTTTCTAAGGCAGAGCCATCCGACGAAGATCCCTCTACCACTGTCATTAACTGCAGTTACAACACCTTCCCACCACCCATCATACCACCAGGCATACACTGCTGATTCAAACCCAAGTGGGCGACCTGAATGGCGTTCAGGAGAGCATGGCTTGACTGTTAAGCGCTCTGAACATCGCATACCCAAATTAATCAGTAGCTGCCACTCTAGACGAAAGGACCCATTCCTCTAGTTTCTGTGGTCCCTCTTTATCAAGCCAGTCATCGTACTGGACCTTTAGCAGCGTTGGAGACACACTCCAGATTTTGCATCTAAACCAGCATTTTCTAACGCCACCATCTTGCCATGTTCAGGAGCCTTTAACTTCAACCTTCCATTCCCACACTCATCTTTCAAATCCCGATCAACAAAACAACCCTATTCTGCGTGAAACCTTCCCTCTTAGGAGGTAGTCCAAGTATTTCTTCTGGAAATACATCCATGAAATCTTTCACCCCATGTATCCTGTTTACGTCCTCTTCACTCTTCACTCCCCCCTTCAGCTAGGATCACAAAACACGTCGCCCCTTCTTTCAACTCCGACTTCACATGCTGAGCAGATATCACACCTGACCCTTGGAGATTGGGAAACACCACCTTCTGGCTACCGCAATCTGTGAGAACTCGATTGGCATGTAGCCAATCCATTCCTAGGATAACATCCAGATCCTGAAGAGGTAGACAGATCAAATTCACTTTGAACCTGCGTCCCTCTACTATCACTGGACATTCAGAGCAAACTGGGGAGGTCAAAACCTGTCCTGATGCAGGTGTAGAGACCAACCGTTCAAATGGCAGCTCCTTCACTAGAAGGCCCAGTTCGGTTGCACACCGATTTGACACAAGAGAGTGTGTCGCTCCAGAAACAAACAAAACTCTAAAGTATCCACCAGCTATAAACAAGCATCTTGTACTAGGTTACCTGACTGAGATGCCTCCGCTCCAGACATGGCAAACACTCTCCCTGCTGCCTGAGGTCTGCTGCCTTCGTTCCTCAACTGCTGGGAACCACTGGGTTGAGTCGCCCTATTCCCGTTAGGACATTCTCTAGCAAGGTGCCCCGTCTTTCGGCAGATGTAGCATCTTCTCTCTGAATTTCTCTTGGGGCACACATTGGATGTGTGTGGTCCACCACAATGGGAACATCTGAGTTTCCAGGGCTGTTGCTGCTGAAACTGAGGCGGTGCTGCTCCTGCCCCATGCTGTGGAGGTCTCGCATAAGGCTTATTCTGCTGTTGCTGCACCTTGGCCTTCCCACTGGAAGAACCCCCTGGGTGTGACCTGATCACCCGAGAGTCACTCTTCTCCAGTGTCTCCACCATCATGGCCTTCTCCACTAAGGCGTGAAATTCTCTTATGCACATAGGTGCTATGGTCCTCTTCAGCTCATGCTTCAGTCCTTCTTCAAATTTCCTACACCTCCAAGCCTCAGAGGTCGCCTGGGTATAGAATCGGGCGAGATACTCAAACCAAGCAGCATAAGCATTCACTGACATCTCCCCCTGCTCCAATCTGAGGAATTCTGCTTCCCTCGCAAATCTTGCACTATCTGGGAAGTATTTTTCCAGAAATCTCACCCTGAAACTCTCCCAGTCTAACACTTCAGCTCTGGCTTCCATCATCTGCTGAGCTCCCATCCACCAGAACTCGGCTTCTCCAGATAGCAGATAGGTAGCGAATACCAATTTCTTCCCTTCAGGGCAGGAGGTCGCCCTAAAGATTTTCTCCAACTCCCTGACCCACTGATCTGCTTGATCAGGGGTAGCATTCCCACTGAACTTGGGTGGGTTGTGCCTCATGAACTCGGTCAGTCCCATCTGATCCTGAGGCTGACCGACGTGGGAAGCTGTTTCAGCCGACCGAGCAGTTTCCCAATGGTGCATTGCCGCCTGATGATTCTGAGCCATTGCTGCATTCTGTTGTTGGATGGCAGTTGCCATCATCTCAATAGCCTTGGCAATTTGGCTCATTTCCGAAGAAGGTTGGGGAGCGGTAGGAGGTCTACGTGCCATCTCTCTTCGTTTCAGATTTTGAAACTATAGGTTTTCTATATTCCCTACAACTACAAGAATGAGATCGATAAGAAATCAATTCATTCAGGAGGTAACATCTAGACCTTACAAAGGTCAGCATCTCAAATTCATTAAGAATTTGAGCTCATCAACAGAATTGTGATACTTATAATCTCAAGCAAAACACCAGAACAGCTACTGGTATGCAGTCATCAATCCAATCAACCATTTTCAATCAATTACAAAGACACTCAAGGGAATGAAATAGCTCACACCAGAATTCAATATGTGCTAAACATCAAACCTTTAGAATTAAGATTGAGAATCATCTCGATCCAGTTATGAGTGTGCACCCTCACTACTTTATCAAGATCCTCTCATTCTTAATACTAAGATTTTCAGTTAGGGCATACATTCACTAAAGCACACACAAAATTTCAATACAAAAACGTTTGAAAACCTTTCACTATAGTTATTATTTAAAACTCGAATAAATTTTATGAGCAGAAGAAACACAATGGATCCACAGCCCTCAGGTCATCCTAAGGACGAACTGCTCTGATACCATTAATGTAACATCCCGCCAAAAACTATTCATATTTATATAATGAAAATAAAGGTAAACAAATAATGTTGAAGAGAACATAATTATATATATAAGTAATGAAGTTGCTCCTCACAGGGAGTTTAATACATAACCAGTCAAATGTTTTTCAAAACTTAACGAAATCAATCAAATACAACGAAAACGGCGGTCTCCATACATAAACCGGCGATCTCCTAACAGAAGACCCCAAAACAGGCGATCTGCTATCAGGACATAAATCCGGCGATCACCACCAAGAGATAGAAACAGGCGATCTCTTCCCCGGCGACCACTCACTAAGGAGCTCTACTTCCTGGAAGATCATCTGCTCCCGTGTAAAAATTACACGATCATCACAGTTTTAAGAGAAAAACAGCCATAGAGCAGAACACGCAGGGTAAGCTATATATTTTAAAGAGAGTTTAAATATGAACATAAAAATCAGGATAAAACAAATTCCAGATACCCACATAAAACTATAAAGTTTCTCATTCCCTTCACCTGATCGCCAAGAAATCACACACTTTACAATATTTGCACAGAGTCATTCTATTCACATAATGCACCAAGTGTCTATCAAATTCAAAGTTTCTCATTTCTTACGTCGGACTTCCACTGATTTAACACACATAGACACTTACCACACCACTGTAAAGTCCACACAGGACAGCAAGTAAAGTTCACACAGGACACCAAGCAAAGTCCACACAGGACAGCAAGGAAAGTCCACACAGGACAGCAAGGAAAGTCCACACAGGACAGCAAGTAAAGTCCACACAGGACAGCAAACAAAGTCCACACAGGACAGCTAAAGATCATCAATTCACCCAATGCACCATACAATACTTAAATGAACGATCTCAACCACAGCAACAAACGTATCCAGGTTCAGATTTTTCCAATAACGCGTGCATTTCACATATCAATCTCAAACAAGTTCAAAGCGACACTAAAACAGGGGATTTCGAAGACAACATTTAAAACCGGCGATTACGTCGCCCCACGCGTAAAAACAGAGCATCATGAAAAAGGGGTTTAAAACCGGCGACCACGTTGCCCAAACACATAGAACAGAGTATCACGAAAAAGAATATGAAAACGGAAACCACGTCGCCCTCACTTCAGAAACAGCTAATCTATGGCTTGTATTGAAAATGAAGGCTAGCTTCCCTTACCTGGACTTGCGCAAAACACCAAGAGCTCCAAAACCCACCGAGCTTAAAGGATGCCTTGGCTCTATTTTAGCGTCTGGTTTGTAGAACTTGCAGAGAATCTCCCAGGTGCTCTATGGCAGTCGTCGATAGCCAAGCAGGAACGTGATAGGGCCTGAATCGTAGAGTGAAGGAGAGAAAAGAGAAGGATGAAGGTAACTCACTCACTCACTCTGTCACTCTTGAACCACCGCACCCTCTTTGCCTCTCAGAAGTGAGTTTTTAAATCTTAAACCAACTTGTCCACAAAAGCCGCTGCCACCACCCACTCTGCAGGAAGCTTGCGTGCACGCTGCCCTGAACAGTACGACCACGCGTGACTCTGCGCATGCCAACCCTCTGATGTCACTATTCTGAACCACCCTTTTTATCTACGTGTCGCGCGTGCAGTACGTCTGATGTTGAGAGCCTGGGTCCCACCTTATCTGTGTGAAACTCGACATCGCGCGATAACCTTCCACCGATGACCGCTCGCGCGATGACTATCCACCGAGGGCTCATCCTGGAGGACGACCGATGTCTCTCCCTGGAAAACGACCGATGTGTCCCTCATCCCGGTGATGACCGTCTGCCTCTCATACCGGCGATGACTGATGCCTCATCCCGGTGATGACTGATTCCCCATCCTGGCAGACAACCGATGTGTGATCCTGGAGGACCACCGATGTGTCACCCTGGCAGACAACCGATGTCTCAACCTAGCAGACCACCGATGGGTCACCCTGGCAGACAACCGATGTCTCAACCTAGCAGACCACCGATGTGTCTCCCATCCTGGTCGATGACCGATGTTCCTCTCATCCTGTTGGCGTTCTCTTATCGCCCTTGTGTGTGACGAGAACACATCGCCTTACTGCTCACCGATGTCATATCGTCACACCTTGCTGAAGGTTCTTCATCCCACTATGTTACGTCCAAGGTATCACCTCCACATGGCTTGGTGACGTCGGTAGCTTCACATTTCCAAGAGTGGATCAGCACCACTCCTCTTGCGCCCATGCATGCAACACTAAGGGCGATCTCTTATGCTCAAGCATAGAGCCTCGCATGCACAGCGTATCTAAGGCTTAGCCCATACTTTGATACGCGTGGTTGTTGGAACCCACTCTAGTTGATCCAGTATCTTGACCACATACTGAGTCTACTTTCGGCGATCATGTGCACCATAGGCGGCAGGCGATCATGTGCAACCTACTCGACAGGCGATCATGCACTAACCAGGCGATCTCATAGGAGACTTCTTAGCTACACTTTTCTTCCTTTACTCTTCTTGATCCACATGTCTTCCTCGAGCACATCCACGTGATTACCTCACGATAAAGTCATCGCACCTGACTACTATGTTACTGCAATGGTAAGCTGACCGACCTCTACCAGCTGACCCCAGACCTTGGGCGACGTTCGAGGTCCGACCACTGAGAAACTTCATTTATCAGTTCTTTGTATTTTAAATAATAACATCTTCTGAAATTATTTAAATGTAACACTTTCATTCCAATTAAAGTTTCTAGGTCCTTACAGAGGAAGGATGAGTGGTGTGAATTCCATCAAGCTTATGGACATACACTCCGTAACTGCCTGGCGTTGGGGCGTCAGCTTGCTGAGTTGGTGGAGACAGGGTTCCTGACCGATTACCTGCAGAAGACACAAGGTGATCGCACTTCGGGGTCCCAGGAAGGCGACCAGCAGCATGAACTCCCTGTGTTTGGGGAGGTGAGGTGATGGAAGAGGCTACACTGGGGGGGCTCCCAGAGCTGAAGCGGAAGGCATGATCGCCCCACGTGTGTGCATCGCCAGGGCGGTCATCGCCGGTTAAAGGAGACCCCATCCAGAGTGGTTGAGACGTTGAAGAATGGAGCTTGTCGGCTGGTGACTCTGGACGGAACGACGATTCCCAGAACCCAGGACGCTACACGTTTCTTTCCTACTTTCGTTAAGTTGTAAAGTAGATGCGCTATCGCGCTGTACACACACTTAGTGTATTAAACAGTTGAGCAGATCAGGGGCACTCTTTTTAACGATGCCACCCAATAAAAGATTTTCAGTACATAAAGTGTGCGAGTGTTCCCAGTTTAAAGTTCTCCTTGCCCCAGGTGCAAGACCAGGTGATCGGTGGTGAGTTACCAAGTGGCCACCACCTGCAGATCAGCCCCTAGATAAGCGCTGGGATGTAGAGCGTGATCAGCCATCAGTGCATGCAGACCGCGATCAGCCGTCGGTGCATGTAGACAGTGAGTACTCGGTCAGTGCACGGTCATCGGGGTCTTGCTAACACGTGTTAAGCTGGGACCCAAGTTCCCAGCGAGAGCGTTAAGCATGCACCTCGTATGATTCCAGAAGAAGAGATCCTCGTCGGTCGGGGCGTCGGTGAACGCGCGATGAGGCAATGCAGGCAGGGCGCGCCCAGAGTGTGCGCTTAGATAGCCACGCCTGGCTCCCCCCCTGGGAGCGTGCGCCCAAGAGAAAGTCCTCACCTCTTCTTTATACAGCAAGGTTGAGGCGAGAGAAAGTCCTCACCTCTGCTTTATACAGCAAGGTTGAGGCGAGAGAAAGTCCTCACGTCTGCTTTATACAGCAAGGTTGAGGCCAGAGAAAGTCCTCTTCCTCTGCTTTATACAGCAAGGTTGAGACAAGAGAAAGTCCTCTTCCTTTGCTTTTTACAGCAAGGTTGAGGCACCAGAGGAAGTCCTCCTTGCCTTTGAGCAAGTGCAGGCGAGAACAGAGGAAGTCCTCCTTGCCTTTGAGCAAGTGCAGGCACCAGAGGAAGTCCTCCTTGCCTTTGAGCAAGTGCAGGCACCAGAGGAAGTCCTCCTTGCCTTTGAGCAAGTGCAGGCGAGAACAGAGGAAGTCCTCCTTGCCTTTGAGCAAGTGCAGGCACCAGAGGAAGTCCTCTTTGCCTTTGAGCAAGTGCAGGCACCAGAGGAAGTCCTCCTTGCCTTTGAGCAAGTGCAGGCACCAGAGGAAGTCCTCCTTGCCTTTGAGCAAGTGCAGGCGAGAAAGAGGAAGTCCTCCTTGCCTTTGAGCAAGTGTAGGCAATAGAGGAAGACCTCCTTGCCTTTGAGCGAGTGCAGGCGAGAAAGAAGAAAGTCCTCCCTCGACTTTGTACAGCGAGGTGCAGGCGAGTGAAAGTCCTCACCTCGACTTTGTACAGCGAGGCTGAGGCAAGAGAGAAAGTCCTCTCCCTTTGCTTTTCACAGCAAGGTTGAGGCGAGAGAAAAGTCCTCTTCCTCTGCTTCTTACAGCAAGGTTGAGGCAAGAGAACCAAGTCCCTTCCCTCTGCTTTTTACAGTGAGGCTGAGGTGAGAAAGGCAAGACCTCACCCACGACTTCTTACAGCGAGGTTGAGGCAAGAGGGGTCGTCGAGAAGCACTTTTCTTCCCCAAAACACAGGCGTCATAGTTGGTGTTCAGACCCTCTATGCACTCAGTGCTGGTGTGGCAGAGAAGTGCAGTGAAGCCAGAAGCGCGATGACTGATCGGTGGTGCGCTAACATGCTAGTCGGTGGTCGGTGGTAGAAGCAAGTTCTGCTGCCTGAAGCCGAAGCATTTAGGCCCGTTAAGTCAGTCATCCAGCACAAAGTTATGTTGAAGGCAATGCTAAGGTAACAGTTAGCCGCGATCAAGTCAGAGGCCAAGTTTGAGGGGTTGCAGTTAGATCGCGCTAAAGCCTAAGCTAGTTAACAGTTAGTCACATGCAGAGAGTTAAAAAAGAAGAAACGCAGCGAACCCTAGCGCGTTTGAGAAGAAGAAAACAGGGAAGGTGAGTCTCTAGATGATCCAGAGAGATGCTTTGAATGTTTGAAGGCGAAGAAGAAGGAATGAAACAGTGTTAGTACCAGAGTGTGCGCTCCTGTAGACCGCCAGAAGACGATTTCTTAGTCTCTTCGCTGAGAACAAGTTCACAGCTCGAGACTGGGGGGCTTGTGATCCGATCGGTCATCAGTAGTCGATGACATCAGCAGCAGTTGACCACGTGGACCATTCACAGGGTAACGCGTGGTAGAGGGTAGCAGGCGAATCAGGGAGGCGATCACTCAGAATGGTAATCGCCTCTCGCCTGTGATGATGAGTAATCGCCTATCGCCTTGAGGTGAGTAATCGCCTGTCGCGTTGAGGATGAGTAATCGCCTATCGCCTTGAGGTGAGTAATCGCCTATCGCCTTGAGGATGAGTAATTGCTCATCGCCGGTATGGATCAGTAATCGCCTAGATTGCACATGATCGCCGTGTGTTAAGGTTAGGAGATCGGGTGGTCAGCAAGTCGCCAAAAGAGCACATTGCCGGGTGTTTGAGAAGACTTGGCAAGCACTTGTTGTATGGTCTAAGTACAGAGGATAAGTGGCATATCTGCCACCATGTGTAGTGTGAGCTGCAATGCCCAGGGTTAACCAGCTCGCCATGTTAAGGTTGCGCCCAGAGTAGCCTGTGTACTAAGCTACTCCCTGTGTGGATAACTTAGTCACAAGGGCACAGTGGAAGTAACGTTTCAGCTGCAGATACTCCAGATGGTGACACGTGTACGACCAGATGTTATCCACGTGTCAAGAGGAATAACCGTCAGGAGAGAGAAAGACTCAGGTATATATACGAAACTCTTAACGAAATTGAGGGAGGTTTTTACAGATTCTCACAGCTTACACATTTGAGAGTTTACAGTTACACACGAGTCTCACAGAGAGATTCAGATATAGTTTTGGTGTTCCTGTTGCCTGACTTGAGTGTCGGAGCTACAACGGCCGCCAGAGGCGCTGTCTGTGTGTTTTGCAGGCAGCGTTTGGAGTTCCGGCGGTGGTTCTTGGAGCGTTCTTGCAGAACAGGAGGCTAGACGAAGGAGTGACGAGACAATCCTCCACATTCGAGTCAAGCGGCAGGATCATCGCTCATGAGGACAAGGGTAACAACTCTGGTGGTGGCTGTGATGATGAAGCTGACAAGGATGTGAAGAGACTTCTGGCCTTAAATGAACACAAGGATAATAACTCTTGCAGAGGCAGTGATGATGTTGACAATGAGGAGAAGACCTTTGGAGTTTGTAGTTGGAGATCAGGTATTTATGAAAGTGACACCGACCAAGGGTGTAGGACGAGCTATCAGATCAAAGGAGCTGTCTCCTAATTTTGTTGGACCATATCAGATCTTAAGGAGGATCGGTCCAGTGGCTTATGAAATCGCCCTACCTCCCCAATTAGCAAATCTGCATAATGTCTTTCACGTGTCACAACTAAGGAAGTATCTTGCAGACCCTAGTCACGTGTTGGAAGTGGACGATGTGCAGATCAGGGATGACTTGTCGTTTGAAGCGAAACCAGTCAGGATTGACGATCAACAGAGTAAGCAGCTCAGAGGCAAGACCATCAACATGGTGAAGGTGGTGTGGGATGACAGATCGGGTGATTCAACTTGGGAATTAGAAGAAACCATGAGAGAAGCCTATCCCTACCTCTTTTCCTTGTAATTCAATTTTTGAGGACGAAAATTTTTCTTGTTGGGGAGAATGTAAGGACCTAGAAACTTTAATTGGAATGAAAGTGTTATATTTAAATAATTTTAGAAGATGTTATTATTTAAAATACAAAGAGCTGGTAATAGAAGTTTCGTAGTAGTCGGACCTCGGACGTCGCCCAAGGTATGGGGTCAACTGGTAGAGGTCGGTCGGCTGACCATTGTATTAACCAAGTAGTCAGGTGCGATGACTTTATCGTGAGGTAATCACGTGGGTGTGCTCGAGGAAGACATGTGGATCAAGAAAAGGAAAGGAAGGAAAGTGTAGCTTAGAAGTCTACGAGATCGCCGTTGTTGAAGACGGAGGCGACCTCCAACTTCTCTGGTACATAATCGCCAATCGCCTATGGTGCACATGATCGCCGAAAGTGCACTCAGTATGTGGTCAAGATGCTGGATCAACCATAGTGGGTTCCAAAAACCACGCGTATCAAGGTGTGGGTTAAGCCTTAGATACGCTGTGCATGCGAAGCTCTATGCTTGAGCATAAAAAATCGTCCTTAGTGTTGCATGCATGGGCGCACGAGGAGTAGTGCTGATCTACTCTTGGAAATGTGAAGTTACCGACGTCACCAAGTCATGTGGAGATGATACCTTGGACGTAACATAGTGGGATGAAGAACCTTCAGCAAGGCGTGGCGATGTGTCGTCGGGCATCGCCAGGGCGCGAGGCATGCGGGCATCGCCAGGGCGAGAGACATGCGGGCATCGCCAGTGCGCGAGACATGCGGGCATCGCCAGGGCGCGAGACATGCGGACATCGCCAGGGCGCGAGGCATGCGGACATCGCCAGGGCGAGACATCGGTCGTCTTCCAGAGAGAGACATCGGTCGTCTTCCAGAGAGAGACATCGGTCGTCTTCCAGAGAAAGACATCGGTCGTCCGCCAGGATGAGTCATCGGTGGAAGGTTATCGCGCGATGTCGAGTTTCACACAGATAAGGTGGGACCCAGGCTCCCAGCATGAGACGTCCTGCACGCGCGACACATAGACAAAAAGGGTGGTTCAGAATAGTGGCATCAGAGAGTTGGTATGCGCAGAGACACATGTGGCCGTACTGTTTAGGGAAGCGTGCACGCAAGCTTTCCTGCAGAGTGGGTGGTGGCAGCGGCAATTGTGGACAAGTTGGTTTAGATTCAAAATCTCACTTCTGAGAGGAAAAGAACGTTGTAGTGGTTCAAGAGTGACAGAGTGAGTTTACCTTCATCCTTCTCTTTTCTCTCCTTCGCGCTGCGATTCAGGCATCCTCAAGCACCAGTTGAAGATCGGCGACTGCCCCTGGATTCCTGACGTTGTGCTTTGCAAGTGTTCTGATCAAAGCCGTGAAACAGAGTTAAGGCATCCTTGAATTGCGTTGGGTTGGAGCTCGTAGTAAGATTCTACGCAAGTCCAGGTAAGGGAAGCTAGTATTTTCGTTTATAAAAACTTTAGGCGAGTAGGTTCTGAAGTGAGGGCAACGTGGTCGCCGGTTTCATATTCTTTTTCACGATGCTCTGTTTTTATGTGTGGGGCGACGTGATCGCCGGTTTTAATGTTGATTTCGAACTCCCCTGTTTTAGTGTCGCTTTAAACTTGTTTGAGATTGAAATGCATATGATATTCGAAAATCTGAACTTTGGTATGATTGTTTCTGTGATTGGGATTGTTTAAGAAAAGATTCAAAATATTATATGATGGAATTGTGCTTTTACGTGTGGTATGATGTACTGGATGAATGTGAAATTGTGATCAAGACATAGTATTTTCAGGAAAGGAAATACCGTGTTGAGATTGGTATTAGAGTGTATTAATCAGTGAGTATCCTGTGAATGAGACGATCCTGACTCTGGTGATATAATGGAATCACATAGATGAAGTTATTCAGTTGTTGAGAGTCGAAGGAGGTTCATATGTATGGGTAAGTTGTTTGAAAGATAACTAACTTGACCTGTTATATGAATTAACCCTGTCATACCGGGAGAGTGATGATATTAAGATTATGTTTATGCGCATGGCTGTGTGGATTTCACAGCGACCCTGTGTGGATTTCACAGTGGTGCAGGTCTCTGGATGCTAAGTTCAACGCACGAGTCTTCCGGAAGTAGAGTCATGTGTCTATATGTGTGATGAGTCAGTGGAAGTCTGACGTGAGAAATGAGAAACATTGAAATTGATAGACACTTGATGGAATTATGTGAATTGAACGACTCTTGAGGAAATTGTGAAATATGTGATTACTTGATGGTCATGTGAAGGGAATGAGAAAGTTGATGGTTTTTACGTGGGTGTCTTAAATTTGTTTTATCTTGATTTTAAAGTTTCATATCTAAATTCTCTTTAAAATATCTAGCTTACCCTTTGTTTTTGTTTTGTGGATGTTTTCTTAAACCTGTGATGATCGTGTATAATTTACACGGGAGCAGATGATGTTGCAGGAAGTAGAGCTCCTAAGTGAGTGGTCGCCGGAAGGAGATCGCCTGTTTCTGTTTCTGTTAGGCGATCGCCTGTTTTCTGTTTCTGATAGGAGATCGCCTGTTTTCTGTTAGGAGATCGCCTGTTTTTCTATTTTGTTGTATTTTGTTTAAGTTTGGAAAACTGACTGGATATGTATTAAACTCCCTGTGAGGAGAAATTTCATTATATATATATATATATATGTTCACTTCGATATTATTGTTTTACCTTTATTTCATTATATAAATATGAAAAGGATTTGGCGGGATGTTACATGTCGCCTGCTGAGTTTCCTTGATGCTTTTTCGGGATACAATCAGATCAGGATGCATCCCAACGATGAGAGTAAGACCGCGTTCATGGTGGAATTTGCTAGTTATTGCTATAAGGTCATGCCTTTTGGCCTTAAGAATGCTTGATATAGCCTAGCTTGAGTGGTTTCTTCCATGAGCTGAAAACGAATTTGAAGGTGGCGGAAGCTATGGTTGAAGATGGGCAAGGAGCTCCTAGGAGTTGTGGTTTCCTTGAAGGTGAAGTGTTAGGTGTGGAGAGTGAGTGGTGAGGCCATCTCACTTGACTAGATGAAGAATGAAAACTAAAGGTGTCTATCCTAGAGGTAGGAGACAAGAGTGATAATTGGCACAAAGTTGGCAGCAATTTCACTCAAATTAATCTTGAGAATTACATGAGCCAAGCCCTCTCTTATTTATAGTGTTTAGAGGGCTGAAAATTCAAAATGAAAGTGGAGGGAAATTCAAAATGAAATTCTCCTCAAGGTGGAGCCTAAAAATGAGAGCTCATGGGAGGGGTGTGATTAGTATTTCATGCTCACGCTCTCTAGGCTTTCCAAACCGGCCTTGGTTAATTTAGTGGTTTTAAAAACCTTAAATTAATCTAGGTTGGTGTTTTAGGTGCCAAAATTAATTCTAAGAAAATTACAATTATTTTCCCATTCTAATTTTGACAAGAAAATTAAATTCTACTTCTACACTAAACTTATGGCATCTTTATCATGTAGAGGAAAGTCTCTCTGCCATCAGTAGCAGTGTCCCAATCCTCTTGTATTCTTCTTGCCATAGCCCTTGTAGTTGGCCCATATCTTCTATTTGGTGGGCTTGAGCTAGGTCTTGGACTTGAACATGGGTTTGGGCTTGGACTTGGGCTTGGGCTTGGGCCTCTTCCATCAATGCTGGTGCCACATATCAACATTTGATGGATAGTATACTCACTCCCTTACTCAGACGGACAGTGCAGACCTATGTAGATGACATGGTCGTCACGTCCATCGAAAAGGAGCAGCATGTGGCTGATCTGGAAGAATTATTTGCAACTATTGCCAAATATAATTTGAAGTTGAACCCAGAGAAGTGTGTATTCGGGGTGGAGGCCGAGAAGTTTCTCAAATTTTTGCTGACTGAGAGAGGTATAGAGGTCAACCCAGACAAATGCGCAACTATAATAAGGATAAGGAGTCCTGCCACGCTGAAGGAAGTCCAACAGTTGACTAGACGAATGGCAGCTCTCTCCCGTTTTCTATCGACTAGTGGAGATGAGGGCTACCCCTATTTCCAATGCCCGAAGAAGAACAACCGGTTTCTATGGACACCGGAGTGTGAAGAAGCCTTCATGAAACTGAAGGAATATTTGGCTAGCCTGCCAGTACTAGCGAAACCGATAGTCAGTATTCCCTTGCGGCTATACTTTGCTATTACTGATCGGGCGATCAACTCGGTGGTGGTACAGGAGCAAGCGCAGGCTCAGAGGCCAGTGTATTTTGTGAGCAAAGTGCTACAAGGACCAGAAGAATGCTATCAGGCAATCGAGAAAGCCACGCTGGTGGTGGTATTTATAGCTTGGAGGTTGCGTCATTATTTCCAAAGCTTTACCGTGATCGTAATGACCGACCTCCCTATCCGCAAAGTCCTATAGAAGCATGACATCGTGGGATGGGTGGTACGATGGACTGTGGAGCTTTCCAAGAGCGACATAAGTTATGAGCCAAGGGGGCCAATAAAAGGGTAGGTTTATGCGGATTTCATTGCAGAATTGGCATCGGAGGACACTCATGCTAACCCAAAGGATTTTTAGTAGATCCTCTCGATGGATGGTTCTTCCAACCAAGTGGGTAGTGGAGCAGGAGTTATCCTGGAAGGACCCAGTGGGTTACTGATTGAACAATCCTTAAAATTTGCATTTAAAGCTAGCAATAACCAGGCCGAGTATGAGGCCTTGATAGCAGGGATGCTCTTGGCTCAGGAGTTAGGAACTAGAAGGCTGCTGGTGAAGAGTGACTCGTTGCTTGTGACTGAGCAGGTGACTGGCAAGTACCAAGCTAAAGATCCACAATTGGCTGCGTACCTCCAGTACGTATTAATTTTAATAAAAGCTTTTACCCACTTTGAGCTCATCCATGTACCGAGAGAGCAAAATTCTCGAGCTGATTAGCTGGCCAAATTGGCGAGCTTGGGAAAGGGAAATCAGCAGCGTTCTGTTATTTAGGAAACTCTTAGGTGCCCAAGGACATCAGGAGATAATCCCGCAGTAATAGGGCAGGAGGAGATCCTGGAGGTAAGACCCAATGGCGGGAGAGGTCATCGCTCATTAACACAGGAAACCTTTAAGGTTCCCCAAGTAGTAATACATTAGACACAAGAGGTCGAGATAATGGTGACCTCGGAGGGAGATGATGTTAGAAGCTGCGTTACCACGTACCAGAGGTATTTGGCAGATGGCCTATTGCCAGAAGAACCTTCTGAAGCAAAAGCCGTAAGGAAGAATGCAGGGAAGTACACCTTGATCGACGAAATGTTGTTATGTCATGGCTATGCTCGCCTCGCCCTCGCCTGTATCAGTGGAGCACAATGTGCCCGTGTGATGTAGGAGCTGCACGAGGGCATCTGTGGAAGTCATATTGGCGACCGAGCACTCGCGTTGAAAGTCATCCGAGCTGGGTACTACTGGCCCACCGTCAAAGAAGACTGTAAAAAGTATGCCCAGAAATCTGAACAGTGTCAGAAACATGCAGACTGGAACCATGCTCCTGCTGAAGAGCTGTGGTCAATTTACAGCCCTTGGCCATTCCACACCTGGGGAATAGACATTCTCAGCCCTTTTCCTTTAGCCATACGCCAGATGAAATATCTTGTGGTGGCCATCGAATACTTCACAAAGTGGATTGAAGCTGAACCTATCGCATAGATCACTGCCCACAAGGTACAACACTTTGTATGGAAGAATATAGTGCGTCGCTTTCGAATCCCCAGGCATTTGGTGTCCGACAATGGAACACAATTCGCCAGCCATTAATTGGGCAAGCTGTGTACCGAGCTTGGGATAAAGCAGGTATTTGCTTCGGTGGAACATCCCCAAACGAATGGCCAGGTAGAATCGGCCAACAGGGTTCTGCTTAGAGGGTTGAAAAGGAGGTTGGAAAAGGCAAAGGGAACATGGGTAGAGGAAGTTCCCAGGATTCTATGGTCTTACCATATCACACCTTAGTCAACTACTAGAGAGACCCCTTTTAGTTTTGGTGTACAGATCGGATGCCATGATCCCTGTGGAGATTCAGGAAAATTCTCCATGCTTCTAGAATTTTGTTGCAGAAGAATCCAATGAAAGAAAAAGAGTGAACCTGAACTTGTTGGATGAAGTCTGAGAACAGGCTCAAGTCAAATTAGAAGCACTGAAGAGGAGGGTCGAGTTGAGAAAAAAGACTAAAGTTAGGCCTAGACTGTTCCAAATAGCCAACTTGGTTATGCGGAAGGCCCATCCTTACCAATTGGAGAAAAAGTTGTCTCCTAAGTGGATAGGACCCTTCCGCGTAGTTGAGGTACTTGGGAATTGCGCGTACAGATTGGAGACCCTTGAAGGATGACCCGTTCCGAGAACCTGGAATGCTACAAACCTCAAGTTTTATTTTAGTTGATGTAACCGTTGAACAATGTGATTATAAGGAGTGACGCTCTTTTTCCTTGAAAGGGGTTTTTTAATGAGGCCCCCGAAATAAATAAAGGTTTATATTGCATCATCATTTTATATGTCATTCGATGACCCTTCTGGGAAAGTTTCTCAAGAAGGGGTCATTGTTGTGAATAAATACCACTGGCAGGTAACTCGACCGAAGTCGCCCTACCGATAAAATGGGAATGGGGAATCTATCCTGACCAACACAGTCGGGTTAAGTCGGAGTGAGAGCATTCACCTGAGCTTAAACGCTCTGTGGGATGGACCCATCCTAAAAATTACTCATCCAGACTAACGCAGTCGGGTTAAGTCTGTGTGAGAGTGTCCACTCGAGCTTAAGTGCTCTATGGGATAAGTAATGGCACAGAGGTGCCCTAACACAGTTGGGTTAAGTCGGTGTGAGAGTGTTCACCTGAGCTTAAGTGCTTTGTGGGATAAGTAATGGCACAGAGGTGCCCTAACACTGTCGGGTTAACTCAGTGTAAGAGTGTTCACCTGAGCTTAAGCGCTCTGTGTGATAAGTAATGGCACAGAGGTGCCCTAACACAAGCGGGTTAAGTCAGTGTGATAGTATTCACCCGATCTTAAGCGCTCTATGGGATAAGTAATGGCACAGAGGTGCCCCAACGTAGTCAAGTTAAGTCGGCGTGAGGGCACTCACCCGAGCGTAAGTGCTCTAAGAAGAAGAGGGAGTACATAGTTGACTCATCCAAGGAAAGGACGGATAAACTCGGTATGAAAATGAAGTGACCTTGCCTAAGGCGTTTTGCTGGCATGGAGGTTAGCGGAAGGTGATACTGTTAGAGTTAAGCAGGGTCTGAAGTGTTGAAGCTGAAGGAAGCTTCTTCCCAACCTTGGCTTAAAGTGTGTTTGATGAAGAAAATTGCTTCGGTACTTTATAGTTTTGTAAAAGGATTTAAGTGAATTTTGGTTTAGGCTTAGGAGGTGAGGAAGTGATGAGGCACCGATCTGTCATCGGTCATTGGGGAAAGTAATGAGGAACCAATCGGTCGTCGGTCATTGGGGAAGTATGAGGAACCAATCGGTCGTCGGTCATTGAAGGAAGTAATGAGGAACCAATCGGTCGTCAGTCATTGGAGGAAGTAATGAGGTACGATCGGTCATCGGTCTTTGGGAAAGTAATGTGATCAGTCATCGGTCTTTGAGAAAGTAATGTGGTACGATCGGTCATCGGTCATTTGGAAAGTAATGTGGCACCGGTCGGTCATCGGTCATTCTGTTCTAGTTGCCTAAAGCAAGCTTAAACCAAACACAAGGAGTGTTTAAAGTTTTCAAAAATGCTGTTTAAAGTTTTCTCAAAAAGTCTGAATACTGGACAAAAATAAATCTGTTTCCTGGATAATAAATAGATTTATTTTGGTTCTGTTATTCTTAACTGTTTTTCAAACTGTTTTTTGAAAAGTGGTTAGAAACTGGTTTCTTTAAATATAGAAGACTTCTCTCACACAAAATATACAGTGCAATCACGTTTCAATCAGTTTCTGAGTGAGAAGAAGAATTCAAAGGCTTTTGTGAAAGGTTTTCAAAAGGAATTTCAAGTGTGCTTGTTCTAGGAAAACCTTGTGCTTTGTGAAGGTGCTGGTGCAGTTTTTGCAGCAGATTGAACTACTGGTTTGAGTTCTTGCATCTTCTTTTCAGGTGTATTTTTTTCCTTTCTCATTTGTTGTAAAGGTGGAAGTGTTAGTCACTTCTTGATAGGGTTTCTTGGAGTGCAAGGTGTGCTGAAATAGGTGTTTTTCAGCCTTGTATGTGAGTGTTCTTGTAGGTTTCAAGAACTGCTGTATATGCTGTAAGTGTTGTATGTGTTTAGTGAATTCCACCTTGGTGTAAGGTGAACTGGATGTAGCTCTTGATGAGTGAACCAGTATAAAAACTTGTGTGCAATCTTCTCTCCTTTCTTACATTTATTTCTGGAATTTGAATTGATAACTGTCCAAAATAAATTTGTTCATTTGAAATTGAATCTGTTAATTCTGGGTTTAATAAGAACTGTTCTTCTCTTGGTTGAAACCTTCTTGCAAATATCTGAACAAGTGTGTTCTGCTGTTCCTTCTAATTGTGTAAAATCTTGTTTGATTAAGTTCTGATTGTACGAAGGTGATTTGGAAAAATAAATCTGTTTTATTTGAAATCAATCTGTTCTTTTAATTTCTGTTATACAGAAGTCAGTTCCTGTTGCAAAAATTTTAAAAGATCAATTCACCCCTCCCCTCTTGATCTTCAGACCCTGCTTAACTCTAACATGAAGATCAAGAGGGGAGGGGTGAATTGATCTTTTAAAATTTTTGGAACAAGAACTGACTTCTGTTTAACAGAGATTAAAAGAACAGATTGATTTCAAACAAAACAGATTTATTTTTCCAAATCACCTTCGTACAGTCAGAACTTAATCAAACAAGATTTTACTCAATTAGAAGGAACAACAGAACACACTTGTTCAGATATTTGCAAGAAGGTTTCAACCAAGAGAAGAACAGTTTTTATTAAACCCAGAATTAACAGATTTAATTTCAAATGAACAGATTTATTTTGGACAGTTATCAATTCAAATTCCAGAAATAAGTGCAAGAAAGGAAAGAAGATTGCACACAAGTTTTTATACTGGTTCACTCATCAAGAGCTACATCCAGTTCACCTTACACCAAGGTGGAATCCACTAAACACATACAACAATTACAGCCTATACAGCAGTTCTTGAAACCTACAAGAACACTCACATACAAGGCTAAAAAAACCTATTTCAGCACACCTTGCACTCCAAGAAACCCTATCAAGGAGTGACTAACACTTACACCTTTACAACAAATGAGAAAGGAAAAATTACACCTGAAAAGAAGATGCAAGAACTCAAACCAGTAGTTCAATCTGCTGCAGAAACTGCACCAGCACCTTCACAAAGCACAAGGTTTTCCTAGAACAAGCACACTTGAAATTCCTTTTGAAAACCTTTTACAAAAGCCTTTGAATTCTTATTCTCACTTCAGAAACTGATTGAAACGTGATTGCACTCTTTGTGTTGTGTGAGAGAAGTCTTCTATATTTAAAGAAAACAGTTTCTAACCACTTTTCAAAAAACAGTTTGAAAAACAGTTAAGAATAACAGAACCAAAAAAGAAATCTATTTATTATGCAGGAAACAGATTTATTTTTGTCCAGTATTCATACATTTTGGGAAAACTTTGAACAGCATTTTGAAAACGTTTAAACACTCCATGTGCTTGGTTTAAGCTTGCTTAGGCAACTGGAAAAGAATGACCGATGACCGAGCGTGCCACATTACTTCTCAAATGACCGATGACCGATCGGTGCCACATTACTTCCCCAATGACCGATGACTGATCACATTACTTCCTCAAAGACCGATGACCGATCTACCTCACTACTTCCCCAATGACCGATGACAGATCACATTACTTCCTCAAAGACCGATGACCGATCGGTTCCTCATCACTTCCTCCAATGATCGATGACCGATTGATTCCTCATACTTCCCCAATGACCGACGACCGATTGGTTCCTCATTACTTCCCCCAATGACCGATGACAGATCGGTTCCTAATCACTTCCTCCAATGATCGATGACCAACGGTGCCTCATCACTTTCTAACATCCTAAGCCTAAACCAAAATTCACTTAAGACCTATTACAAAACTATAAAACACCAAAGCAATTTTCTTCATCAAACACACTTTAAGCTAAGGTTGGGAAGAAGCTTCCTTCAGCTTCAACAATCTCCCCCTGTTTGATGGAGACAAATCCCCATAGCTCGGTTGCTTTGAAGAAAGATCAATACCTATACAAAGCTTGATTCCACAATACACAGATTTAAAGTGAATATTGAACAAGAGAAGAGTAGAGAATATATATACCTTTATACCTCCCTATACCACTGCAGCTTATAAGATCAGCTATTTTTCTCCCCCTTTGGATTCATCAAACAGCATGGGAGCAAATAAGAACAGAAGCATATAATAGCCATACATGATAGTTGATAAAGTCCTTAAGAGGGGAATACATTCCAAAATAGAGATGAAAATATAATGTCCAGAGACAGGCACCAACACACAGAAATAAAAGGATAATGTTCAACAGATATAAGAAGACAATATTGGGAAGAAAGAAAACTATTCCCTGTAGTAAAGCTCAGCCAGTTGTTCCTGTACTCCCTCGAGTTGATAATCTAGATGCTGGAACCTGGCTTGAGTCATCTCAAAGTAGGCTTTCTGGTCTTCTGAAAGAGTGTCAAGTCGATGCAGTACTTGCCTTTCAAAACTAGACAAAGGTTCACCTCTGAATTCGGGAGAATGATATGCAACCAGTGCATTGTGTTCTGTAGCATCCAAGTCATCATGATTCGGTTGATGATCAGCATGAACATTGTCATCTTCCATAGGAACAACACCTTCTTCATCATCATTGTTGTTATGGTTGAAAGTACCATGTTCCATTCTAGGACCTGTTGTCCTTGTAAAAATCCACTCTTCACCTTCCTTGAGGAATCCCATCTTCATGAGCGTAGAGTTGTCGATTTCACTAATTGCTTTGATTGGTTTGTTTCTCTCATTAGCAGTGTCAATCTTAAAACAATCGATTAATTTTGAAATGAAAATTGCATAGGGAAATCTGTAATCAGATAGCCTCTTGGATTTGAGCATATGCTCTGTCATTACACAAACCCAATTTATTTTTATGCGATGCATGAGACAGTAGAGTAGAATGAGGTCTTCCTCATGTAATGTAGCATGATTAGTTCCCCTAGGTGTCAGTTGCCATGCAATAACATAGGCTAGAAACCTAGGAGTTAGGCTCAGATTACCTGCATGAAACCTGTTTATGTGTTGATTCTTATCTCTCATGCAGCTTGTGTAGAACTGAATCTTATTGAATTCTTGAATCATGGTTGTGTTCCCCTTTCCCATCTTGAGGCCTGAATACTTGATTCCAGCGATGTTGCTCCAAACTTCACTTGTTATTTTTATTTGGACACCTTTTACGTGGGAAATTAAATTTTTCCCATCAAGGGTCAGATTGGTATAGAATACCTTCACTAGATCTGGATAGATGTTGCCAGTCATTTCAAGAAATGGCTTCAATCTCTGATGCTTGAGAAGTGCTTTGGGTTCAGTCAGCTTTTCACTCTTCATCCATGAAAACTCGAGGATCTTTGGCACATTTACCTGTTTTCTACTTATCTCATGTAAGTAAGTGGTCATGGCTTCAGCATCACCATCGAACCATTTCTCTAAAATACCTTGAGTGTTATTCTTCTGCTCACGGGATTTCTTCCTTTTGTATACCAATGATGCCATTTCTGAAACCTGTTCCTGTTTATCAAAAGAAAACTGAACTGGAAACCATTTTATTAGTATGACAGACCATTTGAGAGACTGAAAAAAATATGTTTAAAAGAATAGGATAACCTGAGAGATTGCAAGCAGAAGTTGAATGTGAGAACTACAGATTTTGAATACCATTACTTATAGAATTAAACAGATTGTATTAATGCTTAGCAGAGTTGGAGTGTGAAGAAGAAACAAATCAAAAACACAGAGTCAGTACATATTTTATTCCTGCAGCAATTTCAGTTTTTTTGGAAAGAGGCAAAATCATTTTGAAAAAGTGTTTTAGCTTTTAATGAAAAATAGCTTTCCACACAGTTAGTCAAACCAGTTTGAATATCCAGACAGAACAGCCATAAACATGCTGGTCAAAGCAATAAAGCAGTCAAGGTGCATGTATAATTTCTCTTTCCTGGTTATCTATATTTCAGGCACAGAAATAAACAGATTAAACAGAGAAATAACATGTTATAGATTTAAAATATCACTGCAGTGAACAGTTTAAGCTGATAATACCCAATTCGTTTAACAAGAAATAAAACCTATCTTTAGCCAGAGGTTTTGTAAACAGATCAGCCAATTGAAACTCTGTACTAATGAATTTAATATCACAAATACCATTAGCTATATTTTCTCTTAAGAAATGATGTCTAATCTCTATGTGCTTTGTTCTTGAATGTAACACAGGATTTTTAGACAGGTTTATGGCACTGGTATTATCACAATTAATAGGTATCTTGTTTAACAGTATTCCATAGTCACTTAGCTGTTGCCTTAGCCATAATGTTTGAGCACAGCAGCTTCCAGCAGCAATATATTCTACTTCTGCTGTAGAGAGGGCAACACAAGCTTGTTTCTTGCAATGCCAAGAAATCAGGCTTGATCCTAGCATGTGACATGTGACATGTTCCACTAGTGCTCTTTCTGTCAACCTTGCACCCTGCAAAATCAGAATCTGAAAAACAATTTAAGTATAAGGAAACATGGTTAGGATACCATAGTCCAACAGATTTTGTCCCTTGCAAGTATTTCAGAATTCTCTTGACTGCATTGTAGTGAGATTCCCTTGGATCAGATTGATATCTGGCACATAGGCATACAACAAACATAATATTAGGTCTGCTGGCAGTTAAGTACAGCAGGGATCCAATTAAGCTTCTGAACTTGGATTGGTCAACAGGTTTTCCTGCACAGTCTTGGTCTAGTTGACAGCTTGTTGAAATAGGAGTGCTGATTGCCTTACATTGATCCATATCAAACTTTTTCAGCAGCTCTTTGCAGTATTTTTCTTGACTAATGAAGATTCCATCCTTGAGCTGTTTCACTTGCAGGCCAAGGAAGAAGTTCATTTCCCCCAACATTGACATTTCAAACTCTCTCATCATTGTATTGACAAAAGCTTCACACATTTCCTCATTGGTTGACCCAAAGATTATATCATCTACATACACTTGTACCAGGATAATATCTTCCCTTTTCTTCTTAATGAATAGAGTCTTGTCAGAATTACCACGGTTATAGCCTTGAGAAAGCAAAAATTCACTTAACCTTTCATACCATTGCCTTGGTGCTTGTTTTAGTCCATACAAGGCCTTCTTAAGCTTGTACACATGTTCTGGATTTTTGTAATCTTCAAAGCCTGGGGGCTGGGAAACAAACACCTCCTCATTTATGTACCCATTTAGGAATGCACTTTTAACATCCATTTGAAACAATTTAGAGCCTTTGATGCTGGAAAATGCTAGAAGTAATCTGACAGCTTCAAGACGTGCTACTGGTGCATAGGTTTCACCAAAATCAATACCTTCTTCTTGGTTATATCCTTTAGCAACCAGCCTTGCTTTGTTTCTAGTGATAGCTCCATGTTCATCCAGCTTGTTCCTGTACACCCACTTGGTTCCTATGATATTCATCTCATGCTTTCTTGGAACCAAGGTCCACACTTCATTGTATTCAAACTGGTTCAGTTCTTCCTGCATTGCTGTTATCCAATTGCTATCTTGCAGTGCTTCTTCCAGGATTTTAGGCTCAATCTGTGACACAAAAGCTACTGTTCTGCAGAAATTGTTCAGAGAATTTCTGGTTGAGACTCCTTTCTCTAGTTTTCCAATTACATTGTCAAGAGTAAGATCCTTGGGAGTCTTCCATTCCTTAGGCAACCCTGCATTCACAACAGACTCTTTGACAACATTTGGATTAGTTGTATCAAATTCAGTGGATTGATTTTTCTGCAGAATTATTCTTAAATCATCCACACCAAATTCATCCAAAACAGATTTTGGTATAGAACAATCTGTTTCATCAAACACCACATGCATAGACTCTTCTACAGCAAGCAATCTTTTGTTATAGACTCTATAAGCATGTCCATTTATAGCATAACCAAGGTGTATACCTTCATCAGATTTAGGGTCAAATTTCCCAAGATTATCTTTACCATTATTTAGAATAAAACATTTGCATCCAAATGCTCTAAGATGGCTAATGCTAGGCTTTCTTCCTTTGTACAGTTCATAAGGGGTTTTCTTAAGAATAGGTCTTATTAATGTTCTGTTAAGCACATAGCAAGCAGTATAAACAGCATCAGCCCAGAAATACTTTGGTAAATTTGATTCATTTAACATAGTTCTTGCTAATTCTTCCAAAGATCTATTCTTTCTTTCAACCACACCGTTTTGTTGAGGTGTCCTAGGAGCAGAATAACTATGTGTTATGCCATGCTTTTCACAAAACTTATCAAATTTTGCATTTTGAAATTCTCCCCCATGATCACTACGAATCTGTTTTATGCAGTTCTCATTTTCATTGTTCAAAACCTTTGCCAATTTCTTGAAAGCTTTGTATGTATCATTTTTAGAAGCAATGAATAGAGTCCAAGTATATCTAGAGAAGTCATCAACAATCACCAAAGCATAATAATTTCCAGCAAGGCTAGCAGTCCTAGATGGTCCAAATAAATCCATATGCAATACATCCAGAATTTTATTTGTAGAAACTATATCTTTAGATTTAAAAGAGGTTCTAATCTGTTTTCCTTTTACACATGCATCACACAACCTGTTATTTTTAAAACATATTTTTGGTAGACCAGAAACAAGGTCCTTAGACAACAATTTATTCAAGTGATCTGTATGGATATGAGCCAACCTCCTGTGCCATAGCCAAGACTCATCACTTTTTGACAGCAAGCATTCATTTTCAGAATTGTTATTAACAATGTCTAGGAGATAGATGTTGTTTACCCTTTTACCTGTGAACAGCACCTTACCAGAGTTCTGATTTGAAATTGTACATGTATTGGCTTCAAAATTAACCATGTATCCCTTATCACAAAGCTGACTAATACTGAGAAGATTATGCTTTAAGCCTTCAACATACAGGACATTCTCAATTATAGTTGAGTCTTTAGTGCCAACATCTCCTCTTCCAAGAATTTTTCCTCTATTGTTGTCCCCATATGTGACATAACCTTCAGCTTTGAGTTTCAAACTTATGAACTGGGCCAAATCACCAGTCATATGTTTTGAGCAGCCGCTATCAAGGTACCACTTATTTTTCCTGCTGTTTTTTGAGTCTGAAGTTGAACCTTCATCATTTGCCATGAAGCATAGATTTGCTTCTTCACTCTCATTTGAGGATTCACTTGTTGAAGATACATCATTATCCTCCCAAGATATGTAAGCCCTTTTTCCCTTGCCTTTTTCATTCTTTTTGCTTGCTTGCAGAATGTGGATTGTTTGGACAATCAGCTTTTATATGACCTGGTTTGCCACATCCAAAACAGGTGTAAGTAGAAGAATTAGAATCATTCTGTTTTGAATACCTTTTTCTTTGCTGTGTTCTGTCTCTAGTCTTCCTTTTAAGAAATTTGCTGAATTTTCTAGTGAGCAAACTTAAGGTTTCATCTTGTTCAGGATTCTCTTCTTCTTCTTCACTTGTGTCATGCTCCATGGTGGTCTTTAAGGCAATTCCTTTGGCTTTCTTCTCCACAGTTTCTTGGTCTTTCAATCTTTTCAGCTCCAATTCATGTTCCATCAGCTTTCCAAAGAGTGCTGCAGTGGACATCTTGGAAAGATCCCTTGATTCTGAAATTGCTGTTACCTTTGGCTGCCAACTCCTATCAAGGCATTTCAATACCTTTATGTTGAGCTCTTCCTTATCAAAAACCTTGCTAAGACCTGTGAGATGATTTACAATGTGTGTAAATCGTTTCTGTACATCTGCAATGCTCTCACCAGATTGCATTCTGAACAACTCATATTCCTGGATCAATGAGTGCTTCCTAGCCCGTTTAACATCTTTTGTGCCTTCATGAGTTACCTCCAGTATCTCCCACATCTCCTTGGCTGAGCTGCATTGAGATACCCTGAAGAATTCATCCATATTCAGAGCAGATGTGGTGATGTTCTTGGCCAGAGAATCATATTGAGCCTTCTTCCTTTTAGCTTCACTCCATTCAGACCAAGGCTTCTTCACAGTTTCTTCTTTAACTTCCTTCATAGGTATGAAAGGTCCGCTCACCACAGCATCCCAGATGCCCATATCAATGGACTCCATGAAAATCTTCATCCTGATTTTCCAGAAAGCATAGTTGACTCCACCGAACATAGGAGGCCTATTGATGGATGCTCCCTCAGCAAAAGGCATCTTGAATTCAGACATATCTGCACAACTTGAGTAACCTACAAGCCCTTACTCTTGATACCAATTGTTAGAGTTAAGCAGGGTCTGAAGATCAAGAGGGGAGGGGTGAATTGATCTTTTAAAATTTTTGCAACAAGAACTGACTTCTGTTTAACAGAGATTAAAATAACAGATTGATTTCAAACAAAACAGATTTATTTTTCCAAATCACCTTCGTACAGTCAGAACTTAATCAAACAAGATTTTACTCAATTAGAAGGAACAGCAGAACACACTTGTTCAGATATTTGCAAGAAGGTTTCAACCAAGAGAAGAACAGTTCTTATTAAACCCAGAATTAACAGATTTAATTTCAAATGAACAGATTTATTTTGGACAGTTATCAATTCAAATTCCAGAAATAAGTGCAAGAAAGGAAAGAAGATTGCACACAAGTTTTTATAATGGTTCACTCATCAAGAGCTACATCCAGTTCACCTTACACCAAGGTGGAATCCACTAAACACATACAACAATTACAGCATATACAACAGTTCTTGAAACCTACAAGAACACTCACATACAAGGCTGAAAAAACCTATTTCAGCACACCTTGCACTCCAAGAAACCCTATCAAGGAGTGACTAACACTTACACCTTTACAACAAATGAGAAAGGAAAAATTACACCTGAAAAGAAGATGCAAGAACTCAAACCAGTAGTTCAATCTGCTGCAGAAACTGCACCAACACCTTCACAAAGCACAAGGTTTTCCTAGAACAAGCACACTTGAAATTCCTTTTGAAAACCTTTTACAAAAGCCTTTGAATTCTTCTTCTCACTTCAGAAACTGATTGAAACGTGATTGCACTCTCTGTGTTGTGTGAGAGAAGTCTTCTATATTTAAAGAAAACAGTTTCTAACCACTTTTCAAAAAACAGTTTGAAAAACAGTTAAGAATAACATAACCAAAAAATAAATCTATTTATTATCCAGGAAACAGATTTATTTTTGTCCAGTATTCAGACATTTTGGGAAAACTTTAAACAGCATTTTGAAAACGTTTAAACACTCCATGTGCTTGGTTTAAGCTTGCTTAGGCAACTGGAAAAGAATGACCGATGACCGAGCGTGCCACATTACTTCCCAAATGACCGATGACCGATCGGTGCCACATTACTTCCCCAATGACCGATGACTGATCACATTACTTCCTCAAAGACCTATGACCGATCTACCTCATTACTTCCCCAATGACCGATGACAGATCACATTACTTCCTCAAAGACCGATGACTGATCGGTTCCTCATCACTTCCTCCAATGATCGATGACCGATTGATTCCTCATACTTCCCCAATGACCGACGACCGATTGGTTCCTCATTACTTCCTCCAATGACCGATGACAGATCGGTTCCTAATCACTTCCTCCAATGATCGATGACCAACGGTGCCTCATCACTTTCTAACATCCTAAGCCTAAACCAAAATTCACTTAAGACCTATTACAAAACTATAAAACACCAAAGCAATTTTCTTCATCAAACACACTTTAAGCTAAGGTTGGGAAGAAGCTTCCTTCAGCTTCAACAGATACCTGACAAGTCAAGGCCTAAGATACTTGATTAGTACACAAGGGTTCAGGTAAAGTATTCAAATTCATAGTCGAGGTTAGTTCTCTGTTTAGATTCTAGCTCCTTACATATATGTGTATGATGGTAGTTACGCTAGTGTATACCGGTGTTAGCCTAAATTACTATGGTGGTAACGAGTAATTAACGTTGAAACGAGTATGCAAAGGTGCGAAGGCGTATACGATTGGCAATGAAACATAATATTAAAGGCAGTGTTCAGAAAAGACAAATAGTTGATAATTACAAGAAGTTAAAACAACTATTTATCTACAACTTGTCCATCTACGAGTTGTTTGCCTGGACCTAGTTGGGTAAAGTCCATGTCCAGGTAGAGGCTGGAGCTCTGCTCAATGGCAACATCAAACCCCACTAAGTGCTTGAGCAGCCTCACCCTTGAAGACCTCCACCTCTTCAGCAAAAACCTTCTCTTTTTGGGCAAGCTCTTCTTGTTGACGTAGGGCTTGATTGGTAGCTTCTTTAGTCTTGTCGGCCAGGAGCTGTTCGGTGAGCTAGTTCAGAGCATGAAGATTCTGGATCTCTTGCTCAAGGTGTGCAACCTTTCGCTGAAGATCCCGATTCTCTTGAATGCGTGCTTCAGCGGCGGATTCCTCAGCATGTGACTTTTTCACCGCGAAGCAGCTAGTAACCATAGCCTGGCCCAACTGCCTAAGAATGTCTTGAAGAAGATGGTTAACCCCTCGGGTTCCCATCCTATCCTCATACTCGGGGCACCTCATCGAGTCCTCTAGGAAGGAAACAACGTCCAAGTCATCATCCCACAACCCCTTCCTCCTAGAGCTCTCAGCACCTCCTTCAGGATGAGGCGACGAAGGTGGGGTGTCCAGGGGTGAAACCGGGTTGGTCCTCCTCTGCCTCGTTTCCGGGTAAAACCAAAACCCGAGGCGGTGTCTTCATCGTCAGCTGAGGGAGAGGGAGGAACCACCATTTTCAAAGGCATCTGGCTGGCGACTTTCGCTTTCTTGGCCATAGTCAGCAGGTCTTCTTTGTTGAAATGCGCCAACATTTTCTCTGCAAAGGAAGAATTACATTCAGAAAGATATGACGAAGAAAGCATGTTTTAAGCTAGGAAGTAAAAACTATACCAATATATTTCTTCAGGGAATTTGGCATGAACTCGTTGGCGATAAGGAAGGTTGTGTCAAAGACAACGTGAAGGCCAAACAAGAACTTGCAGACTTCTTGGTCGACAGAGGATAGGTTTTCCAAACGGCGAGTAACGTTGGAAGTGGGCTTTTGGGTCCAGTAAAGAGGATACCCATCAAGAAGGTCGATGTGTCTATTGCTTGCGCGGATTTTTATGAAATGACCCTTGAAGTTTTTATAGGAAGACTGGAAAAGGGTAAGGGTTCCCCTTCCAGGAACACCGTTCAAGGATACCCAGAGTTGGCGACTCAACTTCTCTGTGTCAAAAAAGTAAAGGAAGACATCCACAGAAGGTGAGATGCCGAGTTGGTCGCAGAGAATGGTGAAGGCATGGACAAACGCCCAACTATTAGGGTGTAGCTAGGCTGAAGCTACATTGAGCTCGATCAAAAGTTCCTTTTCAAACATGGAAAGAGGGAGACGGAGAAGAACTTTTTTAAACATTGTGGCATAGAAATAGCAGAAAGTCTTACCAGGGGATATTGACTCATCACAACAAATTGGGTCACCTACACTACAAGGGTCTAGATGAATCCAGCCATCTTCCCAGCTGAAATGGCAACCACTCTTCCGAAGGGTTACATGCTTTTCATGGGAGGTATAGGAGGTGGTTTCAGAGAGGAGGTTTAAGGGTGCCCATGGGTACAAGGATTTATAATCTGGAGCAGATTGCATCTATACACACTCACACAAAATAGAACTACTCAGACCCAACACAACAAGCAAAATTGGCAATCTGAAGCATAGCAGAAAAATAGTATATGCAAATATACGAAGGTCACACGATAATCAATGAACAGACATATTTTCAACCCAGAACAATAGAATCAGGCATAACGAAAATTAAGTCAGCATGTAAATGAGGACAGAAAAAGGAGGTATCTTTAGATGATCGAGAAGGAGCAGCTTTGGTGGAAAATGATGAGTGTGAGCAAAAATGAGCAAAAATGAGCAAAGGAAGGGTGATCCGGTCAGTCATCAGTAGGCGATGACGTCAGCAGCAGATGACCACATGGACCAGTCACAGGGTGACACGTGGCATGAGATGGCAGGTGAATCAGGGAGGAGACCACTTAGAATGGTGATCAGTGGTCAGTTACCAAGTGGCCACCACCCCTAGAGCTGCGCCTGGATAAGCGCCTGGAAGCACCGCACGGACGTCGGTGGAAAGTAATGAGGCACCGCACGGTCGTCGGTGGAAGGCAATGAGACACCGCACGATCATCTGTGGAAGGCAATGAGGCACCGCACGGTCGTCGGTGGATAGTAATGAGGCACCGCACGGACGTCAGTGGATAGTAATGAGGCACCACATGGACGTCGGTGGGAGGTCATGAGGCATCGCACGGTCATCGGTGGATAGTAATGAGGCACCGCTCGGTCGTTAGTGCATGCAGAGCTAGATCTGTCATCGGTGTTCTTGCCAACTTGTGTTGAGCTGGGACCCAGGTTCCCAGCGAGAGCGTTATGCATGCACCTCGCATGATGCCCACTCAGAGAACGTGCGGTGAGACCATGCAGGCAGGATGCGCCTGGTGAGTGTGCTTAGAACGCCACACTCGGTGCTCTCCTGTGAGCATGCACCCACTCAGAGGATGTGCGGCGAGGTCATGCAGGCAGGATGCGCCTCGTGAGTGTGCTCAGACCAGCCACACTTGGTGCTCTCCTGGGAGCATGCGACTCGCTCAGAGAGAAGAAACGCGCTAAGTTACTCTGCAAGAGGATAACTTAGCCGCACAGAGAAAAGCGCAGAAGCCCTTCAGATGTGACGTGTACGGTTAGATTTCAGCTGCATGCCTCCACGTGTCACCATCTGAGAGAGAGGCACGGCTCAAGTATAAAGGTACTCCACCTCATGTAAGGTAGGGGGATTCTTATACAGTCTGACACAGAATTACACTTCTTACAGTTTTTACACTAAAGACAGTTTCTGAGTCATTGTGGGGACGTTTATACACGTTGCACAGTGATTACAGAATTAAGACACACAGAGAGAAAGTGGATCTGAGCACACACGAGTCTCACAAAGAGATTCAGTGAGAGTTTTTGGTGTTCCTGTTGCCTGACTTGAGCGTCGGAGCTACAACGGCCGCTAGAGGCGCCGTCTGTGTGTTTTGCAGGCATCATTTGGAGTTCCGGCGAAGGTTCTTGGAGCGTTCTTGCAGAACACGCAGTTGCAGAAGGCTAGACGAAGGAGTGATGAGGCACATCCTCCACGTTCAAGTACGCGGCAGGATCAAAGGGGTTCGCAATTTTTGGTGTGATGGAATAGTGTTTCGAAATGAGGGTTTAAGAGTGAGGGGAATTTGAAACGCGAGGGTTTCCCTCTCATGTAAGATTGCACCATGTGTGAGCGTCGGATCGTGTGTCATCAAAATGTATTTTCAGGAATGCTTCGTATAACGTGCCTCACCTACCCCAGGGAAAACAATCACATCAAGTTGTCAGAAAGAACTTAGTAGACTCTTCGATTGGCCAAGTCCAGCTTGAGCCTGGGGGGCTTGTGTACTGCACGGAACTCGGCAATTTGGCAGGTATGAGTATTAGCTCGGTTCTCGAAAAGGTAGAGGTCGTATCGGTGTTGGGCCGAGTTGGCGTCTACATGGTTAACCCAACACAGTGAAGAGGCCCAAAGCGCGTAGCAAGGTTACAATATGGGATATTCCTTTATTTCCGTGTTTTAGATATATACGGTAGGTTTTATGACATCATTGTTAATATATCTTTACGGAATAATTATTGATATATCTCTATTGTATAATTGTTGATATATTTATTGATATATTTATTATAGTTGTTGATATACTTGTTAAAATATTTCGGTTATACAAAGGCTTGTTGATAAGCTGTTATTGACCTTAAAGAAGATACGGACGATATGAGAAACAGAATGTATGTATGCCTGTAGTTAGCACCTAAAGAGGACTGGTGCCCGTGGTAGGTTGTTAAAGATAGAAGATAAATGTGTTTATTTTCTGTTGTTATTTGCTTCTCTCAGGGAAGTCGCTATATGTTGATGATAATGTGCCTATAAAAGGGGGTGAGGCTCCCAGATGAGATATGCTGTTTTTACTCACTAAACTGAGATTTATTGTTGCTTTTACAAGACCTTACTAACTTAAGCGTTGAAGAGTGACCGACCGTAAGGACGCCCTCTGTCTTTACAAGAATTGCATTTTTACAACTAAGGGAGGCACAAATTCCAGCAGAGATAGGCGAATCCCGAACCAATCATTAGACTCAACCGGCAGCCAAGTCAACTGGCAAGAACAATAGTCTATTTCAAAAGATTCAATCCAAAATTTCTCATAACCAACTTATTTTTCAATATTTAAGAAAATCCAAACAACAAAGATCAGGAAACCAAGATTTGCAAGAATTATGAAACATGTCAACCATTAGATGATCCTACAAAGCTAATTTATTTTATTGAAATAGAAGCAAAAAGAAACTTAAACAAATTAAACAAAAACAAAAGACATAAAACAAATCAACGAAAGATAAATCCTAAACTATGATTCTCCTTCTCCACACTTAAATCATACATTGTCCTCAATGTAAAATCAACAAATAAATGTGTATAATAAAAGTGAGAGAAGAAGTACTTCCTCGTCAAGCTTGAGGCAAAATGGAAATTGCAGTTGTTTCAACCATCCTCTCTACAATACAAGTCAAGACTCTTCATCCACAGTGGGGTAGAAACACTATCAGCTAAAGCATTTAACCAAAGCATGTAGTACCTTGGTAAACTATGAAACAAACCTATTATGATGAAGAAGTCTTGAAATAGTGGATGGAACTAAGGTAGGTCTGAAGGGCCTGTGAAATGGTATAATTTCTTCCAAGGATAGGTAATGGAAGAAAAAAATTTATTCAATACAGACAATCTGATATGGTAAGCTATTTAGGGATCGTCTAGTGGTAGTGGTCTTATAGAACATGGGAACTTTGATGTTTCAAATCCATGATGAAGGATTGAAGTTGTGCTGCTTTTGGTTTGGGTTTAGTCTAGGGTGTTTAGAATCTTTGTAAGATCTTTCCTAGTCCATTGCACAAGCTTGCTCAATCTGTTTTAAAAGAGAAAAAAAAAAGTGTTTTTCTAAGCAAAGAGAAAAACAACCGAATGAATTATCGAAATAATCGGTTGTTTGTCACTTGCACTGGTGCAGAAACGTAAAACAAATGCGGTTATTTTCATTTTACAAATGCGGCTAAACAACCGCATTTGATCAACACGCATTTGTAAATCAGAGATTTACAAATGCGGTTAAACAACCGCATCTGTAAATACTATTTACAAATGCGGTTGTTTGCCGTAACCGCATCTGTAAATGCTCCAGAGGTGTACCCAGGTTTCATGAATGGCAATGATTTACAGATGCGGTTGTTTACCTTAACCGCATTTGTAAATCAAGGGAATGATTTACAGATGCGGTTGCTTACTACAACCACATCTGTAAATCAAGGGAATGATTTACAGATGCGGTTGTAGTAAACAACCGCCTCTGTAAATCACATTTACAGATGCGGTTGTAGTAAGCAACCCCATCTGTAAATCATTCCCTTGATTTACAAATGCGGTTGTAGTAAGCAAACGCATCTGTAAATCAGGTTTTTTTTTTAGAATGATTTGGTTAGTTGTTTTCCCATACGAATTATCTTATGCAGTTTCATTATACCCATCCCAGCCAGCTAGACAAATAAACAGATTCAGAGAAACAAAGTCAATTTATAGTAATTGATCAAAATGTATACAAAAATAGTAATAATCTCTATCTATTCTTACACTATTGATCAAATCGTAGAGTTATAAAAGTTTAGGAAATATGTGGACCGAGATTGTCTCACATATGTCATGGCTTCCGAACTCATGGGTTCCTCATCCGTGAAGAACTGCATTTCAAAATGGTTGACACATAAATTAGTTTTAAGATAGATAAATTAGTTTAAAGTTATAAAAATAATTTAAGAAATCTTACCTCTTGCCAATTACTTGTAAGACCTAGTCTTACAATGGTACTCATCCATTGCATGACGTAATAGCCACACTCATAGCTTCCTGGTTGTTTATTACACTATAATTCAATAAATTGTAAAAGTTAGTATAATTAAACAATGAAAAAAAAAAGAAAAATCTTACATACCTTTAATCTTATCCAGTTCAAATTTTGAAAATTTGAATTCAATCTCCCTTTTAGAATGTTATATCCACGCCATGAACTGGTTGAGACAAAAAACCTTGTTAGTGGATTACTTATAGTTTCAACCATAGTTAAGTTTATAGTGTACTTACTTATCAATGATATTCTTAAAACTTGTGGATATCTTCTTGTGTAGGGAACAGAACCACAAAGCCGTCCTATCCTTCACTGATAAGACAAGTAATTGCCAATGACCCCTATATCATCCATGAAAATAGTTGAGTAAATTTATAAAACATGAATATAATAAACTTTTAACATATATATATTTAAACTTACTCGTTAATATAAGGGCACAAATAAACCTCTTTTCCCTCTTTTTCCAGGGTGTTAGTGATGTATGATTGGGTCTCATTTGTCTTTGCTCCAGTGGGATTAGTATATGCAGGATCTAAGAATCCATACACATTTTCCTTCCCCTCAGTGACAGAGACACCATTCAAAAACCTACAAGTAATTAGTTAAATCATAATGAATGCTAATTTAACATAAATGAAAATGAAATGTAGGTAACGATACTTACATCATAAAAAATTGAATGATATTTATATTCAGCTCCTGATCCCCAGCTACAAATTCTAGCAGATCTGACATGTATATGTACAATGGTAGCTCAGGGTTTATTTCAAAAAAGGTATCATCCCATGGAACTTCCAGAGGATCTCGTCCAAGTTGTCTAGCAACTATAGCTAAGGAAGCTATAGGATCGTCAAGCGGAACCTCTTGTTTCTTTTTCGGACTTGGTTTTCGACGAGGTTTCTACAAAAAGAAAAAAGATTTCTTATAAATTACATGTAATATATAAATATAAATTAGCACATGAAATGAAATTATTACCAGTGGTTGTGGCATATATCGAATCAGGTGTCTGGGCCAGGCTACAAAGGACTGAAATGCTTCGGCCACAGTTGTTACCTCTTCTGAAGGTAGTGGAAGACGAGCATCAGGTACTCGTACTCTTTCAACCGTGACCTTTGCTGCATCAGGGGAGAGAGGAACGTTATGTAAGGTGGTGGCGTCTTCATAGACTTTTCCAATGGCCACCACCTGAGCAATGATGCCACCTTCTACCAATAGCTCACATTGCCTCGTCTGGCCAATGATATCATCCCCTGATGCTGTAGGAGCTGCACAACTCCCCTTTGTGCTCTTGGGAGCGGGACTAAGAAGCGTCTGAATCGGCTGCTCAGCACAAAGTTGTTGCGATATCTCTTGTCGCAACTCTAGCCTCATCTTTTCCGTCTCCCTTCTCATCTCATCCATTAGTTCTTGACGTAGCCTTTGCTCCATTTCTTTTTTGCTCTCTTTGGAGGAGGAGGATGAGTGTCGTGGTGCAGCTCCAAAATAAAGTCTAATCCCAACTCCTTGTCCAGCTGCACGAACACGACCAGAGTGCTCAGGTTGTCCAATTGCTTCAACAAGGATATCGCGACGACCATCAGCAACAAAATTACCTTGGGAGTCCAAGGCATCCTGCAAGAGAAAAAAATCATGAGGTTTTATTATAAGTAATGCATCATAATAGATGAAAAAAGGCTTAAATAACTTACAATTTTTTCAATGATAAGCCCTGATTGCTCTGAACTTGGTGCACCCGACTTCTTAATTCGGGCCCTCTTCCATTTGTCATGGCGCGTAGGTGGTGATGGAGGAGAAGTGACCCCTGTTTCCACATCCTGAGATGCACTCCCTTGTCTGGATTGCTCCTTTTCAACCATCAGTGCTTGCTCAAGCTTTCGATACCCCGCACGAGACATTACGTGCGGGGTAAGATTCTTTAAAGCTATTTCTTGAGCTTTCTTCCGCCGATGCTATCATAATTGAAATAAACAAAGTGAATTCAATAATATTAACTCATTAATGTTATATAAGTCAAAATAGTTAAGTAGTTTCACTTACAGTCCATTCTTCAGTTAGACGGCTTTCTTTAAAAGCAAGCCATGTCTCTTCATCAATAAAATTGTATCTTTCACAAGGACTTTCATCCTTAAGCTCACCAAAAATGTATCTCGTCGTGAGTCTTGACTTAAAGGCGCGAAACTTTAGTCCGATATTGGATAGAATCCTTGATCGAAGCGGTTTCCACATTAGGAATTTCAAAATTTGCCTGCAAAATAACATCACCAAAGTAAAGTTAGTCAATGAATATTAAATAGCTTTATATGATAACAATAATTATGTAAAGCTTACCAGAACATCCTCCCACAGCATGTTTCGGTCGATGTAAGGACCTGTAAAATTAAATTGGAATAAAAAGGAATATATTTTAAATGAATTCTAAGTATGTTTTTATTTAAAATAAAAAGGAAGGAAAGTGTAGTTTAGAAGACTATGAGATCGCCTGATTAGTACATAATCGCCTATCGCCTAGATTACACGTGATCGCCAGTCGCCTGGTGCACATGATCGCCGGAAGTGCACTCAGTATGTGGTCAGGATACTGGATCAACCAGAGTGGGTTCCAACAACCATGCGTATCAAGGTGTGGGTTAAGCCTTAGATACGCTGTGCATGCGAAGCTCTATGCTTGAGCAAAAGAGATCGTCCTTAGTATTGCATGCATGGGCGCACGAGGAGTGGTGCTGTCTACTCTTGGAAATGTGAAGCTACCGACGTCACCAAGTCATGTGGAGATGATACCTTGGACGTAACATAGTGGGATGAAGAACCTTCAGCAAGGCGTGGCGATGTGTCGTCGAGCATCGCCAGGGCGCGAGGCATGCGGGCATCGCCGGGCACGAGGCATGCGGGCATCGCCGGGCGCGAGGCATGTGGGCATCGCCAGGGCGCAAGGCTTGCGGTCATCGCCAGGGCGAGACATCGGTCGTCTTCCAGGGAGAGACATCGGTCGTCCGCCAGTATGAGACATCAGTGGATAGTCATCGCGCGAGCGGTCATCGGTGGAAGGTTATCGCGCGATGTCGAGTTTCACACAGATAAGGTGGGACCCAGGCTCTCAGCAGGAGACGTACTGCACGCGCAACACGTAGACAAAAAGGGTGGTTCAGAATAGTGACCTCAGAGTGTTGGCCTGCGCAGAGGCACGCGTAGTCCTACTGTTCAGGGAAGCGTACACGCAAACTTCCCTGCAGAGTGGGTGGTGGCAGCGGCTTTTGTGGACAAGTTGGTTTAAGATTCAAAAACCCACTTCTGAGAGGCCAAGGACGTTGCAGTGGTTCAAGAGTGAAAGAGTGAGTTTACCTTCATTCTTCTCCTTTTCTCTCTTTCGCGCTGCGATTCAGGCATCCTCAAGCACCAGTGCGACGAACGACGACTACCTTTGGAGCACCTAGGAGGTTCTCTGCAAGTTCTACAAACCAGACGCTAAAACAGAGCTAAGGCATCCTTTAAGCTCGGTGGGTTTTGGAGCTCTTGGTGTTTTGCGCAAGTCCAGGTAAGGGAAGCTAGCCTTATTTCCAACGAAAACCTTATATTAAATGATTGAGATGATGGGGCGACGTGGTCGCCGGTTTTCAACTGTTATTGTATAATCCCCTGTTTTTGGATGAGATCGCCGGTTTTGGCGTTGTTTTTCAAACTCCCCTGTTTTTGTGTTGTTTGAAACTGTTTGAGATTTAAATGTGATATTCGAAAATTTGAACCAGGGAATGATTGTTGTTGTGATTGGAATCATTCATTTAAGTGTTATATGATGTGTTGAATGTTGTGAATGTGGGATCAAGACATAGTATTTTCAGGAAAGGAAATACCGTGTTGAGATTTGGTTATGAGGTGTATTGATCAGTGAGTATCCTGTGAATGAGACAATCCTGACTCTGCTGATATGATGGAGTCACATAGATGAAGTCATTCAGTTGGTGAGAGTCGAGGGAGGTCCATATGTATGGGTAAGTCGTTTGAAAGATAACTGACTTGACCTGTTATATGGATTAACCCTGTCATACTGTGAGAGTGATGAAATTGAGATCGAGATTGTGTTGATGCGCATGGCTGTGGAAACATTACAGAAATGAAGTATGACAGGTGCAGGTCTCTGGATGCTAAGTTCAACGCACGAGTCTTCCGGAAGTAGTGTCAAGTGTCTTGTGTGATGAGTCAGTGGAAGTCTGACGTGAGAAATGAGAAACATTGAATTGATAGACACTTGATGGAATTATGTGAATTGAACGACTCTTGATGAAATTGTGAAGTGTGTGAAATGAATGGGAAAATTGATGGATTTTACGTGAGTGTGTTAAAATTGTTTTATCTTGATTTTAAAGTTTCATATCCAAATTCTCTTTAAAATATCTAGCTTACCCTGCGTGTTTGGTTCTGTGGCTGTTTTCTTAAAACTGTGATGATCGTGTATAATTTACACGGGAGCAGATGATGTTGCAGGAAGGAGAGCTCCTCAGTGAGTGGTCGCCGGAAGGAGATCGCCTGTTTCTGTTTCTGTTAGGCGATCACCCTTCTTCTGTTTTCTGATAGGAGATCGCCGTTCTCTGATAGGAGATCGCCTTTTTCTGTTAGGAGATCGCCTGTCTTTCTATTTTACTGTAATTTTGTTTACGTTTTTGGAAAATTGACCGATTATGTATTAAACTCCCTGTGAGGAGAAACTTCATTACATATATATAATTATGTTCACTTCACTATATTTGTTTACCTTTATTTTTATTATATAAATATGAAAAGTAATTTGGCGGGATGTTACAGTCGACCTCTGACACCTCGTCCCATGAATTAATCAAAACGGAGACTCTCTCACGAGAAAGAACTCCAAGATAGCTATTAAACTCATCTGCATTAGGACCTGATGCCATTCCAGTGTTGACGTCAATGTCAACAGCTGTCTTCTCACCAGCGGCACGTTTCTTTGCCAGACGCTTCATCCTAGAAGGTCCTCTGTTGCCTCGTCCGGATCGGGGTCTAATTGGAGTTTGATCGTCACCCATATCTCTGTTAAAAAAATTATTTAACAAACATTAGTTCATCTGCATGGAAAGAAAATCATATAAAACAAAAACATAATATAGTAAATGCATATTATAAAAAATATTTCTAAATTTATTACCATAATGGGTTACAAGTTCATATGTAAATTCCTTCACTGTGGTCTTTACGGGTTGCATGTACATGATCAAGTACATCGTCATCTTTATTAGTTATCATTGGTGTGAATGAATGGGGTTCACCATTTTCAATATCATCTATGGCCTCCCCTTGTTTTTTCCCGTGTAAAACAACATACCAATGTTCTGACGTAGGATCTTTCACGTAGAAAACTTGAGATGCTTGTTGAACCATTATAAATGGCTCATCTCGATACCCTATCTTTCGAAAGTCCACTAGTGTGTATCCTGATTCATTAATTTTAACCCCACTTTTATTGTCAACCCATATACACTTGAAAACTAGAACTGAAAACTTAGTATAGTCAACCTCCCATATCTCTTCTATAAATCCATAATATGCCATTGATCCAATTACAGGATTTGTATCTTTCGAGGTGGAAAACTGCATTGACTCGGCTTCAAGAGTAACACCAGAATTTTGAACTATACTCTTTTCATCCATAGACTTAGTGTAAAATATACAATTATTCACTTCGTACGCTTTACAAGAAATGACATCAAACTTCAATCCAGCAGCCAACCAGGTCAAGGTCTCCGATGCCGTTGAATCCTTTAACACCTCCTCTTTAAACCAAGGCATGAATGTTCTATTATGTTCCATCAAGACCCATTTGTCTGCTTGTCTTGGATTATTTGCCTTCACAATGGCTTTATGAGCTTCTATGTAAGGTATAACTTCATATGTATTATTCAATATATACAAATGTGCTTGCAAGACTTCTGACCGAGATTTGCTTACAATATTCACACCGCGTAAACATTTACTTGTAGAACGCCTATGGTGCCATGAATTAGCTGGAAGACCTATTGGATTTGCTTTTGACATGTAATCTGAACAAAATTCAATACTTTCTTCAGCTATGTACCTTTCAATCATTGAAGCTTCTGGACGATAATGATTTTTCACATAACCTTTCAAAATTTTCATATACCGCTCAACAGGATACATCCATCTTAAGTACACTGGTCCACACAATCTAACCTCTCTAACCAGATGCACAAGTAGATGAACCATGATGTCAAAAAAAGATGGAGGAAAAAACATCTCCAATTCACATAAGATAACAATAATTTCATCTTGAAGTTCATCTAGTTTTAATGGATCAATGACTTTACAACAGATGGAAGAGAAGAATGAGCACAAACGGGTTATGGTATGTCTAACATTTTTTGGTAAGATCCCACGAATAGCTACAGGCAGAAGCTGTTGCATCAAGATGTGGCAATCATGAGACTTCAACCCAATTAGCTTCAAATCTTGCATTGACACTAGGCTCTTCACATTTGAGGAATGTCCTTGTGGCACTTTTACACCCTTTAGACATTGACAGAAACTTACTTTTTCATTTTTTGACATGGTATAACAGGCTGGGGGCAAATATGTACGCTTACCCATTTCTATCGGTGCCAACTCCCCTCGTATGTTCATCTCAACCAAATCTAAACGAGCATTTAGACCATCCTTCGTCTTCCCGTTAATGTTAAGAAGTGTACCAATTAAGCTATCACACACATTCTTCTCAACATGCATTACATCTATACAATGTCTAATTTCTAACCTCGACCAGTACGGAAGATCAAAGAAGATTGATTTTTTCTTCCAAATGTTAGTCACAACTGACTTTTTTTTTGACTTACTGAAGGTGTGGTCTATGTTATTTACCTTTTCGTAAACCTCAGCAGCAGTTAGTGGAGTTGGTGGACCACTAGTCTCTTGGTGTCCATTAAAGGCTTTTTTCAACCTCCGGTAAGGATGATGACTTCTAAGAAACCTCCGATGGCGAAGATATACTGTCTTCCTTTCATGTTTCAATTGTTGAGAAGCAGTGTCTTCTTCACATATTGGACATGCTTTATGACCCTTAACACTATAACCTGATAAGTTACCATATGCCGAAAAGTCATTGATGGTGCAAAATAACATGGCATGAAGCTTGAAAGTTTCATTAGCAAATCCGTCAAATACTTGAACACCCTCATCCCACATTAACTTCAAATCTTCGATTAAGGGACTTAGATAAACATCTATGTCATTCCCTGGCTGTTTCGGACCAGATATCATCATAGATAACATCATGTACTTTCGCTTCATGCACAATCCAGGAGGTAAGTTGTAAATAACTAGTAAAACAGGCCATGAACTGTGATTTGTACTCATATTACCAAACGGATTCATTCCATCTGTAGCTAGACCAAGTCGGATATTTCTTGATTCTTTACCAAACTCTGGAAACTCATCATCAAATTTCTTCCACTGAACAGAATCAGCTGGATGTCGGTACATGCCATCACATTTCCTCTCATCTGCATGCCATCTAAGATTCTTAGCATCGTCTGGGTTTGCAAACAAACGCTTCATCCTTGGAATGATGGGAAGATACCACATAACCTTCATTGGGGGTCCATGCTTTTCCATCTCTTCAATAGTATCATCATCTGTTTGTTTCAATTTATAACGTGATAACCCACACCTCGGACAACTTTTCAACAATTCAAAATCTTTCCGGTATAATATACAATCATTAGGACATGCATGTATCTTTTTATACTCCATACCCATTGGACAAAGAATCTTTTTGGCCTCGTAATTACGATTAGGTAGAGTATTTCCCTCTGGAAGCATATCCTTCAACAGCTGGAGCAATTCCGTGAAACTTTTATCGGTCCATCCATTTAGTGCCTTCAAATTCATCAATCTTAACACCGCCGACAACCGTGTGAAGTTATTAGTTGATCCAGGATACAATGGAGTCTCTGCATCGCTTGACATACTTCCATATCCATGCGCTTTTGCAAAAGACTCAGCTCCCACATCACGAATCATGTCCTCCAATCGATCATCAACTACATCATCGTGTTCTGCTTCATCCGTGGTGGATCCCACATATTCTTCAGTTACAGAAACACGTGGTAAATTTAATAATTCACCATGCCATGTCCAAGTTGTATAAGATCGAAGAAACCCATCACATAGCAGGTGTTCCCTCATGATATTCACATCCAGTATCCTTCCATTCAAACAGTTAACGCACGGACACCTAATCTTTCCTCCATCACGACCACTATTAATCACGTTACGCTGCGCAAATTGTATAAATTCTTCTACTCCTCTTTCGTACTCATCACTTATACGAGCACAATGAATCCAACTTCGATCCATTATATATTCTGCAATATAGTTACCTAGGATTTTCTAATAAGTGTTCTATCTCATGCATTTGCCGAGGGTCGAACACCCCCGGACTCAATACCAGCACGTATTATTGTCGGAGGTCCAAATACAAACACGATATTCTATTCTAATGTAACAACTAACATAACATAAATTCTACTATAAACTAACAAATAATTACTAAATAATTTAAAGTTTAGAAAATAGAAATTATATAATACAAATTATATAAATTAATACAAATTTATATTAAATAATATACAAATTATAATACATAAAAAAAAATATTCAAAGTACAGAAAAAAAAAATTAACAAAACTAACATAAAAACTACCAACTAAATAATATAAATTTTAAAATTAAAAATTATATAATACAAATTTATATTAAATAATATACAAATTATAATAAATAAAGTCAAAAATTCAAAATAAACAAAAGTAAAATTCAAAAAATCTAAAAATGAACTAACCTTGTGTGCGAAAATGATGATTCAAGTGATAGAAAACCAGAGGTGGAAGCGGAAGACTGGTGCGACAGCGGCGAAGCAATGCAACAGTAACTTCAAGCACTGCAAGGAAAAAACCATATATGAGAACAGCATTCCTAAAGCGAACTGAAGAGAATGAAATGGGATACGAAACTCACAATGGAAGCAATAGCAATGAAGATGCACAGAAGCAAGGAACACAGCGCAGCGCAGCAACAGCGACAAGCAAGAGCAGAGAAGAAAGAGTGAAAGTGCAGTGGCGCGCTTCAAATTTTAGGTTAAAAACATTTTACAAATGCGGTTATACACGTGACCGCATTCGTAAATGAAAAAATTTCATTTACAAATGCGGTTTTAACTAATAACCGCATTTGTAAAACAAACTAATTTCAAAAATGCCACCGCGTTTTTAACAAATGCGTTTTAGCGCGAAACCGCACTTGGAAAGGAGTATTCCTTTCATCATTTTGCACTAGTGTTGGCTTGTTTGGAGGTTTTAAAACTGTTTTTGATTTGGTTAAGTAACTGCCTAACCAATTCAATCGGTTAAAACGACTTTTCAACCAGTTGATTGTGATGTTTTATAATAGTTTTTTGAAAATCTGTTAATCTGTCTTGGATATGAATCAAAACTATTGTTGACCAATAAAAGCTGCCTAGAACGGCTAGTTTTGTGGCTATAAATATAGCCTTTCTTTCAAAACGACATATAGAAGTTGTATATCAAACACAGTGAGATTGAGATTGATTTGAAAGAAGTTTTTCAAAAGTTTTGCAAGATTGTTGTATAGTTGTGCACTGGTTCAAGGTCTGATCATAGGAGCAAGGTCTGATCATAGGAGCCTTCTGATTCCTGTAAACCCAGGTGTAATTTGTTCCTTTCATGATTCTTGTATTTGATCTTTCATAAACTTGTAAGTGTGTGTGAAATCCTATAAAGTCAGAGGTTGTTCTGGCTAGAGGTGTGTGTTTGCAAAGAGGGTGAGTGGTTCTTGTGGTTTCAAGATCACCTCTTTGTGGTGTTGTGTGTTTGTAATCTGTGATTGATTACTAGTGGAATGCCCAGTGGTTTTTCTGGGGACTGGATGTAGCTTAGGGGTTAAGTGAACCAATATAAATTGATTGTGTAAATCTCTCTCTCTCTCTCTCTCTCTCACTCCTTATAACTGTTTGTTTTAATTCTGTTTTTGTTGCTGCTATAAACAACCGGTTAAAACAAAGTTTCAACTGATTGAAATTCTGCAAACAGTTTCTTAATCATTGTTTAATTGCTTTCCTTGATTGCTTAATCTGTAAATTGTGTTAAAGCTTCATTCCTATTCAATCTTTGCAAAAATATTTGATAAACAATTCACCCCCCTCTTGTTTAAGTCATTAATTCTAACAAGTCTTGTTAGGGTAGACAATCTAGTTAGGGTGGGAGATGGAATGAAATGTAAGTTAGGAGGTGGTGGTGGCTGGTAGAGGGTGTTTTCAAATGTTCCAACTATGATAGAAGGTGTAGCCAGTGGAGATGATGGAATAAGTGTTATTGGTTTCACCTTAAATAGTGGAGGTTGTATTCTTTGAAGCTCCAAGGATGGAAGAATAATATCATATTGTTTTCCACTAGCAATGTCTACTTGAAAGATGGGTAGTGATTGGTCTTCCTCTCCTTGTATTACCTCCAAAACCATGTCAGAGCTATCTACTAGTGCACAATCTTTTTTAGTAGATTTGGCAAGTATAGCAACATCAACTTCTATATCAAGACATGCATCACAAGGGTTACTGCATTCTAAGAACTCGTCTATCTCAGCCTATGTACATTCAATTTGATTGGAAAAGTTAAAATCTCCTAGAAACTCAAGCACAGTTTCATCCTCAGTTTTTATATAATGTACGAAATGATTTTTATCAACATGTGTCACAACGTATAATGCCTCTTGATTAAGCAAATTGGTATGGTTGCATCTATGCACTTTGATTCTTTAGACGATGCTGGTGTAGTAATACCAACTTCTACAGTGCAAATCATATCATTAGACGATATGCATTTGTTCATCTCAACACATGTTGCACATGTATCAACAAAATTCTTAGCAATATCTTCAACTTGTCTAGCCAATTGACCAACTTTCTCTTATATTTTTGATAGACTAGCATCTATGCTTTGTTGATATTTCATTGTATTTACCATTAATTGTCTCATCAGCTCGTCTAAAGATGGCTCTTCAAGATTATAAGGAATATTATCAGTTTGCAAAAATGGTTGAAAAGGTGTTTGAGTTTCATCAAAATAGTATTGTTGATAATATGGTTGTTGTTGAGGTTGCTCATGACTACTAACAATATGTATTAAAATGTTGAGGCTACTGAAAATATGGCTTATAATAATATCATAATTGTAAATTTGTTTAGCTAATTTTCGTTCCATTTTAGAATTGAAAACAAGGAGATATGTAATGGACACAAACACCTATTAGACGCCTCAGAGCAAACCTTTTTTTTTTAATTGAAAAGCAGACCAAGTAAACTCCCAGGAAAGAGAGGTAAGTCACAAGTGGACAAACTTAGAAACCAAGTCTTTCATAGCCAGAGTCTTCCCTAAATTGCTTTCAATTTTAAAAAATCAAATAGTAGCAACTAAAGTGTCTACCCTAAATGCAATATCATATATATATATATATATATATATATATATATATATATATATATATATATATATATATATATATATATATATATAATGCAAATGCTACAATTAATGCTTAAAAAAAAATAGTTAGAGAAAAAAAATTATGAAAAAATAAAAATATATAGAAAATAAAAATAGTAACAATAAAAATAACCAAAACCATAAATAAAAAAAATGGCAGAAAAAAAAAAGAGTTAAAAACAAAAGATAAAATAAAGACAAATCAAAATAAAAGATATAAGAAAATAAATTAAAGATAAATAAAAATAAGATAAAAATAACAAATATAAGGAAATAAAATAAAAGTAAATCAAAATAAAATTAAAATATAAAATATAAAAAAATAAATAAAGGCAAATAAAAATAACATAAAGATAAGAAACATAAGAAAATAAAATAAAATAAATAAAAATAAGATTAAAATAAAATATATAAGAAAATAAAATAAAAGCAAATAAAATTAAAATTAAAATAAACGATATAAGGATGTAAAATAAAGACAAATCAAAATAAGATAACGATAATATAAAAAAATAAAATCAAATATGATAAAAAAAATATATTGAATATTCTATATTTTTTATTTTCATTTTCATTTTTTTAGACTGTAATAAGTAAATAAAAACTAATAAGAAGAAAACATAAGTTAAATATGCAGAAAATAAAACGAGGAAAATAAAAAAAATTATGCAGATAAAAAAAACTTGATAACCAAAATCAAATTGGAGTCCATGGCAACAACGCCAAAATTTGATAATTGTCGTTTTGCTATCAAATTAAATTGATTCCAGCATAGACCTGTCTAACGCTAGAGAGATGATAGTAAAATTGTGGTCAGATGACCCCAAGTCGTCTCTCAACGAATCCAATAGTAAAATTAGTAAATTAGTGTTTAGAATCTATCTGCAAGCAATAAAAGTTAGCAATAATAACAATAATGATAAAATGGGTTGAGATAGTAGAGTAGAAAACATAAAAGAGATTACAATAGCAATTAAAAAGTGATTGATCCCCAAGTTCTTCCACCATTGAATTCTTCACAGGTTCTCTAAAGATTAATCTTTTCTCAATCCTCCAACACAGCTAAACCAGATTGAACATGCGCCAATTTGATTCAACTAAAACTCACTAGTAAAACACGTGCCTGTTGGTTTAATCAATACCCACTTTGTTCCATGTATATACTCCATGGTAATGCTTATCTCCTCCCTCTTGAATCAAGCGCCCAAGAAATTAATTAGAGCAATGTGAACTAACTAAGAAACCAAAGTTTAAGATAAGGAAGACTCCCAATCATGTGTTCAAGTACGACCTCTCGCAAAAACCAATTTTCCAGTAGATTAGACTATTAAAACAACTGCTACAGAAAATTAAAAATTGAAACTTTATTGACCAAAACCTTAGAACTCAATGGAGAAATACAAAGGTAACAACCAAAAAGGTTTAGCCTTCCATGCAGAGGCAAAAAGAAAAGAATTACAAAGAAGAAAAGAAACTAAGAAAACCCTATGAAGCTCCCCCTTTTCTCATTGATGCTTGTGTCCTTTTATAGGTTTTTCTACTCCAAGGATCTTTTGAAAATATTGTAGTTTATATTTTGTTAACAGTTTCCAACTTTCCAAAATTCTTGTATTTTGCAAAAGATTTGCTTCCAATTTTGTTTCTGAGATATTGTAAATTTTATTTTCTCTTTCTTCTCCTCATAATTTGTTTTCTGTTTTGATTCAAGAACCAACTTGGACTTTTGCATATTTGGCCCATTCATTAAGGTAGACGTTTCCTTTAAACCATTTACTCTAAAAACACAAAATTAACAAAAATAATAGTTAAGGCCCAAATAAATCCAATTATATGAATATTAATTAAAATAAGGGATTTACTTATTATTATAGTCCAATAATCCATGATTAAAGCTATTGAGTGTGAATAAATATGTGCTCATCAATGGGTAACCACATTTGGTTTTCCAGTGGGTGTGTACACATGTTTGTATGGCCTGAGTGTAACATCCCGCCAAAATACTATACAAATGTATATAATGAAAATAAAGGTAACAAATAGATTCTATGAACAAAATATTATATATATGAAATGAAGTTGCTCCTCTTAGGGAGTTTAATACAAATTCGGTCAAATTTTCCAGAAACATAAACAAAATACAAAAAAAAGACAAAGCAGGCGGTCTCCTATCGGAAGAAACCGATCTCCTATCGGACGAGACCGATCTCCTATCAAGACAGAAAAAAACAGGCGATCACCCGATGGAGGCAGACACAGGCGATCACCCGATAGAGACAGAAAACCGGCGATCTCCTCCTCGGCGATCACTCACTAGAGGGCTCTTCTTCCTGGAAGATCATCTGTTCCCGTGTAACAATTACACGATCATCACAGTTTTGAGAAAACAACCACAATAACAGATAAAAGGGTAAGCTAGATAATTTAAAAGAAGTTTAAATCAAGAACATGAAAATCCAAGTAAACCAAGTTCCAAAATATCCATGTAAAACGTAGAGCTGCTCATAGCATTCAGCTGATCGCCCAAAATCACATTTCACAACATTCACCCATAGTCATTCCATTTCACAATACAGCATCAAGTGTCTATCAATATTCAAGTTCCTCATTTCACATGTCAGACTTTCCACTGACTCACCACACAAGACACTTGACACTACTTCCGGATTGACTCGTGCGTTGATTAGACTCAGAGATCTGCACCTGTCATACCACACCACTGTGAAATCCACACAGGGTCGCTGTGAATCCACACAGCATGCGCATATATCATCTCAATGTTACCATAGTTCTCCTGGTATGACAGGGTTAATCCATAGGACAGACGGAGCTCGTTCTTTTTCACACGAGACGCCCATCATATAGACCTCCTTCGACTCTCAACAACTGAGTAACTTCCTCTACGTGATTCCATTACCTCAGCAGAGTCAGGATATCCCCTTAGGAATCACCGATCAATGCACCTACCACAAGATCTTACACGGTATTTTCTTTCCTGAAAATACTATGCCTCGATCCCACATTCACAGCATTCAAAGACATCATGCCACACTTAAAAGAATGATTTCAATCACAGCAATAGCCATTTCAAAGGATTCATATTTTCGAATATCTCATGTAAATCTCAAGCAGTTCTCAAAACAACATCAAACACAAGGAGTTCGCAAAACAGCGCCAAAACCGGCGATCTAGTTCAAAAACAGGGTGTTTCGAAAACTGTATATAAAACCGGCGACCACGTCGCCCAAGCACACAAACAGAGCACTTTACGCAGATGAAAACAAAAATGGCGACCACGTCGCCCTCACTTCAGAGATAGCTACACTATGGCTTGTATGGAAAAGAGGTCTAGCTTCCCTTACCTGGACTTGCGCAAACACCTAGAGTTCCGAAACCCAACAAAGCTTGAAGAACGCCTTGGCTCTGTTTTTGCGTCTGATTGAAGGACTTGCAGAGAACTGCCCAGGTGCTCTAATGGTGGCTGTCGCTCGTCGCACTCTCGTGTGAAGGTGCTAGAATCGCAGCGCGAAGGAGGCAACTGGAGGAGAAGGGAGGTAACTCACTCTTTCTCTCTTTGAAGGCTGCAACGTTTTCTCCCTCTCAGCAGTGGGTTTTCTGTATCTTAAACCAACTTATCCACCAAAAGCAGCTGCCACCACCCATTCTGCAGAGAAGTCTGAGAACCACTGCCCTGAACAGTACGACCACTGTTGTCTCTGGTGCATGCCAACCACTGCTCTGAACAGTACTGCCACTGTTGTCGCTTGTGCATGCCAGCCACTGCTCTGAACAGTACGACCGTGAGTGTCTCCCGCGCATGCCAACATTCTGATGTCACTATTCTGAACCACCCTTTTTGTCTACGTGGCGTGCGTGCACTACGCTTCATGCTGGGAGTCTGGGTCTTACCTTCAAGGTGTGAAACTCGACATCGCGCGATAACTTTCCACTGCTGACTCATCCTGGCGAACGACCGATGTCTCCTTCGCCCTGGAAGACGACCGATGTCTTCCTCTGAGAGACGACCGATGTCTTCCCTGGCGACGCCCTCATAACTCTCGCGCCTTGGCCACGTCCACATGCCTCGCGCCCGCGCGATGCCTGCATGCCTCTCGGGCCCGCGCGTTGCCTGCATGCCTCTCGCGCCCGCGCGATGCCTGCATGCCTCTCGCGCCCGCGCGATGCCTGTATGCCTCTCGCGCCCGCGCGATGCCTGCATGCCTCTCGCGCCCGCGCGATGCCTGCATGCCTCTCGCGCCCGCGCGATGCCTGCATGCCTCTCGCGCCCGCGCGATGCCTGCATGCCTCTCGCGCCCGCGCGACATCCACCTGGCGCTCATGTGTAGCAGGCGACCGGCGATGATGTATAAACAAGGAACTCTTATAGTTTTTTTCTAGACTACACTTTCCTTCCTTTTTAACTTAGATAAAACATACTTAGAATTTACTTAAAACATACTCTTTCATTCCAATAAATTTCAGGTCCTTACACTGAGCAGGTTAGCAGGAACTTTTGGACATGTTGAATTGACACTATAGACCGTATGTAAGGACATGGGCAGAAGGTTGGTCAAGTTGAAACTGCATTCCTTTGAGAAAAAGATAGCAGTGTGCACAAAGCTTTTCCTAGGTAACCAATTTGCTTAAGGTGGGTAACCAGTTCTAGCATGATTCATTTTGGTTACCTGAAAATGTTTCTCATTACCAAATTCGAAGTAATTGAGGACTTAGGGTGACCCTCATGATGTTATCGGGATGATTCATAACTAATTGTTAAGTGATTTGAGATAGTCCATCCTGTCACCACGGGTTGTCCATAAACCTAATCGAAGTGACAACTTACAGTGACATGGGTAACCACCATATTTAGTTGTCCCAGTGGATGTGTACATATGTTGGTACGCCTTGAGCAGATTTGCAGGAATGACACCATAGACAGTATGTAAGGACGTGGGTTGTAAAGTTAAAACTACATTCCTTTGGGCAAGAAGTGTGCACAAACCTATTCCTATGTAACTAATTTGTGTAAGGTGGGTATCCACTTCTGGCATGGTTTATTATGATTACCACAAAATGGTTCTCATTACCAAATTCGAAGTAATTAAAGACTTAGGATGACTTTCATGATGTTATGGTGGGTGATGCGGAACTAATTATTAAGTGATTTGACACACTCCATCCTGTCACCACTATTTGGCTATAAAGTAAACAGAAGTGACCATATTTCCTAAGTTGGGTAAGGAGAATTGTCTAGGTGGAGCGAAAAATTATGTTGACCTCCTCAATGCTTTCACTCAAAGGAGAGATGTTTCGCTTCGCCAAAAATGTGTGCATTTGACCTCATTAGGGGTTTCGCTCTAACCACACACATGTAGTGGAAAGGCCAATGTTAGAATTATAGGCCTTAAACAAGAGGGGGTGAATTGTTTTTGAAAGATTCTCGCAAATATTGAAGGTAGATTGAAAGATAAAGGAGAATCAATCAATTAGAAATCTATTAAGCCAATTTAAAAACTATTTTACACTCATAGTAGAAAATCAATCGATTTTTTTTTTTGCGAAACAATCGGTTGTTTAAATTAGCAGTTATAAAAAAAAAAGAAAAAACAAATTTAAATGAGATAAAGGATAGAAAGATCAATACAAAATTCTTTATATTGGTTCACTCTTTACCAAGAGCTACATCCAGTCCTCAGAAACCTCTGAGTATTCACTAAGCGACACCTTGATTAGACAACACACACCAAAGTGGTGATCTTGAACCCTTCAAGAATACACACCACCTTTGGCAAACAACACCACATATCACATAACACCCTCTGTATCTACACAACACCAGTTCTTACAGAAATACAATAGTCAAGAGAGAAAAGGAATGATGATACCTAGTACAATCTCAAATTGAATAGTAACAATACAAAGCAACCTTATTCCACTCTTAGAAAGAATCTAAAGCTTGAAGCAATCTTGGATAAACTTTATTTGAAAGTGTTCTCTTGAATCTCTAACAACAAGGAGCATAAAACAAATTATATATATACTCCAAACAGTTGTTAAAAGCATTTTAATGCAAAAGCCAAATCAATTTTAAAACAAACAAAATAGATTAAATCAGTTTAACTGAATTTTGTTAAGGATTTTCAAAAATTAACTGGTTGAAAACACGAAACAATCGGTTTAATTGGCTTGAACACAAAGTCAACCAAATTCAAACATTTTCAATTTCTTTTCAAAAACTCTAAGTGTGAAACAACCAGTTGAATCGAGAAAACATCTAGTTGATTTTCCACTTTCTTTAGAAAACATTTCTTTTTCAAAAGAACTTGAATCAAGCAATCTTAGATCATAACTTTGAGTGGATTAACAAATTCAAACTACACAACACACACACACGCATCCAGCATCAACCATCTTCATCCATTCCACTTGGATTTGGAAGCATCAAAGTCTTTGTTCAATAATCTCCCCCTATTTGATGAAGACGAATCACTGGTTTGCTTTTGTTGTCCTTTTTGAATTTGAAAGCACATGCAAAATAAAAACTTTGCACATACAAAGCAAGAATACCGATAGGATACTAAGGCACACACAGATCCAATTTTCTGCATAATCCAATTGTAGAGAAAACCAAAAAAACAAAAACCTTAAAACCAATGATGTGTTCAATGGGAACTGTGTTTTTACTTTCACCTGGATTGTTTGGTATGACTATGTATTTTGAGGGAGAAATGAAGAAGAAAACAAAGAGTTACGAAGTTTGACTGAAATAATCTATTTATTTGCCCCAAACAAGAAGGTTATTATTGTGTGACTAATTACGATTGGGGAATTCATTGTAGAATCAAGGTTAAGAATGCATTGGTTTGTGTTTTAGTTCGTTACAAGTAGTGCATACGTGTTTGTTGATAGCGTGGTAGGTATTTCATACATAATCTGTTCATAAATATGCGGTTTCGTGGTGTAATCCTTAAGGTTTTTTTTTGTATAATATCATTGGCTTGAAAAGGTAGGATTTTTTGTTTGTTTCTGATTTGTTTTGTTACGGCTGTGAACAATATTTGAATAAAAATGTTCGAAATAAGTTTCAGTCTCAATCTTAATCATATGGGAAAGTTTGGAACTTCTCCGTTGTTGCATTACGAAATAGGTGAAAAACATGTTTTTCATGGGTTAGATTCATATACATGGTCTCATTTTGAAGCAATTGGAATAATGAAAGAGTTTAAGTACAATTTTGAGGTGAGGCTGTGGTGGAAACCTAAGACAGGAAGGATGGACACACATTTGAGACAATTCATTGATGACAAAGATGTTATGAAATTGGTTAGCTATGCAGAAATAAAAATGAGGACGTAGTAATTTATGTTCAATACATTGTGGTTTACTGAATCAGATATAATTGAGTTCGTTGGGTTTGCGTTGAGGCTGATGTTGTGGAAGGAGTTGAGACTGATGGTGTAGACGAAGATAAGAGTGGTGGTGTGGAGGAAGATAAAACTAGTGATGTGGAGAAAGATTTGACTGTCGGATAGTGGTGGCAATGCGGGTTGGCCCGCCCCACGCAAGGAGTGTGGACTTATTTCACTGGTCCGCTCTGCATAAGAGGTAACCCACGGGCCTGCGAGCCAGCCCGCATAAGAAAAATATTTTTTTTCTAAAATTAAAATTTCATTAATTATAAAAAAAAAATTTATTCCTACTACTGACAATTAAAATTTTATCCATGTTTCAATTCATTCAATTAATATATATATATATATATATATATATATATATATATATATATATATATTCAAGTATGAGAGTTGTTAGAAGACTTGATTAAAAATAATTAAAGTTTTTCTTTGCATCTATTCTTTCCTATATATGCATGTAAATGTATAAGAGTATCTTATCAAAGTTTTGCTACAAACTATTTTAATGAAGATGACTAATTTTTTAACTATCCTATTGAAATCTCTTCTTTGTATTATTTTTTTATTAACAAATTTTAGATATAAGACTTACTTAAAACTAAATTCACTGTCACTCTTGATACTAACTCCTTTAGATGATTAAAATAAAATATTCCTTTTTTTTAGTACATTAAATTCATTTTTTTTAAAATAAAATAAAATAAAAGTCACACTGCGATAATAAGTGAATGGCTATGATTTTTTTTTTTAAAAAAAGTATTATTTTTTTTATTTATGCGGGCCAGTGGGCCAACCCGCCCCACCCCACTATTGGCCCGCACAGGCTGTGGGTTATGCAGGGCGGGCCAAAACGGGTCAATGAGGTAGATTAGTGAGCTCATCCAACACTTTTTGGTAGTGGGCTGCAGGCCGGCCTGCATGGCCTGCCTCACATTGTCATCCCTATTGTCGGAGTTGATGAAGCAGAGGAATTGAGGACTAAATTTCATAGTGTGGAATGCGATGGCATGGGGATACGAGGAGTGAATGTCATGGAGGATACGAGGGTGGTATGCAATATTTTGGGATTGAATCTAATGGTGAAAAGATGATGGTATGAACGTTTTGGTCAGTGAAATGCATGATGAAAATAATGATGAACTAATTGATGAAGATGAGGATGTGGAAGGTCCTGGTGAGAATGAAGTGGAAGATGGCAGCGAAAATGATTAATGTGTTGGTTTGACCTTTGATGGCACTAAAGAAGATGGAAATGAAGATGGAGATGTTAAAGAAGTTGGTCCACGCAGAAATGTGGATGATGTGGTCAAAAGATGGTCAAAATTGATAAAGAAGATCAACAAATGATCTTATGAACCTGAGGGTACACATATCAGTAAGGGTGAGAGAACTTTTGAGGCAAGTAAGACCTGTGGAAATCATGAAATACAAGGAGATTACACTAGTGATGAGTTAGGTAGTGATGTGGATGAAGAAGGCAATTCTGTGCAGAAATTTCCTAAGTTTAGATTCCAAAATATGTCAAAGAACTTTAAATTCAAGTTGGGAATGAAATTTTTGCATCCTTGAAAGATTTCAAACAAGAAATTGTGGAGCATTATGTGTTGAATGGTAGAGAAGTTGAATTTGTAAAAGATGTCCATGTTAGAGTTAGGGTTGTATGCAAAAAGAGGTGTGAGTTTGTGATGTTGGTTAGTAAGGTGGGTGGCAGTTAGACTTTTAGAGTCAAGACAATTGTTGATAAACATACATCTGCGAGGGTATTTTCCAACAAAAATGCAAAGAAAAGATTGGGTGACAAAATTTGTGTTGGAGAAATTTAGGAGTGTTGGGAACATGACATCAAATGAAATTATTGATGACATTTAAAGAACTTACAATATTAGAATAATTACTTGGAGGGCTTTGAGAGCCAAACATAAGGCTATGCACATCCTTAAGGGAGATTCACAACAACAATATTCCCAACTATTTGATTCTATGGTTAAAATAAAATGAGTTAGTTTTGGAAGTACTTGTAAGATTCAAGTAAATTAAGCACCTAATCAGAATTTACAACAGAGGTTTAGAAGTTTGTATATGTGTTTGAAGGGTTGCAAAAAATTATTTTTAGCTGGTTGTAAACCCTTTATTGGACTGGATGGATGCCATTTGAAAAGTAAATACGGTGGGCAATTGTTGGTGGTAGTAAGAAGGGATACAAATGACTAGTATTTTCCCCTTGCATTTACAGTAGTGAAAAATAAAGCAAGGAGACGTGGACATGGTTCTTGACATTGTGGTTAAAGGATATTGATGATATCCAAACAAATCATTGGGTATTTATTTCATATCAACAAAAGGTATAAAACTCTTTATCATTATTAAAACTATCATTATTAAAATTGCATATGATGGGATTACTAATAAGAAATTCATTATGTCCAGGGACTATTGACATTTTTTGATGAAATTTTAGAACGGGTGGAACACATGTTTTATTTGAGACATTTATACAACAATTTTAAGAAAAGATTTGGAGAGACTTGCTCATACGAGACCTTGTGATGGGAGCTACAAAAACAACCGACTACCAAGCCTTGGATGCAAAGATGCAAGACAAAAAGAAGTAAATCAAGATGCATATGAATGGTTAATTGAAATTCCATGTTCAGCTTGGTGTGGGCATGCTTTCAACTGCTACCCTAGGTGTGATGTACTACTGAACAATTTGTCAAAATCATTTAATAATACAATAGTGATTGCTATAAATAAACTCATTCTTACAATGATTGATTGGAATAGGACGTACCTAATGAAAAAATTTGCAACTTTAAAAGAGAAATATGCTAATTATACTGGTATTTGTAAGGCCCCTCAAAGTCTTTTCATATTTATATAATAAAATAAGTGTAGACATTAATTTATAAAATCAACATATGTATATATATTGAAAATACATCATCCCATACATTGTATCTCAAAAAGAAACGTCCCTCTTATAAGGATTTTAATACATTCCATCAACTGTTTCGAAATAAAACCAAAATACAGCATAAAAAGAAAACAGGCGATCTCTTCCTCCAACTGCTCACTGAGGAGCTCGACTACCTGCAACACCATCTGCTCCCATGTAAAATACACGATCATCATAGTTTTAAGAAAAACAGCCACAGAACAAAACACAGGGTAAGCTAGCTATTCTAAAACTTGAAGTACGAAACTTTAAAATCAATATAAAACAGATTTAAAACACCCACGTAAAATCCATCAATTTTCCCATTCATTTCACACACTTCACAATTTCATCAAGTGTTATTTGTTTCACATAAACCATCAAGTGTCTATCAAATTTCAATAATTCTCTTTCTCACGTTAGACTTCCACTGACTCACCACACATAGACACATACCACACCACTGTAAAGTCCACACAGGACAGCTAGTGAAGTCCACACAGGACAGCTCGTGAAGTCCACACAGGACAGCTAGTGAAGTCCACACAGGACAGCTCGTGAAGTCCACACAGGACAGCTAGTGAAGTCCACACAGGACAGCTCGTGAAGTCCACACAGGACAGCTAGTGAAGTCCACACAGGACAACTAGTGAAGTCCACACAGGACAGCTAGTGAAGTCCACACAGGACAGCTCGTGAAGTCCACACAGGACAGCTAGTGAAGTCCACACAGGACAGCTCGTGAAGTCCACACAGGAGAGCTAGTGAAGTCCACACAGGACAGCTCATGAAGTCCACACAGGACAGCTAGTGAAGTCCACACAGGATAGCTAGTGAAGTCCACACAGGACAGCTCGATATCATCAATTCACCCAATTCACCATACAACACTTAAATGAACAATTCCAACCACAGCAACAATCGTACCAAAGGTTCAGATTTTCCAATATCACATGCATTTCACATATCAATCTCAAACAAGTTCAAAGCGACACTAAAACAGGGGATTTCTAAAACAACATTAAAATCGGCGATCACGTCGCCCCACACATAAAAACAGAGCATCGTGAAAAAGAATATGAAATCGGCGACCACGTCGCCCTCACTTCAGAACCTACTCGCCTAAAGTTTTTATAAACGAAAATGCTAGCTTCCCTTACCTGGACTAGCGTAAACTTCACTAAGAGCTCCAACCCAACGAGATTCAAGGATGCCTTAACCTGCACCATGGAGTCTTAGTCACAAAACTAGCTATACCACTCATTTCTACGTTAACAGAGACGATTCCTGAAGCCAAGAGAGCTGCATTCAACGCCTATGCAGAGGCAACCCTCTCAAGTGCAGGATCGACTCGAAGAACAGAGCAAAACGACTTACTCTATTTTAGCGTCCGGTTTGGAGAACTTGCAGAGAACCTCCCAGGTGCTCTATGGTAGTCGCCGATAGCCAACTGATGCGCTAGGACGTCTGAACGTATGGAGAAGGAGAAGAAGAAACAGGGAGCTAAAACCAACTCACTCAATTTCTCTCTACTCAAGCAGCGTTCGAATCTGCCTATCCAAATTGAAGTTTGAACTTAAGCCACCCTTCCCAAGCATGCCGCTGCCTCCACCCACTCTGCAGGGAAGCTTGCGTATACATTTCCTCTAACAGTATGACCACGCGGGTCTCTGCGCACCAACTCTGGGTCACTTTCCATACCAACTCTCTGATGCTAACTATTCTGAAACACCCTTTTTGTCTACGTGTCGCGCATGCAAGACGTCTCATGCTGGGAGCCTGGGTCCCACCTTATCTGTGTCAAACACGACATCGCGCGATAACCTTCCACCGATGACTGCTCGCGCGATGACTATCCACCGATGTCTCATCCTGGCGGACGAACGATGTCTCTCCCTGGAAGACGACGGATGTCTCTCCCTGGAAGACGACCGATGTATCTTCATGGAAGACGACCGATGTCTCTCCCTGGAAGTCGACCGATGCGTCCCTCATCCTGGCGATGACCGTCTGTGATCCGGCCGCTTGACTCGAACGTGGAGGATTGCCTCGTCACTCCTTCGTCTAGCCCTCTGTTCTGCAGGAACGCTCCAAGAACCACCACTGGAACTCCAAACGTTGCCTGCAAAACACACAGACGGCGCCTCTAGCGGCCGTTGTAGCTCCGACGCTCAAGTCAGGCAACAGGAACACCAAAACTATATCTGAATCTCTCTGTGAGACTCGTGTGTAACTGTAAACTCTCAAATGTGTAAGCTCTAAGAATCTGAAAAAACCTCCCTCAATTTTGTTAAGAGTTTGTATATATACCTGAGTCTTTCTCTCTCCTAACGGTTATTCCTCTTGACACGTGGATAACATCTGGTCGTACACGTGTCACCATCTGGAGTATCTGCAGCTGAAACGTTACTTCCACTGTGCCCCTGCGACTAAGTTATCCACACAGGGAGTAGCTTAGTACGCAGGCTACTTTGGGCCCAACCTTAACATGGCGAGCTGGTTAACCCTGGGCATTGCAGCTCACACTACACATGGTGGCAGATATGCCACTTATCCTCTGTACTTAGTCCATACAACAAGTGCTTGCCAAGTCTTCTCAAACACCCGGCGATGTGCTCTTTCGGCGACTTGCTGACCACCTGATCTCCTAACCTTAACACACGGCGATCATGTGCAATCTGGCGATTACTGATCCATACCAGCGATGAGTGATTACTCATCCTCAAGCCGATAGGCGATTACTCACCTCAAGGCGATAGGCGATTACCCATCTTCAAGGCGATAGGTGATTACCCATCTTCAAGGTGATAGGCGATTACTCAACATCACAGGCGATAGGCGATTACCATTCTGAGTGATCGCCTCCCTGATTCGCCTGCTATCCTCTACCACGTGTTACTCTGTGAATGGTCCACGTGGTCAACTGCTGCTGATGTCATCGACTACCGATGACCGACCGGATCAGTCTGTCTCTCGTCCTGGCGATCCCGCGTGTCTCTCGCCTTGGCGATGACCGCATGTCTCTCGCCCTGGCGATGCCCGCGTGTCTCTCACCCTGGCGATGCCCGCATGTCTCTCGCCCTGGCGATCCCCGCGTGTCTCTCGCCCTGGCGATGCCCGCATGTCTCTCGCCCTGGCGATGCCCGCGTGTCTCTCGCCCTGGCGATGCCCGCATGTCTCTCGCCCTGGCGATGCCTGTAAGGACCTGTAAAATTAAATTGGAATAAAAGGAATATATTTTAAATGAATTCTAAGTATGTTTTTATTTAAGATAAAAAGGAAGGAAAGTGTAGCTTAGAAGACTATGAGATCGCCTGGTTAGTACATAATCGCCTGTCGCCTAGATTACACGTGATCGCCAGTCGCCTATAGTGCATATGATCGCCGAAAGTGCACTCAGTATGTGGTCAGGATACTGGATCAACCAGAGTGGGTTCCACAAAACCACACGTATCAAGGTGTGGGTTAAGCCTTAGATACGCTGTGCATGCGAAGCTCTATGCTTGAGCATAAGAAATCGTCCTTAGTGTTGCATGCATGGGCGCACGAGGAGTAGGGCTGATCTACTCTTGGAAATGTGAAGCTACCGACGTCACCAAGTCATGTGGAGATGATACCTTAGACGTAACATAGTGGGATGAAGAACCTTCAGCAAGGCGTGGCGATGTGTCGTCGGGCATCGCCAGTGCGCGAGGCATGCGGACATCGCCGGGGCGCGAGGCATGCGGGCATCGCCGGGCGCGAGGCATGCGGGCATCGCCGGGCGCGAGGCATGCGGTCATCGCCAGGGCGAGACATCGGTCGTCTCCCAAGGAGAGACATCGGTCGTCCGCCAGGATGAGGCATCGGTGGATAGTCATCGCGCGAGCGGTCATCGGTGTAAGGTTATCGCGCGATGTCGAGCTTCACACAGATAAGGTGGGACCCAGGCTCTCAGCAGGAGACGTACTGCACGAGTGACACGTAGACAAAAAGGGTGGTTCAGAATAGTGACATCAGAGTGTTGGCCTGCGCAGAGGCACACGTAGTCGTACTGTTCAGGGAAGCGTACACGCAAGCTCCCCTGCAGAGTGGGTGGTGGCAGCGGCTTTTATGGACAAGTTGGTTTAGATTCAAAAACCCACTTCTGAGAGGGAGAACGTTGTTGTGGTTCAAGAGTGACAGAGTGAGTTCGCCTTCATCATTCTCTTTTCTCTCCTTCGCGCTGCGATTTAGGCATCCTCAAGCACCAGTGCGACGAGCGACGACTGCCCTTAGAGCACCTGGGAGGTTCTCTGCAAGTTCTACAAACCAGACGCTAAAACAGAGCGAAGGCATCTTTAAGCTTCAGTGGGTTTTGGAGCTCTTGGTGTTTTGCGCAAGTCCAAGTAAGGGAAGCTAGCCTTATTTCCAATGAAAACCTTATATTAGATGATTGAGATGATGGGGCGACGTGGTCGCCGGTTTTCAACTGTTATTGCATAATCCCCTGTTTTTGGACGAGATCGCCAGTTTTGGGGTTGTTTTTCGAACTCCCCTGTTTTTGGTGTTGTTTGAAACTGTTTGAGATTTAAATGTGATATTCGAAAATCTGAACCTTGGAATGAGATTTGCTGTGATTGGAATCATTCATTTAAGTGTTATATGATGTGTTGAATGTTGTGAATGTGGGATCAAGGCATAGTATTTTCAGGAAAGAAAATACCGTGTAAGATCGTGTAGGATGTGCATTGATCAGTGATTTCTATAATGAGATATCCTGACTCTCCTGAGATAATGAATTCATATAGATGAAGTTATTCAGGCGTTGAGAGTCGATGGAGGTTCATACGTATGGGTAAGTGTTTGAAAGATAACTACTTGACCTGTTGTGTGGATTCACCCTGTCATATTGTGAGAGTGATGAGATTGAGATCGAGATTATGTTGATGCGCATAGCTGTGGAAACTTTACAGCAGTGTAGTATGACAGGTGCAGATCTCTGAGTCTAGTCAATGCACGAGTCTTCCGGAAGTAGTGTCAAGTGTCTTGTGTGATGAGTCAGTGGAAGTCTGACGTGAGAAATGAGAAACATTGAATTGATAGACACTTGATGAAATATGTGAATTGGACGACTCTTGAGGAAATTGTGAAATGTGTTATTACTTGATGGTTATGTGAAGGGAATGAGAAAATTGATAGTTTTAACGTGGGTGTCTTTAATTTGTTTTATCTTGATTTTAAAGTTTCATATCTAAACTCTTTTTCAAATATCTAGCTTACCCTGTGTTTTTGGTGTTGTGTTTGGCTTTTTCTTAAACCTGTGATGATCGTGTATAAATTTACACGGGAGCAGATGATGTTGCAGGAAGTAGAGCTCCTCAGTGAGTGGTCGCCGGAAGGAGATCGCCTGTTTCTATTTCTGTTAGGCGATCACCCTTTTTCTGTTTTCTGATAGGAGATCACCGTTTTCTGATAGGAGATCGCCTTTTTTCTGTTAGGAGATCGCCTGTCTTTCTATTTTACTGTATTTTGTTTAAGTTTTTGGAAAACTGACCGGATATGTATTAAACTCCCTGTGAGGAGAAATTTCATTATATATATATATATATATATATATATATATATATACACACATGTTCACTTCAATATTATTGTTTTACCTTTATTTCATTTTATAATTACGAAAAAGATTTGGCGGGATGTTACATTAATGGTATCAGAGCAGTTCATCCTTAGGATGACCTGAGGGCTGTGGATCCATTGTGTTTCTTCTGCTCATAAAAATTTATTTGAGTTTTAAATAACAACTATAGTGAAAGGTTTTCAAACGTTTTTGGTATTGAAATTTTGTGTGTGCTTTAGTGAATATATGCCCTAACTGAAAATCTTAGTATTAAGAATGAGAGGATCTTGATAAAGTAGTGAGGGTGCACACTCATAACTGGATCGAGATGATTCTCAATCTTAATTCCAAAAGTTTGATGTTTAGCATACACTGAATTCTGGTGTGATTTATTTCATTTTATTGAGTGTTTTTGTAATTGATTGAAAGTGGTTGTTTGGATTGATGGATTTATACCAGTAGCTGTTCTGGTGTTTTGCTTGAGGTTATAAGTATTATGATTTTGTTGATGAGCTCAAATTCTTAATGACTTTGAGATGCTGACCTTTGTAAGGTCTAGATGTTACCTCTTGAATGAGTTGATTTCTTATCGATCTCATTCTTGTAGTTGTAGGGAATATAGAAACCCATAGTTTCAAAATCTGAAACGGAGAAAGATGGCTCATAGACCTCCTACCCCTCCCCAACCTTCTTCGGAAATGAGCCAGATTGCCAAGGCTATTGAGATGATGGCAACTGCCATCCAACAACAGAATGCAGCAATGGCTCAGAACCATCAAGCTGCAATGCACCATTGGGAAACCGCTCGGTCGGCTGAGATAAATTCCCACGTCGGTCAGCCTCAGGAACAGATGGGACTGACCGAGTTCATGAGGCACAACCCACCTAAGTTCAGTGGGAATGCTACCCCTGATCAAGCAGATCAGTGGGTCAGGGAGTTGGAGAAAATCTTTAGGGCGACCTCCTGCCCTGAAGAGAAGAAATTGGTGTTCGCCACCAATCTGCTATCTGGAGAAGCCGAGTTCTGGTGGATGGGGGCTCAGCAGATGATGGAAGCTAGAGCTGAAGTGTTAGACTGGGAGAGCTTTAGGGTGAAATTTCTGGAAAGATACTTCCCAGATAGTGCAAGATTTGCGAGGGAAGCAGAATTCCTCAGATTGGAGCAGGGGGAGATGTCAGTAAATGCTTATGCTGCTCGGTTTGAGTATCTCGCCCGATTCTACACCCAGGCGACCTCTGAGGCTTGGAGGTGTAGGAAGTTTGAAGAGGGACTGAAGCATGGGCTGAGGAGGACCATAGCCCCGATGTGCATCAGGGAATTTCACGCCTTAGTAGAGAAGGCGAAGATGGTGGAGACCCTGGAAAAGGGTGATTCTCAGGTGATCAGGTCACACCCAGGGGGTTCTTCCAGTGGGAAGGCTAAGGTGCAGCACCCACAAAGCAAGCCCTATGCGAGACCTCCACCAAATCGGGCGGGAACAACGTCATCCCAGTTTCAGCAGCAACAACCTTGGAAACCCAAGTGTTTCCATTGTGGTGGACCACACACGCCCAATGTGTGCCCCAAGAAGGCTTCGGAGAGAAGGTGTTTTGCCTGCCAAAGGATGGGACACGTTGCTACAGAGTGCCCTAACAGGAATGGGGCGACTCAACCCAGTGGTTCTCAGCAGTTGAGAAACGAAGGCAGCAGACCTCAGGCAACAGGGAGAGTGTTTGCCATGTTAGGAGCAGAAGCGTCTCAGTCAGGTAACCACGTGCAAGGTGTTTGTTTTATAGCTGGTAGAGGTGTAAAAGCCTTGTTTGATTCTGGAGCGACACACTCCTTTGTGTTAAGCCTGTGTGTAGCCGAAATGGGCCTTCTAGTGAAGGAGTTACCGTTTGAACTGTTGGTCTCTACACCTGCGTTGTAAGGACCTATAAAATTAAATTGGAATAAAAGGGTATATTTTAAATGAATTCTAAGTATGTTTTTATTTAAAATAAAAAGGAAGGAAAGTGTAGCTTAGAAGACTATAAGATTGCCTGGTTAGTACATAATCGCCGGTGGCCTACTACACATGATCGCCAGGGCGCGAGACATGCGGACATCGCCAGGGCGCGAGGCATGTGGACGTCGCCAGGGCGCGAGAGGCATGCAGGCATCGCCAGGGCGCGAGAGGCATGCGGGCGTCGCCAGGGATAGACATCGGTCGTCTCCCAGAGAGAGACATCGGTCGTCTTCCAGGGAGAGACATCGGTCGTCCTCCAGGATGAGGCATCGGTGGATAGTCATCGCACGAGCGGTCATCGGTGGAAGGTTATCGCGCGATGTCGAGTTTCACACGAATAAAGTGGGACCCAGACTCCCAGCATGACACGTCCTGCACGCGCGCCACATGGACAAAAAGGGTGGTTCAGAATAGTGACATCAGAAAGTTGGCATGCGTAAGAGACACTCGCGGTCGTACTGTTCAGGGAAGTGGTTGGCATGCACAAGAGACAACCGTGGTCGTACTGTTCAGTGAAACGTACACTCTGGCTTTCTTGCAGAGGGGTTGGTGGCAGCAGCATGCGTGGAATAGTAGGCTTGGATTCAAAAACCCACTGCGAGGAGGCAAAGAATGTTGCAGTGACTCAAGAGTGAAAGAGTGAGTGCATCTTCATCCCTCTCTTTTCTCTCCTTCGCGCTGCGATTCAGGCAACCTCAAGCACCAGTACGACGAGCGACGACTGCCCTTGGACACTTGGGAGGTTCTCTGCAAGTTCTCCATACCGGGACACTAAAACAGAGTGAAGGCATCTTTAAGCTTCGTTGGGTTTCGGAGTTCTTGGAGTTTTGCGCAAGTCCAGGTAAGGGAAGCTAGTACTCTACATTTATAAAAACGTTAGGCGAGTAAGTTCTGGAGTGAGGGCGACGTGGTCGCCGGTTTTCATATTTCTTTTCACAATGCTCTGTTTTTATGTGTGGGGTGATGTGGTCGCCGGTTTTAACTTTGTTTCCGAAATCCCCTGCTTTTGAATGAGTTCGCCGATTTGGCGTTGTTTTTCGAACTCCCCTGTTTTAGTGCTGTTTGAAAACTGTTTGAGATTTAAATGTGAAATACATGTGATATTTGAAAATCTGAACCGTGGAATGAATGTGGCTGTGACTGAATCATTCATTTAGTGTTGTATGATGTATTGATTGTTGTGAATGTGGGATCAAGGCATAGTATTTTCAGGAAAGAAAATACCGTGTAAGATCGTGTGTAATGTGTATTGACTAGGGGCTTGTCTAGAAGTAGATATCCTGACTCTGCTGATATAATGGAATCACATAGATGAAGTTATTCAGTTGTGGAGAGTCGAAGGAGGTTCATATGAATGGGTGAGTCGTGTGAAAAAGAACGAGCTCGGCCTGTTATATGAATTAACCCTGTCATACCGGGAGAGTGATGATATTGAGACTATGTATGCGCATGGCTGTGTGGATTTCACAGCGACCCTGTCTGGATTTCACAGTGGTGTGGTATGACAGGTGCAGATCTCTGAGCCTGAGTCAGTGGAAAGTCTGACATGTGAACCATGAGTATCGAATGTATTGGATAGGCACTTGACGAGTTTGTGGTATATGGGGACGTTGATGGTTGAAAATTGATATAGTGTATGAATGGTGTGAAGATTTATATTTTCTTCTGATACAAAGTTTCATATTTAAAGTTTTTAAAACATCTAGCTTACCCTTTTATCTGGTATTGTGATTGCTTTCTTAAACCTGTGATGATCGTGTATTTTTGCACGGGAGCAGACGAGGTTACAGGTAGTAGAGCTCCTCAGTGAGTGGACGCCGGTAGGAGATCGCCCGTTTCTGTTTCTGTTAGGCGATTACCCTTTTTCTGTTGTCTGATAGGAGATCGCCCTTTTCTGATAGGAGATCGCCCTTTCCTTCTGATAGGAGATCGCCCTTTCCTTCTGATAGGAGATCGCCTGTTTGTCTTTTGCTGTATTTTGTTTAAGTTTTGGAAATTGACCGAATTTGTATTAAACTCCCTGTGAGGAGAAACTTCATTACATATATATAATTTTGTTCACTTCAATATATTTGTTTATCTTTATTTTCATTATATAAATATGAATAGTATTTTGGCAGGATGTTACATGCGTCAGGACAGGTGTTGACCTCTATAGTTTGCCCCGAATGTCCAGTGATAGTAGAGGGACGCAGATTCAAAGTGAACTTGATCTGCCTACCTCTTCAGGACCTGGATGTTATCCTGGGAATGGATTGGCTAGCTGCCAATCACGTTCTCATAGACTGCGGTAGTCAGAAGATAGCATTTCCAGACCTCCAAGAGTTAGATGTGATATCAGCTCAGCATGGGTGGTTGGAGTTGGAAAGAGGGGCGAGGTGCTTCGTGATGCTAGCTCGGTTGGAAGTGAAGAATGAAGGGGACGTAAGCAGAATACATGTGGTGAAAGATTTCACGGATGTATTTCCAGAAGAAGTACCTGGATTACCCCCTAAGAGAGAAGTGGAATTCTCTATTGATTTGGTACCTGGAGCTGGACCAGTGTCAATGGCACCTTACAGGATGGCACCAGCCGAGTTGGTAGAATTAAAGAAGCAAGTGGAAGAGTTGTTGGAGAAACAATTCATCAGACCCAGTGTATCTCCATGGGGGGCTCCAGTGCTCCTAGTTAAGAAAAAGGATGGAGGGTCTCGGCTGTGTATAGATTACAGGCAGTTGAACAAGTTGACCATCAAGAACAAGTACCCCCTACCTAGAATTGACGATTTGATGGATCAAATACATGGGGCCTCGGTGTTCTCAAAGATTGATCTGAGATCGGGGTACCACCAAATTTTGGTAAAAGCTGAAGATGTTCAAAAGACAGCATTTAGGTCTCGTTATGGGCACTATGAGTATGTGGTGATGCCGTTTGGAGTCACAAATGCTCCAGCTCTGTTCATGGACTACATGAATAGGATTTTTCGCCCTTTCTTGGATAAGTTTGTGGTAGTCTTCATAGACGACATACTCATTTATTCAAGAACCGAGGAAGAACATGAAGAACATCTAAGGACAGTGTTGGAGATTCTGAGGGAGAAGCAACTCTATGCCAAGTTCTCTAAGTGTGAGTTCTGGCTGAAGGAAGTCAACTTCTTAGGACACGTGATATCTGCCCAGGGGATCTCGGTGGATCCAGCCAAAGTGGAGGCAGTGCTTCAGTGGGAACGTCCTAAGACAGTTACTGAGATAAGGAGTTTTGTGGGCTTAGCAGGCTACTATCGGAGGTTCATTGAGGACTTTTCCAAGGTAGTGGCTCCTTTAACACAGCTGACCCGCAAGGATCAACCTTTTGCTTGGACCGACCGATGTGAGCAGAGCTTCATGGAACTAAAGGAAAGGTTGACTAGTGCTCCAGTGCTGGTGATCCCAGAGGTAGGAAGACCTTTTGATGTCTACTGTGATGCTTCACATCAGAGTTTGGGATGTGTTTTGATGCAAGAGAAAAGAGTGGTTGCATATGCTTCAAGGCAACTCAAGGTCCATGAGAGGAACTATCCTACTCATGATTTGGAGTTGGCGGCTGTGGTGTTTGCCTTGAAGATTTGGAGGCACTATTTATATGGAGCTCGGTTCCAGGTGTTCAGTGACCATAAGAGCCTGAAATACCTGTTCGATCAGAAGGAACTAAACATGAGACAAAGAAGGTGGATGGAGTTTCTAAAGGACTACGATTTTCAACTCATGTATCATCCAGGGAAGGCCAATGTAGTGGCAGATGCTTTGAGTAGAAAATCAATACAAGTAGCCACCATGATGATGGAAGAGCAGAAACTGATCGAGCAGTTCAGAGACTTAAACCTTAGGGTAGAATTTCATGTAAATCACATTAGTTGTAGTAAGCTGGCTATAACTAATGACTTCCTTGGAATGATAAAGGATAAGCAGTTGGAGGATCCTAGCCTGAAGCGTACTGTGGAGTCACTAGGGACCGACCAGGCTAAAGAATTTGTGATGGGCGATGATGGGATCTTGAGATTTGATGGTAGAATTTGCATACCTGCAAATGAAGAGTTGAAGAAGATGATCCTAGAGGAAGGTCACAAGAGTCGCCTTAGCCTACATCCAAGCATGAACAAGATGTACCATGACTTGAAGGAGTCATTTTGGTGGTCGGGCATGAAGAAAGACATCGCCCACTATGTTACAACCTGCTTAACATGCCAGAAGGCGAAGATAGAGCATCAAAGACCTGGCGGGTTGTTACAGCAACTGGATATCCCTGAGTGGAAATGGGACAGCATCGCCATGGATTTTGTTACCCATTTACCCAGATCGGTAAAGGGTCATGATGCAATCTGGGTCATCATTGATCGGCTGACGAAGAGTGCCCATTTTCTCCCAGTGTATATGAGGATGCCTATGGCCAAGTTGGCACAGTTGTACATCAAAGAAATAGTGAGGTTGCATGGAGTGCCTTCCAGCATTGTTTCAGATAGAGATCCCAGGTTCACTTCACGGTTTTGGCAGACCTAACAAGATTGCTTGGGAACTATGGTGAGAATGAGCTCGGCATATCATCCTCAAACAGATGGACAGTCAGAGAGAATGATCCACTCCTTGGAAGATCTGCTGAGGACGTGTGTTTTGGATTAATTGGGAAATTGGGATGAGGTGTTGCCGCTGGTGGAGTTTACTTATAATAACAGTTACCACGCCAGTTGTGGGATGGCACCATATGAAGCCCTGTGTGGGAGGAAATGCAGAACTCCCTTATGTTGGTACCAGGAGGGCAAAGCAGTATTGGTTGGACCAGAAATGATTCAGCAGACGACCGAGAAGGTGCAACAGATAAAAGCCAGGATGAGAGCATCTCAAAGTAGGCAAAATCCTATGCAGATCAGAGGAGAAAACGTTTGGAGTTTGCTGCTGGAGACCATGTGTTCATGAGAGTGACACCAACCAAGGGTGTAGGACGGGCGATCAGATCAAAGAAGTTGTCCCCTAAGTTCGTGGGACCATACCAGATCTTAAGGAGGATTGGTCCAGTGGCTTATGAGATCACCCTACCTCCCCATTTAGCGAATCTGCACAATGTCTTTCACGTATCACAGCTGAGGAAGTACATGGCAGACCCTAGTCATGTGCTAGAAGTGGACGATGTGCAGATCATGGATGACTTGTCCTTTGAAGCAAAACCAGTTAGGATTGACGATCGGCAAAGTAAACAGCTCAGAGGCAAGACCATCAACATGGTGAAAGTGGTGTGGGATGAGAGATCTGGTGATTCAACTTGGGAGTTAGAAGAAACCATGAGAGAAGCTTATCCATACCTCTTTTTCTTGTTGGGGAGAATGTAAGGACCTATAAAATTAAATTGGAATAAAAGGAATATATTTTAAATGAATTCTAAGTATGTTTTTATTTAAGATAAAAAGGAAGGAAAGTGTAGCTTAAAAGACTATGAGATCGCTTGGTTAGTACATAATCGCCTGTCGCCTAGATTACACGTGATCGCCAGTCGCCTATGGTGCATATGATCGCCGAAAGTGCACTCAGTATGTGGTCAGGATACTGGATCAACCAGAGTGGGTTCCACAAAACCACACGTATCAAGGTGTGGGTTAAGCCTTAGATACGCTGTGCATGCGAAGCTCTATGCTTGAGCATAAGAAATCGTCCTTAGTGTTGCATGCATGGGCGCACGAGGAGTAGGGCTGATCTACTCTTGGAAATGTGAAGCTACCGACGTCACCAAGTCATGTGGAGATGATACCTTGGACATAACATAGTGGGATGAAGAACCTTCAGCAAGGCGTGGCGATGTGTCGTCGGGCATCGCCAGTGCGCGAGGCATGCGGACATCGCCGGGGCGCGAGGCATGCGGGCATCGCCGGGCGCGAGGCATGCGGGCATCGCCGGGCGCGAGGCATGCGGTCATCGCCAGGGCGAGACATCGGTCGTCTCCCAAGGAGAGACATCGGTCGTCCGCCAGGATGAGGCATCGGTGGATAGTCATCGCGCGAGCGGTCATCGGTGGAAGGTTATCGCGCGATGTCGAGCTTCACACAGATAAGGTGGGACCCAGGCTCTCAGCAGGAGACGTACTGCACGCGCGACACGTAGACAAAAAGGGTGGTTCAGAATAGTGACATCAGAGTGTTGGCCTGCGCAGAGGCACACGTAGTCGTACTGTTCAGGGAAGCGTACACGCAAGCTCCCCTGCAGAGTGGGTGGTGGCAGCGGCTTTTATGGACAAGTTGGTTTAGATTCAAAAACCCACTTCTGAGAGGGAGAACGTTGTTGTGGTTCAAGAGTGACAGAGTGAGTTCACCTTCATCATTCTCTTTTCTCTCCTTCGCGCTGCGATTCAGGCATCCTCAAGCACCAGTGCGACGAGCGACGACTGCCCTTAGAGCACCTGGGAGGTTCTCTGCAAGTTCTACAAACCAGACGCTAAAACAGAGGTAAGGCATCTTTAAGCTTCGGTGGGTTTTGGAGCTCTTGGTGTTTTGCGCAAGTCCAGGTAAGGGAAGCTAGCCTTATTTCCAACGAAAACCTTATATTAGATGATTGAGATGATGGGGCGACGTGGTCGCCGATTTTCAACTGTTATTGCATAATCCCCTGTTTTTGGACGAGATCGCCGGTTTTGGCGTTGTTTTTCGAACTCCCCTATTTTTGGTGTTGTTTGAAACTGTTTGAGATTTAAATGTGATATTCGAAAATCTGAACCTTGGAATGAGTTTTGCTGTGATTGGAATCATTCATTTAAGTGTTATATGATGTGTTGAATGTTGTGAATGTGGGATCAAGGCATAGTATTTTCAGGAAAGAAAATACCGTGTAAGATCGTGTAGGATGTGCATTGATCGGTGATTTCTATAATGAGATATCCTGACTCTCCTGAGATAATGAATTCATATAGATGAAGTTATTCAGGCGTTGAGAGTCGATGGAGGTTCATACGTATGGGTAAGTGTTTGAAAGATAACTACTTGACCTGTTGTGTGGATTCACCCTGTCATACTGTGAGAGTGATGAGATTGAGATCGAGATTATGTTGATGCGCATAGCTGTGGAAACTTTACAGCAGTGTAGTATGACAGGTGCAGATCTCTGAGTCTAGTCAATGCACGAGTCTTCCGGAAGTAGGGTCAAGTGTCTTGTGTGATGAGTCAGTGAAAGTCTGACGTGAGAAATGAGAAACATTGAATTGATAGACACTTGATGAATTATGTGAATTGGACAACTCTTGAGGAAATTGTGAAATGTGTGATTACTTGATGGTTATGTGAAGGGAATGAGAAAATTGATAGTTTTAACGTGGGTGTCTTCAATTTGTTTTATCTTGATTTTAAAGTTTCATATCTAAACTCTCTTTCAAATATCTAGCTTACCCTGTGTTTTTGGTGTTGTGTTTGGCTTTTTCTTAAACCTGTGATGATCGTGTATAAATTTACACGGGAGCAGATGATGTTGCAGGAAGTAGAGCTCCTCAGTGAGTGGTCGTCGGAAGGAGATCGCCTGTTTCTATTTCTGTTAGGCGATCACCCTTTTTCTGTTTTCTGATAGGAGATCGCCTTTTTCTGATAGGAGATCGCCTTTTTCTGTTAGGAGATCGCCTGTCTTTCTATTTTACTGTATTTTGTTTAAGTTTTTGGAAAACTGACCGGATATGTATTAAACTCTCTGTGAGGAGAAATTTCATTATATATATATATACACATGTTCACTTCAATATTATTGTTTTACCTTTATTTCATTTTATAATTACGAAAAAGATTTGGCGGGATGTTGCAATGCCCGCATGTCTCTCATCCCGGCGATGACTTATGACACATCGCCACGCCTTGCTGAAGGTTCTTCATCCCACTATGTTACGTCCAAGGTATCACCTCCACATGGCTTGGTGACGTCGGTAGCTTCACATTTCTAAGAATAGATCAGCACTACTCCTCGTGCGCCCATGCATGCAACACTAAGGACGATTTCTTATGCTAAAGCATAGAGCTTCGCATGCACAGCGTATCTAAGGCTTAACCCACACCTTGATACGCGTGGTTTTTGGAACCCACTATGGTTTATCCAGCATCTTGACCACATACTAAGTGCACTCCCGTCGATCACGTACACCATAGGCGATTGGCGATCATGTGTACTCTAGGCGACAGGCGATTATGTGCCAGAGAAGTCGGAGATCGCCTCCGTCTTCAACAACGGCGATCTCGTAGACTTCTAAGCTACACTTTTCTTCCTTTACTCTTCTTGATCCACATGTCTTCCTCGAGCACACCCACGTGATTACCTCACGATAAAGTCATCGCACCTGACTACTTGGTTAATACAATGGTCAGCCGACCGACCTCTACCAGCTGACCCCAGACCTTGGGCGACGTCCGAGGTCCGACTACTACGAAACTTCTATTACCAGCTCTTTGTATTTTAAATAATAACATCTTCTGAAATTATTTAAATATAACACTTTTATTCCAATTAAAGTTTCTAGGTCCTTACATTCTCCCCATCAAAAAAAATTTTCGTCCTCGAAAATTGAATTACAAGGAAAAGAGGTAGGGATAGGCTTCTCTCATGGTTTCTTCTAACTCCCAAGTTGAATCCTCTGATCTGTTATTTCATTGGTTGAAGTAGAGACTTGCAGACCAGAAAACCTTTCTCAAATACTTGATCCTTAAAACTTCTAATTCCTCTTGTTTTAGATGTCCTTCATTGGCATGAACTGATCTGCAATGACTTGGGTTGACATCAACATTATTATTCTGTCTAGAAACTGCAGAGATGGAGTTTCTTCTAGGATTTTCATTTTTTTTTTCAGTTCAGAAACAACCGGTTTGTAGCTTGACTTCACATTAGGCACCGTTTCTTGTCAAACCGATGGTGAAGCAGCAAAAGCTTGAGGGAGCACGGTTTCTTTCTTCAGGCGCCCCTCTGGTTCATTTCTTCTTTGATTACTAATAGCAGATCAGGAAAAACCCACCCCTTTAGCAGATGGTTGGGATTTCAGAGCTGCTAACTCAGGAATTCCAATGGATACATCCATATTAGCATTGCATGGGATCTCAAGGTGCTCAGTATTCAACACGCAGATCATAAATCCCTCACTGTGTTCAGGGTGAGGACTTGTTGCCACAGCTGACAATGCAGCATTGTTTCTAGGATCAGAAACGAAACGCTGACCACCACAACTGCCCATTTAAAGGATTAGCTGCAAATCCCATCCCATTAGAAACACAAGGCACGGAAAGTTCTGCTTCCACATCCAACTTTCTGCAATTTACTAACATCGCTAGAAGAACTCAACATCATCATAACACGGCTTACCCTTATTCTTATCCATAGCCATTACCTCCTTCCCTTCTACATTCACAGGCAGAACTGCATCCTCATTTGCCAAGTTCAGGAGACTTACGGCATCAGGAGCCTTTAATCTCAACCCACCATTTCCATACTCATCTTTCAAATCACGATCAACAAAACAACATCCATTCTGCGTGAAGCTTTCTCTCTTATCCCAGTAACTTCTCTACCTAGTATTTTTTTTTTAGCAAATTTCTCTGTCTAATTGAACTTTAGACATAAATACAATATCTCATCTTTCCTTTTAAGCTTGTGGTTAAGCTAGAGCCATCTCATGCTGTTTCATCGACATAAACATCTTCCAAGCTTCAAATAAAAGAAAATTCATTCTTTCATTCTTCGAACTTAACTCTGGTACTTCCCATGGATACACATGCTTAAGTCTTTAAACCCTCAACATACTGCTTATTTACTCTCCATAACTTATATGTAGCTAAAACTAAACCTTGGTACGACTAAATCTAACTTACACTTGCTTCTTTAATTCCATCAACTCAGCTGGAGCCATTCTGTAGGGAGCCATTGACACTGGTCCAGCTCCAGGTACCAAAACAATAGAGAATTCCATCTCTCTCTTAGGAGGTAGTCCAGGTATTTCTTCTGGAAATACATCCATGAAATCCTTCACCACATGTATACTGCCCATATCTTCATCATTCTTCACTCCCCCTTGAGCTAGGATCACAAGGCACATCGCCCCTTCTTTCAACTCCGACCATACATGCTGAGCAGATATCATATCTGACTCTTGGAGATCTGGAAACACCACTTCCTGCCTACTGCATTCTATGAGAATGTGATTGGCAGATAGTCAATCCATTCCCAGGATAACATCCAGATCCTAAAGAGGTAGACAGATCAAATTCACTTTGAACCTGCGTCCCTCTACTATCACTGGACATTCAGAGCAAACTAGGGAGGTCAAAACCTGTCCTGATGCAGGTGTAGAGACCAACCGTTCAAACGACAGCTCCTTCACTAGAAGGCCCAGTTCGGTTGCACATTGATTTGACACAAAAGAGTGTGTCGCTCCAGAATCAAACAAAACTCTAACGTATCTACCAGCTATAAACAAGCACCTTGTACTAGGTTACCTGACTGAGATGCCTCCGCTCCAGACATGGCAAACACTCTCCCTGCTGCCTGAGGTCTGCTGCCTTCGTTCCTCAACTGCTGGGAACCACTGGGTTGAGTCGCCCTATTCCCGTTAGGACACTCTCTAGCAAGGTGTCCCGTCTGTCGGCAGATGTAGCATCTTCTCCCTGAATCTCTCTTGGGGAACACATTGGATGTGTGTGGTCCACCACAATGGAAACATCTGAGTTTCCAGGGCTGTTGCTGCTGAAACTGGGGCGGTGCTGCTTCTGCCCTATGCTGTGGAGGTCTCGCAAAAGGCTTATTCTGTTGTTGCTGCACCTTGGCCTTCCCACTGGAAGAACCCCCTGGGTGTGACCTGATCACCCGAGAGTCACTCTTCTCCAGTGTCTCCACCATCATCGCCTTCTCCACTAAGGCGTGAAATTCTCTTATGCACATAGGTGCTATGGTCCTCTTCAGCTCATGCTTCAGTCCTTCTTCAAATTTCCTACACCTCCAAGCCTCAGAGGTAGCTTGGGTATAGAATCGGGCGAGGTACTCAAACCGAGCAGCATAAGCATTCACTGACATCTCCCCCTGCTCCAATCTGAGGAATTCTGCTTCCTTCGCAAACCTTGCACTATCTGGGAAGTATTTTTCCAGAAATCTCACCCTGAAGCTCTCCTAGTCTAAAACATCAGCTCTGGCTTCCATCATCTGCTGAGCTCCCATCCACCAGAACTCGGCTTCTCCAGATAGCAGATAGGTGGCGAATACCAATTTCTTCTATTCAGGGTAGGAGGTCGCCCTAAAGATTTTCTCCAACTCCCTGACCCACTGATCTGCTTGATCAGGGGTAGCATTCCCACTGAACTTGGGTGGGTTGTGCCTCATGAACTCGGTCAGTCCCATCTGTTCCTGAGGCTGACCGACTTGGGAAACTGTTTCAGCCGACCGAGCAGTTTCCCAATGGTGCATTGCAGCTTGATGATTCTGAGCCATTGCTGCATTCTGTTGTTGGATGGCAGTTGCCATCATCTCAATAGCCTTGGCAATCTGGCTCATTTCCGAAGAAGGTTGGGGAGGGGTAGGAGGTCTATGAGCCATCTTTCTCCGTTTCAGATTTTGAAACTATTGGTTTCTATATTCCCTACAACTATAAGAATGAGATCGATAAGAAATCATTTCATTCAGGAGGTAACATCTAGACCTTACAAAGGTCAGCATCTCAAAGTCATCTAGAATTTGAGTTTATCAGCCGATCATGATACTTATAACATCAAGCATAACACCAGAACAGCTACTGGTATAAAACCATCAATCAAAACAACCACTTTCAATCAATTACCAAAAACACTCAATAAAATGAAATAATTCACACCAGAATTCAGTATATGCTAAACATCAAACCTTTAGAAATAAGATTGAGAATCATCTCGATCCAGTTATGAGTGTGCACCCTCACTACTTTATCAAGATCCTTTTATTCTTAATACTAAAATTTTCAGTTAGAGCATATATTCACTACAGCACACACAAAATTTCAATAAGAAAACCTTCAAAACCTTTCACTATAGCTTTTATTTAAAACTCCAATAAAATTTTGTGAGCAGGAGAAACACAATGGATCCACTGCCCGCAAGTCATCCTAAGGACGAACTGCTCTGATACCATTAAGTGTAACGCCCCTCAAAGTCTTTTCATATTTATATAATAAAATAAGCGTAGACATTAATTTATAAAATCAACATATGTATATATATTGAAAATACATCATCCCATACATTGTATCTCAAAAAGAAACGTCCCTCTTATAGGGGTTTTAATACATTCCATCAACTGTTTCGAAATAAAACCAAAATACAGCATAAAAAGAAAACAGGCGATCTCTTCCTCCAACTGCTCACTGAGGAGCTCGACTACCTGCAACATCATCTGCTCCCGTGTAAAATACACGATCATCACAGTTTTAAGAAAAACAGCCACAGAACAAAACACAGGGTAAGCTAGCTATTCTAAAACTTGAAGTACGAAACTTTAAAATCAATATAAAACAGATTTAAAACACCCACGTAAAATCCATCAATTTTCCCATTCATTTCACACACTTCACAATTTCATCAAGTGTTATTTGTTTCACATAAACCATCAAGTGTCTATCAAATTTCAATAATTCTCTTTCTCACGTTAGACTTCCACTGACTCACCACACATAGACACATACCACACCACTGTAAAGTCCACACAGGACAGCTAGTGAAGTCCACACAGGACAGCTCGTGAAGTCCACACAGGACAGCTAGTGAAGTCCACACAGGACAGCTCGATATCATCAATTCACCCAATGCACCATACAACACTTAAATGAACGATTCCAACCACAGCAACAATCGTACCAAAGGTTCAGATTTTCCAATATCACATGCATTTCACATATCAATCTCAAACAAGTTCAAAGCGACACTAAAACAGGGGATTTCGAAAACAACAATAAAACCGGCGATCACGTCGCCCCACATATAAAAAACAGAGCATCGTGAAAAAGAATATGAAACCGGTGACCACGTCGCCCTCACTTCAGAACCTACTCGCCTAAAGTTTTTATAAACAAAAATGCTAGCTTCCCTTACCTGGACTAGCGTAAACTTCACTAAGAGCTCCAACCCAACGAGATTCAAGGATGCCTTAACCTGCACCATGGACTCTTAGTCACAAAACTAGCTATACCACTCATTTCTACGTTAACAGAGACGATTCCCGAAGCCAAGAGAGCTGCATGCAACGCCTATGCAGAGGCAACCCTCTCAAGTGCAGGATCGACTCGAAGAACAGAGCGAAACGACTTACTCTGTTTTAGCGTCCGGTTTGGAGAACTTGCAGAGAACCTCCCAGGTGCTCTATGGTAGTCGTCGATAGCCAACTGATGCACTAGGACGTCTGAACGTATGGAGAAGGAGATGAAGAAACAGGGAGCTAAAACCAACTCACTCAATTTCTCTCTACTCAAGCAGCGTTCGAACCCTGCCTATCCAAACTGAAGTTTGAACTTAAGCCACCCTTCCCAGGCATGCCGCTGCCACCACCCACTCTGCAGGGAAGCTTGCGTATACATTTCCTCTAACAGTATGACCACGTGGGTCTCTGCGCACCAACTCTGGGTCACTTTCCATACCAACTCTCTGATGCTAACTATTCTGAAACACCCTTTTTGTCTACGTGTCGCGCATGCAAGACGTCTCATGCTGGGAGCCTGGGTCCCACCTTATCTGTGTCAAACACGACATCGCGCGATAACCTTCCACCGATGACTGCTCGGGCGATGACTATCCACCGATGTCTCATCCTGGCGGATGAACGATGTCTCTCCCTGGAAGACGACGGATGTCTCTCCCTGGAATGACCGATGTATCTTCCTGGAAGACGACCGATGTCTCTCCCTGGAAGTCGACCGATGCTTCCCTCATCCTGGCGATGACCGTCTGTCTCTCGTCCTGGCAATCCCGCGTGTCTCTCGCCCTGGCGATGACCGCATGTCTCTCGCCCTGGCGATGCCCGCGTGTCTCTCGCCCTGGCGATGCCCGCATGTCTCTCGCCCTGGCTGATGGCAGAGCCTCCAGCCACACACAACCACATAATAAGGAGGATAAAGACCTAGAGGTTATTTTGGGATTTACTTGTAAATATGGGTCTAATTGGGTTTTTGTTTCTTTTTGTAGGCCCAATCAAGAGGAGAACTCTAGGGTGAAGGAATGTACAAATATATCCAAGAAGACCTCCAAGTCATCAAAACATAAACTAAAGCTTTGGTCAGAAGAACACAAGAAGACTGAGTTCCTGCTAACTAGTCAACATTATTTTTGGGCCAAGCTTTAGCTTAAATAAATTGTATAAAGTTGTTTAGAATTTCATGGGCCATGTATTGGGCCTAGTAGCATAAAATAATTGGACCAAATATTTGGACCAAGTAGCATAGGTTTTTGGGCTTGTATTTGGGCCAATAGTAAAATATGACTAGTTAGGGTAACAATTGGGCTTCTTTGAGTCCAATGTAACCCTAAAACGTCTAGGGTATATTGGAGGACGAAAATCACCTTGGCATGGAGCACATGGACGTCCACATGGCAGCCTAGGAGTGGAGAGGATTTAGCATGGAAGGTGTGAGCTAAAACATGGAAAGCATGACTCCACATGGCACCTTCTCATTGGAGACTTTTATTTTGAATTTTCAAATTTTGGCTCCAAAATGTCCAGCCCTCTCTCCTATATAATGAGGTGCTTGGCTCATGTAAAGAAGAAGATTAATTTGAGTGAAATTGCTGCCAACTTTGTGCCAATTATCACTCTTGTCTCCTACCTCTAGGATAGACACCTTAGTCTTCATTCTTCATCTTTTCCAAGTGAGATGGCCTCACCACTCACTCTCCACACCTAACACTTCACCTTCAAGGTTTCCACAGCTCCTAGAAGTGCCTTGCACGCTTCCAACCATTGCTTCCGCCACCTTCAATTGTGTTTTCCAGCTCATGGAAGAAGGCACTCAAGCTATGATGGAGGAGGGCCAAGCACATCTAGCCAAGGAAGCCAAGGCCCAAACCAAGAAGACCGTCTAGACCAAGAGGAGCGTCTAGCTCCAAGAAGTGAGCATCTAGGACGTGAAGGAGGGAGGCTATCCATGGAGCTAGACCGTCTAGGACCTCTCACAAGATCCATGGCTAAACATATCCAAGCACACATAGAAGAAGCCACGGATGGAAGAGAGAGATCCTTGTACATGTTTCATAAAGGCCCAAAGGGGGAGGGGGTGCTTAGTAGATCGGATAGTGTAGAAAGCACTTTGGATGGAAACATTCTAGAAGCTAGGGTTGGTATGGCCGGTCATGGCACCTTAGATTTTAGAATTAATTTTGGTTTTCTTTTTATTAAAATGTAGCTTGCACCTCAAGTCCCAAATAGCCTATAAATAGGAAGGCTATCTCTTTGTATTGGACAAGTTTATTTGAGTAATGTTATGCTGCCATTTTTGTGCACAAGCTTTACTCCTCCTAGAAATCTAGGCTATAAACTTCAGTCCTTTCACCTTCTCCCTTGAGTTGGCCGAACCACTCAACCCATACTCACCATGCACCTTCAAGACCAACACAACTCCTAGGAGGGTCTTGTTTCACTCACCCATTGCTTCCGCTCCATCTATTTCTACTTTGATTCAAGAAGAACACATGAAAATGCCATCATTTGGTATCATGAGCTTTTGGTTCTTCAAGATGAGTAGCTTGTCTTTTTAAATTTTCAGTTCTTCTTTATTTTCATCTTGTCATTTCAATTCCATAATTTTCTTGCTGTTTTTTTACATTTTAAATTGTTCTTGGTGTGCTTATGGAAGATCCAACCGAAGCACATGTGTTCAATTGATCTTGAACATTTTCTTGTGCAATTGTGATAGGATTCCTTACACATTGAGTGGCTGTTTTCTTTTAGGAATTTGAGTCTTTATTGCTTTCTTATAATTGCTTCATTTTATGCTTTGAGTCTTTATTTTCTGAATCTATAAATGTTGTGTCAAGTCATGTGAATCCATAATTGTCATCAATTCTTAGTTAGTAGTCCTATTTTTTTTGGCTTGATTGTTTCTTGTTTTTGGGTCTCTTTAAGTTGCCTTAATCTGCAGTTATTTTTGATCCTTTGCTGCCTTTTTAATTTTAGTTTGAGTTCATAATTGTGTCTTAGTTCTTACACAATTTCCTTCTTACATTTCCTTTGTGTTAAATTTTGGTATCTTGCTGTTTTTTTTTTTTCCAGTTTTCCAGATTTCCCCTGTTTCTCTCTCTGTCTGGCTGTTTTTTTTTGTTTCAAAAATTATTTCCACTCATAGGAAATTTGTGATTCTCTGGAAAATGCAAGTTTGAAGTGTTACAAAAAGGACAAAAAAAGAATCAGATCAAAAAAGGCAACAGAAAAGATATGATAAATCTTACAAAATCAGAGTGCAAACCTTGAGTGCTCCAGCTGGCCTAACTGCACACCAAATTTGCAAAAATTATTAAAAAAAAATGGTGCATGCGTTTTAGGCGATTCCAAAGCCATTGTTTAGATAAGATCCTGAATTTTTCTTGCATATAAATTTCAGAGACAAATTTTAAAAATACAGCTCAGCATAAATCGGGGAACAAACACGATTTCTGGCCCACAACAATTTTCAGTGGTGCTGTTTTTTTTTTTTTTATTTGGTCATCTAATCTAGTGCTTTTCTTTAGGTATTCCTTTTGTGTGCCAACTTTTATTGAGTACCTTTAATTGTTTGCTTTAATTTCTTGACTCTATTTCTAAGTTGTCATATTATAAATCCTTTTGGTGGTACTGTTTTTATTCAATTAAATTTGTTTCTTGCTTTTGTTTCTTGACCTCTCTTTTGGGTGCTGGAATTTAATTCTCTTTGGTGCATATGTGCATGGAACTTGACTTGGTTTAGGTTTAGCTCTTGTGAATAGGTGCTGGAAAGTGGAGAATTAAAGCCATCATTTTAAGGAGGAGACAAAGCTAAAGCCGAAACAAGGTTGCTTGAAACAAACAATACAAACACCTAGAAGATCAAAAATTCAAGACAACAAGGAAGTGCACTAACCCAAAAGAGGATCAACAAAGGGAGTCTTCTTTTCCTTTGCAACTTGGTTTATTGTTAATTACCTCTTTAATTACGTTTAGACAGTGAGTGTGTCTTCAAGGGCTCAAAGTGTCCAAGAAGCCTCACCTAGGGCCGAATAGCATAGTAAATTTTTACTTAGTAATTTTGTTGCTTGTTTGAACTTGTTTTCTATTGTTTTGGTAGAAACGTTTTGCATGATTAGTTTAGTTAATTTTGTGCTAAAACCGACTAGTTTGTTGCATATTTTTTTTTAGCTTACATAGTTTTATTGCTTTTTGATTTCTCAACTTCTTGTGTTTTAAGTGTTTCACTAAGAGAAATTTTTGTGTGAAGGCATTGGAGACTAGTTTTTGGCAAGGAAAAGGCTTGGTACTTAAGTAGTCCTTTGAGACTCACCTCCCTTACCTGGAAAACTACCTTCTTTATCTTCCCTAATCTTTCTCAAAGTAAAAACGCCTAAATACACAAAGGTATAGCCATGTCTTCTTCTTCTAATTCTCCAAAGTCTATAGAATGTGAAGTAAAATCTTTGAAAACCCTTTTGAAAGAGGTATCCCAAGCGGTACAATTAATCTCTTTTAGGCAAGTGGAGAATGAAAACAAGATTAATGAGTTGGCTAGAGCTCAAGAAGAGAAATCCCAAAAATCTCAAAAATCAAAAAAAAAACAAATACTCATGCATCACAAAGCATTGCAACTCTAGGGGAGGGAAGCCTTAGAATTAATGACTATTACCAACCACCCCCTAGAAGAACTAGGCAAAGGGAACAAGAGGTGCCAAGGGAAACTAGAGTAGACCTACCTCATTTTCATGGAAAGGAAAATGTAGAAATATATCTAGATTGGGAGATGAAGGTAGAGCAACTCTTTGCTTGCCATAGGGTAAGTGAGGAACAAAAAGTACCCTTAGCCACCCTTAGTTTCCAAGGAAATGCCATGTATTGGTGGACCTCTTTAGAAAGAGACCGACGTCTTCATAGGGAACCTCCCATAGAATATTGGAATGACCTTAGGGGAGCCCTAAGACGTCGACATATACCTTCTTACTACCATAGGGAGTTGATGGACAAGCTCCAAAGACTCCAACAAAAGAATATGAGTGTAGAAGAGTATAGGCAAAAGATGGAGCTCTATATGATGCGAGCCTCTATTAGAGAGGAAGAGGAAACCACCATATCTAGGTTCCTTAGTGGCCTATCACTTGAGATAAGAGATAGAGTAGAGCTCTTACCTTATCAAGACTTGAATGATTTGGTTCAACTTTGCATTAAAGTTGAGCAACAAAATTTGCACAAAACATCAAGTCAAAAGGTGAGCCCCTATTCTAACTTTTATCCCAAGAGAGAGTTTAAAAGGAAGGGTAGTACATCTAAGGAAAAACCAAAACAACCTACCAAACCCTTCACCAAAGAAACCTCAACCCCACCCATCGGAGCTAGAGATGTTAAATGTTTTAAGTGTTATGGTAGGGGGCATGTGCAAGCACAATGTCCAAACCAAAGGACTTTGTTTCTTAAAGGTGTAGACGAATACACTAGTGGCGAGGATGAGCTTAGTGAGAAAGAGGAAGGGGGAGAGGATGAGAGGGTAGCTCCATTAGAGGGAGAATTGCTTATGATTAGGAGAACCCTCAACAATCACCCTAGCACATCCATTGAAACACAAAGGGAGAACATATTTCATACAAGATGCAATGTTTTAGAAAATATATGTTCCCTCATTGTGGATAGTGGATCTAGTTGTAATTGTTGTAGTGCTAGGATGGTTGAAAAGCTTAAGCTAAAAGTGGTTCCTCACCCAAAACCTTACAAACTTCAATGGCTTAATGAAAATGGGGAACTACATGTAGATAAGCAAGTGGAAATCAAGTTTTCTATAGGGAACTACAAAGATAAAGTTTTATGTGATGTAGTGCCTATGGAAGCTTGCCATATCTTATTAGGGAGGCCATGGCAATTTGACAAGAAAACCTTGCATGATGGTCTCACTAACGAGATTTCCTTCACCCATAAAAATAAGAAGTTTGTACTTAGTCCTTTACCACATTCTCAAGTGGTGAAAGACCAAATACAAATGAAACAAAAGAAGGATGAGGAAAACAAAAAAAAAAAGAGTGCTAGAAAAAGAGAAAATCCTTAGGGATAGGAAGGCGTGGGAGAAGAGTGTTCCTTCCCACAAGGTTGGTCTACAAGAAAAGCCTTTTGAAAATGTTTTAGAAAACTTGCTTCTTGTTGAACAACCAAGCCTTATCTTTTGTAAAGGAGCACTTACATGCACTGCCACAAGTAATGAACTCATGGTTTTATCTCCTCAAATAGAAAACCTTTTGAGTGAATTTGACGATCTATTCTCACAAGAAGGACCCAATGGGCTTCCTCCTCTTAGGGGGATAGAACATCAAATTGACTTCATTCCGGGGGCAAGCCTACCCAATAGGCCTGCTTATAGAACCAACCCCGAGGAAACAAAGGAGATAGAATCACAAGTTCAAGAATTGTTGGAGAAGGGTTGGGTTCAAAAGAGTCTAAGCCCTTGTGCTGTACCTATCTTGTTGGTGCCCAAAAAAGATGGAAAATGGCGCATGTGTTGTGATTGTAGAGCAATCAACAACATCACCATCAAGTATAGGCATCCAATCCCAAGGCTTGATGATATGCTTGATGAATTGCATGGGTCAACTCTATTCTCCAAAATTGACCTTAAAAGTGGATATCACCAAATTCGAATCAAGGAGGGTGATGAGTGGAAAACCGCTTTTAAGACCAAATTTGGATTATATGAGTGGTTGGTGATGCCCTTTGGACTCACTAACGCTCCAAGCACATTCATGAGGCTTATGAATCACACCTTGAGGGATTGTATAGGTAAATATGTAGTAGTTTACTTTGATGATATCTTAGTCTATAGTAAAACCCTAGAAGACCATCTAAGTCACCTTAGGGAAGTCTTTCTAGTTCTTAGGAAAAATAGTCTTTTTGCAAATAGGGATAAGTGTACCTTTGGTGTAGATAGTGTAGTCTTTTTAGGCTTTATAGTAAACAAAAAGGGGGTGCATGTAGATCCCGAGAAAATCAAAGCCATCCAAGAGTGGCCAACTCCACAAAATGTAAGTGATGTAAGAAGTTTTCATGGGTTAGCTAGCTTCTATAGAAGGTTTGTGCCTAATTTTTCTAGCCTAGCTTCGCCTTTGAATGAACTTGTTAAAAAAGATGTTGCATTTTGTTGGAATGAAAAGCATGAGCAAGCCTTTCAAAGGCTAAAAGCTCAACTCACCAATGCACCCATCTTATCTCTCCCAAATTTTTCCAAAACTTTTGAGATAGAGTGTGATGCATCGGGAGTAGGCATAGGCGCGGTATTGTTGCAAGGTGGACACCCCATTGCTTATTTTAGTGAAAAACTCCATGGTGCCACCCTCAACTACCCCACTTATGACAAAGAGCTCTATGCTCTTGTGAGAGCCCTAAAGACTTGGGAACACTATCTTGTGTCCAAAGAATTTGTTATCCATAGTGATCACGAGTCTTTAAAATATTTAAAGGGCCAACACAAGCTCAATAAGAGACATGCAAAATGGATGGAATTTCTTGAACAATTTCCTTATGTAATCAAATACAAGAAAGGAAGCACCAATATAGTGGCCGATGCTCTTTCAAGACGCCACACACTCTTTTCAAAATTGGGTGCCCAAATTCTTGGATTTGACCACATAAGAGAGCTTTACCAAGAAGATCAAGAACTTTCATCCATCTATGCCCAATGTCTACATAGAGCGCAAGGAGGTTACTATGTGTCCGAGGGATATCTTTTTAAAGAAGGAAAACTTTGCATTCCTCAAGGAACACATAGAAAACTCCTTGTCAAAGAATCACATGAAGGGGGACTCATGGGCCATTTTGGAGTTGATAAGACTCTAGATCTTTTGAAAGCAAAATTTTGTTGGCCACACATGAGGAAAGATGTCCAACGCCATTGCTCTAGATGTATCTCATGTTTAAAAGCAAAGTCTAGAACAATGCCGCATGGACTCTACACCCCTTTGCCGATTGCAAATGCTCCTTGGGAAGACATTAGCATGGATTTCCTTTTAGGACTTCCTAGGACTGCAAGAGGCCATGACTCTATCTTTGTGGTAGTGGACCGTTTTAGCAAAATGTCTCACTTTATTCCATGCCACAAAGTAGATGATGCTCAAAATATTTCTAAACTCTTCTTTAGAGAAGTGGTGAGACTCCATGGTCTCCCTAGAAGTATAGTGTCCGATAGAGATCCCAAGTTTATAAGTCACTTTTGGAAAACTCTTTGGGGTAAACTTGGAACAAGACTACAATTTTCAACTTCTTGTCCTCCTCAAACGGATGGGCAAACAGAAGTAGTCAATAGATCTCTTGGAACTATGCTTAGGGCTATCATGAAGGGCAGCCACAAATCTTGGGATGAGTACCTTCCCCACATTGAATTTGCTTACAATAGAGTAGTTCACAAGACTACTACTGCTTCTCCTTTTGAGGTAGTATATGGTTTTAATCCTCTCACGCCCATGGATTTAATTCCCCTTCCTAATCCACAAGATTTTGTGCATAAGGAAGGAGTAATCAAGGCTGATTTTGTCAAGAAAATGCATGAGAAGATTAAAATTCAAATACAACAACAAAATGAGAAGTACACAAAACACAACAACAAAGGGAAGAGAGAAATAATTTTTGAGGAAGGAGACTTAATTTGGCTTCATCTTCGAAAAGATAGATTTCCAAATCAAAGGAAGTCCAAACTAAGTCCCCGAGGTGATGGACCCATCCAAGTCCTTAAGCGAGTCAACAACAATGCGTATAAATTGGACCTACCTCTTGAATATGGAGTACATGACACATTTAATGTAATTGATCTTTCTCCATTTGTAGGTACCAATGACGATGACGAACTGGATTTGAGGACAAATCCTTTCCAAGGGGGAGGGGATGATGGAGGAGGGCCAAGCACATCTAGCCAAGGAAGCCAAGGCCCAAACCAAGAAGACCGTCTAGACCAAGAGGAGCGTCTAGCTCCAAGAAGTGAGCATCTAGGACGTGAAGGAGGGAGGCTATCCATGGAGCTAGACCGTCTAGGACCTCTCACAAGATCCATGGCTAAACATATCCAAGCACACATAGAAGAAGCCACGGATGGAAGAGAGAGATCCTTGTACATGTTTCATAAAGGCCCAAAGGGGGAGGGGGTGCTTAGTAGATAGGATAGTGTAGAAAGCACTTTGGATGGAAACATTCTAGAAGCTAGGGTTGGTATGGCCGGTCATGGCACCTTAGATTTTAGAATTAATTTTGGTTTTCTTTTTATTAAAATGTAGCTTGCACCTCAAGTCCCAAATAGCCTATAAATAGGAAGGCTATCTCTTTGTATTGGACAAGTTTATTTGAGTAATGTTATGCTGCCATTTTTGTGCACAAGCTTTACTCCTCCTAGAAATCTAGGCTATAAACTTCAATCCTTTCACCTTCTCCCTTGAGCTGGCCGAACCACTCAACCCATACTCACCATGCACCTTCAAGACCAACACAACTCCTAGGAGGGTCTTGTTTCACTCACCCATTTCTTCCGCTCCATCTATTTCTACTTTGATTCAAGAAGAACACATGAAAATGCCATCAAGCTAGGCTACATCACTGGCGATCCCCGCGTGTCTCTCGCCCTGGCGATGCCCGCGTGTCTCTCGCCCTGGCGATGCCCGCGTGTCTCTCGCCCTGGCGATTCCCGCATGTCTCTCATCCGAGCGATGACTTATGACACATCGCCACGCCTTGCTGAAGGTTCTTTATCCCACTATGTTACGTCCAAGGTATCACCTCCACATGACTTGGTGACGTCGGTTGCTTCACATTTCCAAGAATAGATCAGCACTACTCCTCGTGCGCCCATGCATGCAACACTAAGGACGATTTCTTATGCTCAAGCATAGAGCTTCGCATGCACAGCGTATCTAAGGCTTAACCCACACCTTGATACGCGTGGTTTTTGGAACCCACTATGGTTGATCCAGCATCTTGACCACATACTAAGTGCACTCTCGTCGATCACGTACACCATAGGCGATTGGCGATCATGTGTACTCTAGGCGACAGGCGATTATGTGCCAGAGAAGTCGGAGATCGCCTCCGTCTTCAACAACGGCGATCTCGTAGACTTCTAAGCTACACTTTTCTTCCTTTACTCTTCTTGATCCACATGTCTTCCTCGAGCACACCCACGTGATTACCTCACGATAAAGTCATCGCACCTGACTACTTGGTTAATACAATGGTCAGCCGACCGACCTCTACCAGCTGACCCCAGACCTTGGGCGACGTCCGAGGTCCGACTACTACGAAACTTCTATTACCAGCTCTTTGTATTTTAAATAATAACATCTTCTGAAATTATTTAAATATAACACTTTTATTCCAATTAAAGTTTCTAGGTCCTTACAGTATTGTTCTTCCAAATCCTAATAAAAGGCTAGAGAGTGAGATTGAGAAGTAGTCGAAATTGGTTACAGGTGTGGTCTCTATTGAACAAAGGCTTTGATGCTTCCAAATTCAAGTGTAATGGATGAAGATGGTTGTTTTAGGTTGTGTGTGTATGTCTTGTGTAGTTTGAATTTGTTAATCCACTCAAAGTTATGATCCAAGGTTGCTTGATTCAAGTTCTTTTGAAAAAGAGATGTTTTCTAAAGAAAGTGAAAATTCAACCAGTTGTTTTTTCGATTCAACCGGTTGTTTTACACTTAGAGTTTTTGAAAAGAATTTGAAAACATTTGAATTTGGTTGACTTTGTTGTCAAGCCAATTCAACCGATTGTTTCGTGTTTTCAATCAGTTGATTTTTGAAAATCTTAACAGAATTCAGTTAAACTGATTTAATCTGTTTTGTTTGTTTTAAAACTGATTTGGTCTTTGCATTAAATGCTTTTAACAACTGCGTGGAGTATATATAATCTTGCAGTTTTGAAAGAAGAGTTGAAGATTGTCTGGGAAAAAGATTAATACATTAGAAAATTAAAAAAATCCTAGGCATCACATGCATCTAGTTCTAGGTTAAGTGACTCACATGCTGAGGGGAGTTTGAGAGTTAATGATTATTATCAACCTCTACCTAGAAGAACTAGAAGAGAAAAAGAGTTTAAAGAAAAATTACAAGCTCTTGTCAGAAAGAAAGAAAGAAGAGAAAGAGAGGAGAATCAAAGGAAAGATAGAGAGGATAAAGAAAAGAAAGAAAAAGTGATGATAGAAAAGGAAAGTACAAAAACCTCTTTTTCTGGAATTGAATCAGATATCGATAACATTTTATCTTCTCTAGAAAACCCTCGTGAGGATCTGCTTGAAGAAACGTATATGTCTAGAGCTGAACCAGATATAGATATAATTGTTTCCTGCACGGAAAATATAGAAGAATGTTTGATTGGAAAGGAAGAAGAAGAGAAAACCAACAAAGAAGAAGAGTCTTTTACAACACCCCCTGCAAGCATAGCTGAGAAAGAATCCTTAAAGGGGGATTGCAATACTTTGAACTCTTCTTTTCAATTATATAATGCTCATTCTTCTTCACAAAAATATTAAAAACAACACTTTGTGAGGTTGTTGCCTAACTTGGGCAATAAACCACACATAGTGAACACAAATATTTTTAAAGAAAACCTTATGTTTCACTTTGAAAATTTTATCAAAGGCCTTATTTTTGTTCTATTTTATTTTCTTTTAATTTTCTTTTAATAAAGAAAATCATCTCATATTTGTTTGATGTCTATTGCAGAATGACATTTGATCTAGGAGGACAATAACAAATAAACAGAGGCTGTTGTCATTGAGCATCATTCAGATTTGAGGACAAATCCTCTTCAAGAAGGAGGGGATGATGGAAGAGACCCAAGCTCAGACCCAACAACAAGGTCCATGGCAAAGAGGATTCAAGAAGAGTGAGACTCTTCTACTGATGCCGGAGAAACTTTTCTCTACATGTTCAAAGACCCCTCAGAGGACCACAAGGAGTAAAGCCCAAGCCATGAGAGCTGAGCATCAATTAATTTTAGTTTATTTGTAATTTCAATAGAGTAGGGTTCATTTAGCACAATACGAGGGTGTATTTAACAATTTAGCTTGTACCTAGGCCTTTTAGGGTAGGGATGTAGCCCTACCTTCTAGAAGCATGCTAGGGGGCTGCATTGAACTTAGTCAATGCCCTAGCCACCCCTCTCTTTAGGGTTTCCTACCATCTTCTGTCTTGTCCTCCAAGGCACTTGCACCTATAAATAAGGGTGTTTGGCTCATATTTTGTAAGATCAATTTTAATGAGTAAATGCTACCAAATTTTTGCAAGCTTCTACTCTTGTCTAGTCTCTCTAGGTTAGACACTTTGATCTTCACCTTCACCTTCCTCCAAGTGATTTGGCTCAACCTATTACTCTTTATACCTTTCATGGACGTACAAGGAACCCATAGCTCTATATGAGCCATCCTTGACCCACATCATCCATAGCTTCCGCCACCATTTTCATCTCATTTATTTAAGAAGAGTCATGAAGAACAACCCATCATGTTGTGTAATCAAGGTGTTTGATTGCTTAGTGGATACTCAGAGGTTTTTGAGGACTGGATGTAGCTCTTGGAAAGAGTGAACCAGAATAAAAATTTATGTGTTGATCTTTCTATCCCTTATCTTATTTAAATTTGTTTTTCTTTTGTTTTTATAACTACTGATAAAAACTAACATTATCTTCGCCCCTATGCAACAGTCATATCTATCTCCACATCACTAGTTTTATCTTCCTCCACACCACCATCTTATCTTCCTCTACACCATCAGTTTCAACTCCTCCCACAACATCAGCCTCAACGCAAACCCAATGAACTCAATTATATCTGATTTAGTAACCATAATGTGTTGAACATAAATTACTACGTCCTCATTTCTATTTTCTGCATAGTTAACCAATTCCATAACATCTTTGTCATCAATGAATTGTCTCAAATGTGTGTCCATCCTTCCTGTCTTAAGTTTCCACCACAGTCTCACCTCAGAATCATACTTAAATTCTTTCATTATTTCAATTGCTTCAAGATAAGACCATGTATATGAATCCAACCCATGAAAAACATGTTTTTCACCTATTTCGTAATGCAACAACGGAGAAGTTCCAAAATTTCCCATATAATGAAGACTGAGAGTGAAACTCATTTCGAACATTTTTATTCAAATACCATTCGCAGCCACAACAAAACAAATCAGAAACAAACAAAAAATCCTACCTTTTCAAGCCAATGATATTGTACAAAAAAACCCTAAGGGTTACCCCACGAAATCCCAAAATTATGAACAAATTATGTATGAAATACCTACCATGCTATCAACAAACATGTTTTCACTAGTCGTAACGAACCAAAATACAAACCAATGTGTTCTTCACCTTGATTCCACAACGAATTCCACAATCGCAATCACTCACACAATAAGGTGTTTGATTGCTTAGTGGATACTCAAAGGTTTCTGATCCTGTCTCTTGACCAAAGCGCTAGAGCTTCTCCTTCTTGAACCTCGTCCTCACCAGCTTCATGCCAAACACACCAATGACCTCCACCTTCAGCTCCTCCAAGACACCTGAAAGAAAAATATGGCGCCTCTGCGGCCGGTTGCGCTCCGACGCTCAAGTCAGTGAGTGAATCACCAAAGAACTTCAAAGAAAACTTAGAACCGTGTAACAGTGAATCACAACTAAAAAGACTCCCCCTAATTCTGTTAAGAATTTTGTATATATACCTGAGTCTTTCTCTCTCCTGACGGTTATTCCTCTTGACACGTTAATAACATCTGGTCATACACGTGTCAACATCTGGAGTACCTGCAACTGAAATGTTACTTCCACTTTGCTCCTGCGACTAAGTTATCCACACAGGGAGTAGCTTAGTGCACAGGCTGCCCTGGGTGCAACCTTAACCTGATTAACACTGGGTATCACGTCTCACACTACACATGGTGGCAGATATGTCGCTTATCTTCTGTATTTAGACCATACAACAAGTGCTTGCCAAGTCTTCTCAAATACTCGGCGATGTGCTCCTTTCGGCGACTTGCTGACCACCTGATCTCCAAACCTTCACACATGGCGATCATGTGCAAGCTAGGCGACTACTGATCCATACCGGCAATGAGCGATTACTCATCCTCAAGGCGATAGGCGATTACTGATCTGTACTTCTTGTGTAACGCTCTCGCTGGGAACCTTGGCCCCAGCTTAGCAGGCGTTGGCAAGAACACCGATGACCGACCGCCCTTTGCATGCACTTACGACCGACCGGTGCCTCATAACTTCCCCTCGATGACCGGGTGTTGCCTCATAACTATCCACCGATGACCGTGCGGTGCCTCATGCATATCCACCGATGACCGTGCGGTGCCTCATGCATATCCACCGATGACCGTGCGGTGCCTCGTGCCTATCCACCGACGTCCGTGCGGTGCTTCCAGGCGCTTATCTAGGCACCGCTCTGGGGGTGGTGGCCACTTGGTATCTGACTACCGATCACCATTGTAGGTAATCTCCTCCCTGATTCACTTGCTCTTTCTACCACGTGCCACCCTGTGCATGGTCCACGTGGTCACCTGCTGCTGACGTCATCAACTACTGATGACCGACCGGATCACAAGCCCCCAAGTCTCGAGCTGTGAACTTGTTCTCAGCGAAGAGACTAAGTGGTCGCTACTGTTTCCTTCATTCAACAGAAGCGTGCGTATCCCTCTGGATCATCTAGAGATTCACCTTTTCTGTTTTCTTCTTCTCAACCACGCTAGGGTTCGCTGCGTTTCTTCTCTTTAACTCTCTGCATGTGACTAACTGTTAACTAGCTTAGGCTTTAGCGCGATCTCACTGCAACCCCTCAAACTTGGCTTCTGACATGATCGCGGCTAACTGTTACCTTAGCATTGCCTTCAACATAACTTCGTGCTGGATGACTGACTTAACGGGGCCTAAACGCTTCGGCTTCATGCCGCAGAACTTGCTTCTACCACCGACCACCGACTAGCATGTTAATGCGCCACCGATCAGTCATCGCGCTTCTGGCTTCGCTACACTTCTCTGCCACACCAGCGCTGAGTGCATAGAGGGCCTGAACACCAACTATGACGCCTGTGTTTTAGGGAAGAAAAGTGCTTCTCGACGACCCCTCTTGCCTCAACCTCGCTATAAGAAGTCGTGGGTGAGGTCTTGCTTCTCTCACCTCAGCCTCGCTGTAAAAAGCAGAGGGAAGGGACTTGGTTCTCTTGCCTCAACCTTGCTGTAAAAAGCAGAGGAAGAGGACTTGGTTCTCTTACCTTAACCTTGCTGTAAGAAGCAGAGGAAGAGGACTTTTCTCTCGCCTCAACCTTGCTGTGAAAAGCAGAGGAAGAGGACTTGGTTCTCTTGCCTCAACCTTGCTGTAAGAAGCAGAGGAAGAGGACTTTTCTTCTTGCCTCAACCTTGCTGTAAAAAGCAAAGGAAGAGGACTTTCTCTCTTGCCTCAGCCTCGCTGTACAAAGTCGAGGTGAGGACTTTCACTCGCCTGCACCTCGCTGTACGAAGTCGAGGGAGGACTTTCTTCTTTCTCGCCTATGCTTGCTCAAAGGCAAGGCGGTCTTCTTCTTTCTCGCCTACACTTGCTCAAAGGCAAGGAGGTCTTCCTCTGTTGCCTACACTTGCTCAAAGGCAAGGAGTACTTCCTCTGTTCTCGCCTGCACTTGCTCAAAGGCAAGGAGGTCTTCCTCTTTTGCCTACACTTGCTCAAAGGCAAGGAGGTCTTCCTCTGTTGCCTACACTTGCTCAAAGGCAAGGAGGACTTCCTCTGTTCTCGCCTGCACTTGCTCAAAGGCAAGGAGGTCTTCCTCTGTTCTCGCCTGCACTTGCTCAAAGGCAAGGAGGTCTTCCTCTGTTGCCTACACTTGCTCAAAGGCAAGGAGGTCTTCCTCTGTTGCCTACACTTGCTCAAAGGCAAGGAGGACTTCCTCTTTTGCCTCAAGATGCGCAAAAACATCGAGGACTTTGAACTTCACTGGATGCCTCCGATCGCCAAAGGACGATGAGGACTTTAAAAACTTTTCACTTGTGCCCCTAATCGCCTAAGGGCGATGAGGACTTTAAAACTTTTCACTTGTGCCCCTAATCGCCTAAGGGCGATGAGGACTTTAAAACTTTTCACTTCAAACGTGCACACTTATTTTACTTCTACCTCGCATCACTTTAGGTGATAAGGTTTTTCAAAAACTTCTTTAAGACAATATGCACACAAACTTCAGTATACTTCAAAATTTCAATTTTGAATATCTTATTTCTTGGGTGGCCTCGTTAAAAACCCTCCTTAGGGAAAAAAGAGTGCCCCCTTGTAACTGTTTTTACAAAACTGTTTATGATTCCCCTGAGTTTGCATTACTTACAAAGCTTTAACTGAAATAAAATTTGAGGTGTGTGGCGTTCCAAGTAGAGGAATCGCCCCTCCTTCTAGTGTCTCCAAGCGATAGGCGCCGTTCCCGAGTGCTTCGGTTATTCTAAACGGTCCTGTCCACTTGGGTGACAACTTATTCTCCATCTCGTACTGGTGGGCCTTCCTCATCACCAGATCGCTGCTTCTGAACTGCCTCGGTATTACTCTAGAACTGTGCCTTCGTTCTATTCTTCTTTTTACCGCTTCAGCTTTCACTCTTGCTTCCTTTCTGACCTCATCTAGTAAATCCAGGTTCATTGTTCTCTCTTCATTTGATTCTTCTGCTACAAAGTGCTGAAATCTCGGCGAGCTCTCCTGGATTTCGACTGGAATCATCGCGTCACAGCCATACACTAAACTAAAAGGGGTTTCATGGGTGCCTGACTGCTCGGTTGTGTGGTACGCCCAAATTATGTGAGGTACCTCATCAGCCCACGATCCTTTAACTTTATCTAACCTCCTCTTCAAACCTCTCAACAGAACCCGATTAGCGGATTCTACCTGGCCATTCGTCTGTGGGTGCTCCACGGATGCAAACACTTGTTGAATTCCCAAATCCTCACACAGCTTCTTCAACAGGTGGCTTGCAAACTGAGTCCCATTATCCGATACTAGACGCTTAGGCACCCCAAATCGGCACACAATGTTCTTCCACACAAAGTTTTCAATCTTGGGTGTTGTGATTTGGGCAACTGGCTCGGCTTCAATCCACTTAGTGAAGTACTCGATCGCCACCACCAAGTATTTCCTTTGCCTGATCGCCATTGGAAAGGGCCCCAGAATGTCGATTCCCCATGTATGGAATGGCCAAGGGCTATAAATCGACTTAAGCTCTTCCGGAGGCGCCTTGTGCCAGTCAGCGTGCTGCTGGCACTGCTTGCAACACTGGGCATACCTCTTGCAATCCTCTCTCATTGTCGGCCAGTAATAACCTGCACGAAGAGTTCTAGCAGCTAGAGCTCGACCCCCGACGTGACTCCCGCATATGCCTTCATGGAGCTCAGCCATAATCCTTGTGCATTTCTCCCCGTGTATACACACCAAGAGTGGGTGTGTGAACCCAAACCTGTACAACTCGCCATCTATCATGGTAAACCTGGCAGAGTTCTTCTTGATCTTCCTGGACTCTGCCGGATCTTCTGGGAACAAGCCATCAGCTAAGTAACGCTGGTACTGTGTAATCCATGTATCTGGCTTATGTGTGGCACAGACCTGCGCGATGCTCATTTCATCCACAGGAGATGCCCTTACCCTTGGCGTTCTCAAGGTCTCCTAAGTCAAAGACCTGTGACTCCTCGCCGCTCCCCCTGTCGACTTGCTCACTTGAAGCACCTGGTGATCTGCCACAAACGCCCTTGGTGTCTTCAATGTTTCTTGAATAACAGTCCTTTGTCTGCCCCCCTTGCCCGAACTGGCGAGCTTGGCCAGCAAGTCAGCTCGGGCATTTTGCTCCCTTGGTACATGCACTACCTCAAACAGGGTAAAAGAACTCTTCAACTCCCATACATATGCCAAGTAAGCCGCCATCTGCGGGTCCTTGGCTTGGAACTCGCCCCCTACTTGCCCTGTGACCAGCAACGAGTCACTTTTGACCACCAACACTTTAGCCCCCATCTCCTTGGCCAACAAGATACCTGCAATCAATGCCTCATATTCTGCTTGATTATTGCTAGCTTTGAAAGCGAACCTTAGGGACTGTTCTATCAGCACGCCGTTGGGCCCCTCCAGAGTGACTCCAGCACCGCTACCCTGCTGGTTCGACGAACCATCTACCGAAAGGACCCAACGAAAGCCATCTCCTTCAACCTGAGTTGCCTCTGATGAGAGCTCGACGACGAAATCAGCAAAAATCTGCCCCTTAATTGGCCCTCGGGGTTCATATTTAATGTCGAACTCTGACAGTTCTACTGCCCACTTCACCATTCTTCCAGCTACATCAGGTTTCTTCAGAACCTTCTGAATGGGCAAATCGGTCATGATCAAGACAGTGAAGCTCTGAAAGTAATGACGCAACCTCCTCGCCGAAAACACAACCGCTAAAGTAGTTTTCTCCAAGGCCTGATACCTTACTTCAGAACCTTGTAGCACCTTGCTCACAAAATAAATTGGCTTTTGGACCTGACTTTGGTCTTGGACAAGCACCGCACTCACCGCTCTCTCAGTCACAGCGAAATACAACCTGAGAGGCACTCCAACTATCGGTTTGCACAGCACCGGCGGGCTTGCTAAATATACTTTAAGCTTCACGAAAGCTTCTTCACACTCCTTGGTCCAGACAAACCTGTTGTTTCTCTTTAAACATTGAAAATAAGGGTGGCCCTTCTCGCTGCTAGCTGACACAAAGCGTGAGAGAGCAGCCATCCGACTCGTAAGCTGCTGCACCTCCTTCACCGTAGCTGGGCTTCTCATCGCCATAATTGCAGCACACTTATCAGGGTTTACCTATATTCCTCTTTCAGTCAAAAGAAAACCTAGAAATTTCCCCGCCTCCACGCCAAAGATGCACTTCTCGGGATTCAGTTTCAGCCTATATTTGGCTATCGTGACAAACAATTCTTCCAAATCCGAGACGTGGCTGCTCCTCTCCAGGGAAGTCACCACCATATCATCAACATAGGCCTGCACATTTCTCCCCAGCATTGGTGCAAGTACCCTATCCATTAACCTCTGGTACGTGGCCCCAGCGTTCTTCAGCCCAAATGGCATTACTTTATAGCAGTAGCACGATCTCTCTGTCATGAAGGCAGTCTTCTCCTCATCCATAGGATGCATCTTGATCTGATTATACCCCGAGAAGGCATCCAGAAAGCTCAACAACTTGCAACCTGCTGCGCTGTCAACCAGGGCGTCTATACTTGGCAAAGGATATGAGTCCTTTGGACAAGCCTTGTTTAAATCCGTGAAATCGACGCACATGCGCCATTTCCCATTGCTCTTCTTAACCAGCACGACATTAGCGAGCCACTCGGGGTATTGAATCTCCTGAATGTGGCCTGCTGCGAGAAGCTTCTGCGTTTCATCTCTGATCGCCTGCCTCTTCTCCTCGTTGAACTTTCACCTTCTTTGTCGCACTGGTCTAACCTAGGGGTCCATTGCCAGATGATGGCACAAGAAATCAGGGTCGATACCAGGCATATCTGAAGCAGACCACGCAAACGCGTCCAGATGCCTTTCCAACACCCCGGCGATCTGGTCTTGTGCCTCACGCTCCAGGGATTTTCCCAGCTTGAAGACCTTGCCTTTAATCTCCCTTTCAACCCACTCTTCCACTGGTTGAAGTCTCCTTTCACTGGCGATCACCGCTCTGGCGATCCCTGTCTCCCTAGCCTCCTCAGGGCGATCATCATTTCCACCTCCTTCCTCAACACCTACCCTACGTGCACTCCCCTCGGCGATCACCTCCATCGCAACATCGATGACTTGCCCCCCTTCTCGCCTTGACTCCACGCCAGGAGGCTGCGTGGTTGTGACGTAGCTTACTGATCGCCTGTTCTTGAGGCTGTTTTCGTAACACCTCTTTGCCTCCTTTTGATCAGATCGTAGGGTTATTACCACACCTTCCATTGAAGGGAGCTTAACCTTCATGTGCCTTGTTGAAGGCACTGCCCCTATCCGTTGGCCTCCCTAACAAGATGTTGTATGCTGAGGGGGCATTCACAACAAGGTACCTGATTTTCTCCGTTCTTGAAGCCGCGTCATCCGTGAATGTGGTTCTCAACTCAATATACCCCCTGACCTCCACCTGATCGCCAGCGAAACCATACAAACATCCCCCATAAGGTCTCAGCTGGTCAAGGGGCAGCTGCAACTTGTTGAAAGTTGGCCAGAACATAACATCAGCCGAACTTCCCTGGTCAACCAGCACTCGGTGGATCTTCCTTCCTGCCGTGACAAGCGAGATTACTATAGGATCATTGTCATGTGGGACAACATCCCTAAGGTCTTCTTTGGTAAACGTGATGTCCACATCGGGCGAGTGGTCCTCGAATGCTTCCACCGCCATCATAGATCAAGCATATTTCTTGCGCTGTGACGCAGTGCACCCACCTCTTGAGAAACCCCCAGCTATAGTGTGGATTTCCCCGTGAATGGGCACTTCATGTTGCTGGCCCTCACTGCTCGCCGGATGGTAGCTCGACGCATTTGCTGCCTTCTTCTCCAGCAAATAGTCCTTCAGAAACCCACTTCTAACCAACTCGTCGAGTTGATATCCCAGCAACAGGCAAGAATCAAGGGTGTGGCTGTAAGGATGTAGATAATTATTTGGAATAGAAGAAGTATAATTTTAATGAATTCTAAATATGTTATTACTTAAAACGAAAAGAGCTTGTAATGGAAATTTCATGGTGGTCAGACCTCGGATGTCGCCCAAGGTCTGAGGGCGGCGTGGTAGAGGTCGGTCGGTGGACCATAGTGGGTTCCAGAAATCACATGTAGGGAGGTGTGATTTGAACCTTAGGAGCGCCATGCATGCAGAATAACTACGGGACTTTACGCTTGGACATAAGGGATTTACCTTAGTGTTGCATGCTTAGGCACGTAAGGATTGAGTACTGAGCTGCCCTCGGGCAGGAGAAGCTACCGACGTCACCGAGCCATGTGGGGGTGATAATACAGGCGTGGAGTAGTGGTAGGACGAGCCCTCAACAAGGTGTGACGATGTGGCATCAGTCGACAGAAGCAAGGCGATGTGTCCTCGCCATATCAGGGACGATGAGAGATCGCCAGGGCGAGAGACACGCGGGGATCGCCAGGGCGAGAGACACGCGGGGATCGCCAGGGCGAGAGACAAGTGGGGATCGCCAGGGCGAGAGACACGCGGGCATCGCCAGGGCGAGAGACACGCGGGCATCGCCAGGGCGAGAGACAGACGGTCATCGCCAGGATGAGGGACGCATCGGTCGTCTTCCAGGGAGAGACATCGGTCGTCTTCCAGGGAGAGACATCGTTCGTCCGCCAGGATGAGACATCGGTGGATGGTCATCGCGCGAGGTCGTGTTCCACACAGATGAGGTGGGGCCCAGGCTCCCAGCATGAGCGTCTTGCATGCGCGACACGTAGTCAGTGAGAGTGCTTCAGAACAGTGGCTCCAGAGAGTTGGTATGGAAGGTGACCCAGAGTTGGTGTGCGTAGAGACCCATGTGGCCATACTGTTAGAGGAAACCCACACGCAAGGTTGCTCAGAGAGTGGGTAATGGCAGTGAAGGCTAAAGAGTCGTTCGACCTTAAGAGCTGAGGGAATCAGCTCATTTAGTTCCCCTTTCTCCTTTCTCCTCCACTCGAAGACGCAGCTATCCTCACGTACCAGTGCTACGATCGGCGACTGCCTTTGTTCTTCTGGGAAGTCTCTGCAAGTTCTCCCGTCAGGACGCTAGAACAGAGTAAGTCGTTTTACTCTTTTTTTCGAGTCGAATCTGAGCTTGAGAGGGTTGCCTCTGCATAGGTGTTGCCGGCGACTCCCTTAGCTCCAGAAATCGTCTCTGTTAGCGTAGAAAATGAGTAGTATAGTCAGTTTTTTGATAAAGGCTCCATGGTGCAGGTTAGGACATCTTTAAGCTTCGGTGGGTTTTGGAGCTCTTAGTGATTTTGCGCAAGTTCAGGTAAGGGAAGCTAGCATTTTCGTTTATAAAAACTTTAGGCGAGTAGGTTCTGAAGTGAGGGCGACGTGGTCGCCGATTTCATATTCTATTTCACGATGCTCTGTTTTTTTATGTGTGGGGCGACGTGATCGCCGGTTTTAATGCAAATTTAGAAATCCCCTGTTTTAGTGTCGTTTTGAAATTGTTTGAGATTGAAAGGTGAAATGCATATGATATTCGAAAATCTGAACTTTGGTATGATTGTTTCTGTGATTGGGATTGTTTAAGAAAAGATTCAAAATATTATATGATGGAATTGTGCTTTTATGTGAGGTATGATGTACTGGATGAATGTGAAAGAGTGATCAAAGCATAGTATTTTCAGGAAAGAAAATACCGTGTGGAGATTTTATGAGGGTGTATTGATCTGTGAGTATCCTGTGAATGAGGCGATCCTGACTCTGCTGATATGATGGAATCACATAGATGAAGTCATTCAGTTGGTGAGAGTCGAAGGAGGTCCATATGTATGGGTAAGTCGTTTGAAAGATAACTGACTTGACCTGTTATATGGATTAATCCTGTCATACTGAGAGAGTGAGGATATTGAGATTGAGATCGAGATTATGTTTATGCGCATAGCTGTGGGAACTTTACAGCAATGTAGTATGACAGGTGCTGTAACATCCCGCCAAAATACTATTCATGTTTATATAATGAAAATAAAGGTAACAAATAGATTGAAGTGAACAAAATATTATATATATGAAATGTAGTTTCTCCTCACAGGGAGTTTAATACAAATTCGGTCAAATTTTCCAGAAACATAAACAAAATACAGTAAAAAAAAACAAAGCAGGCGATCTCCTATCGGAAGAGGCCGATCTCCTATCAGAAGACAGCAAAAGGGGGATCGCCTAACAGAAGTAGAAACAGGCGATCTCCTTCCGGCGACCACTCATTGAGGAGCTCTGCTTCCTGCAACATCATCTGCTCCCGTGTAAATTATACACGATCATCACAGGTTTAAGAAAGAGCCAAACACAACACCAAAGAAACACCACAGGGTAAGCTAGACATTTGAAAAAGAGTTTAGATATGAAATTTAAAATCAAGATAAAACAAATTCAAGATACCCACGTAAACCATCAACTAAACACATATTGCACGATTCCTCAAAGGTCATTAAAATCACAACATTTATCAAGTGTCTAACAATTTCAATGTTCCTCATTTCTCACGTTAGACTTCCACTGACTCATCACACAAGACACTTGACACTACTTCCGGAAGACTCGTGCGTTGAACTTAGCATCCAGAGACATGCACCTGTCATACTTCATTGGCTATAATGTTCCCACAGCCATGCGCATCAACACAATCTCGATCTCAATTTCATCACTCTCACAGTATGACAGGGTTAATCCATATAACAGGTCAAGTCAGTTATCTTTCAAACGACTTACCCATACATATGGACCTCCCTCGACTCTCACCAACTGAATGACTTCATCTATGTGACTCCATCATATCAGCAGAGTCAGGATCGTCCCATTCACAGGATACTCACAGATCAATACACTTCATAACCAAATCTCAACACGGTATTTCCTTTCCTGAAAATACTATGTCTTGATCCCACATTCACGACATTCCACACATCATACCACTCAAATGAATGATTTAAATCACAGCAACAATCATTTCAAAGGTTCAGATTTCGAGTATCACATGCATTCCACCTTTAAATCTCAAACAGCTTCTAACAACACAAAAACAGGGGAGTTCGAAATCTGTATTTAAAACCGGCGACCACGTCGCCCAACCACATAGAACAGAGCATTGCGAAAAGAAACATGAAACCGGCGACCACGTCGCCCTCACTTCAGCAACAGCTAATCTATGACTTGTATTGAAAATGAAGGCTAGCTTCCCTTACCTGGACTTGCGCAAAACACCAAGAGCTCCAAAATCCACCGAGCTTAAAGGATGCCTTAGCTCTGTTTTCAGCGCCTGGTTCGTAGAACTTGCAGAGGACCTCCCAGGTGCTCTAAGGGCAGTCGCCGCACGTCGCACTGGTGCTGGAGGTTGCCTGAGTTGCAGCGCGAAGGAGAGAAAAGAGAGGGATGAAGATGCAGACACTCTTTCACTCTTGAGCCACTGTAACCTTCTTTGCCTTCCCGCAGTGGGCTTTTGAATCCAAGCCTACCTGTCCACGTATGCTGCTGCTGCCACCCCTTCTGCAGGAAAGCCTGAGTGTACTATTTCACTGAACAGTACGGCTACGGTTGTCTCTTGCGCCTGCCAACCACTGCCCTGAACAGTACGACCACTGTTGTCTCTTGTGCATGCCAACCACTGCCCTGAACAGTACGACCACTGTTGTCTCTTGTGCATGGCAACCACTGCCCTGAACAGTACGACCGCGAGTGTCTCCTGCGCATGCTAACATTCTGATGTCACCACTCTGAACCACCCTTTTTGTCTACGTGGCGCGCGTGCAGGACGTTTCATGCTGGGAGTCTGGGTCCCACTTTATCTGTGTGAAGCTCGCCATCGTGCGATAACCTTCCACCGATGACCGCTCGCGCGATGACTATCCACTGAGGTCTCATACTGGCAAACGACCGATGTCTCTCCCTGGAAGACGACCGATGTCTCTCCGTGGCAACGCCCGCATGCCTCTCGCGACCCGGCGATGCCTCATGCCTCGCGCCCCGACGACGCCCGCATGCCTCTCGCGCCCCTGCGTTGCTCGCATGCCTCGCGCGCCCTGGTGACGTCCACATGCCTCGCGCGCCCTGGCGACGTCCACATGCCTCGCGCGCCCTGGCGACATCCTCGCGCCCTGGCGATCATGTGTAGTAGACGACCGGCGATTAAGTACTAACTAGGAGATCTCATAGTCTTCTAAGCTACACTTTCCTTCCTTTTTATTTTAAATAAAAACATACTTAGAATTCATTTAAAATATATCCCTTTTTATTCCAATTGAATTTTACAGGTCCTTACAGGTGCAGGTCTCTGGATGCTAAGTTCAACGTACGAGTCTTCCGGAAGTAGAGTCATGTGTCTATGTGTTACGAGTCAGTGGAAAGTCTGACATGTGAACCGTGAGTATTGAATGTATTGAATAGACACTTGACGAGTTTGTGGTATATGGGGATATTGATGGTTGAAATTGATATAGATTATGAATGGTGTGAAGATTTATGCTTTCTATTGATATAAAGTTTCATATTTAAAGTTTTTAAAAATATCTAGCTTACCCTTTTGTTTTGTATCGTGGTTATTTTTCTTAAACCTGTGATGATCGTGTATATTTGCACGGGAGCAGATGAGGTTGCAGGTAGTAGAGCTCCTCAGTGAGCATTTCTGGAGGAGGAGATCGCCGGTTTTTGAATGCTGTTGTTTTGTTTTATTTTGAAAACTCCTGTATGGAGATGTATTAAAACTTCCTCGAAAAGGGATATTATTTTGAGGCACATTTGTATTAATGTATGAATTATATTATGTATATATCTATGTTAAATTTTTGATATTATTGTGTCACCTTTATTTTATTATATAAAAATGAACAATATTTTGAGGGGCGTTACATTAATGGTATCAGAGCAGTTCGTCCTTAGGATGACCTGAGGAGAGTGGGTTCATTGTGTTCCTTCTGCTATTGGAGTCTTAATCAAAGCTATAGTGAAAGGTTTTCAAATGTTTTCTAATTGAAATCTTGTTTGTGCTTTAGTAGATATAGGCTCTAAATAAAAAAAATTTAGTATTAAGAGTGAAAGGATCTTGATAAAGTAGTGAGGTGCACACTTATAACTGAATCGAGATGTTCTCAGTCTTAATTCTAAAAGTTTGATGTTGAGCATATATCCACTTCTGGTGTGTTTTATCCCAATTATTAAGTGTGGTGATATTTGATTGATAGTTTTGTACCCATGACTGTTCGGTGTTATGCTTTCTATTTTGAGCATTATGATTCTGTTGATGAACTCAAATTCTAAATGACTTTGAGATGCTGACCTTTGTAAGATCTAGATGTTGCCTTCTAAATGAATTGATTCTTTATCAAGTTCATTTTATAGGAATATGATTAGTGAATGATAGTTTCCTAATCTCGAACAGAAAATGGCTCCTAGACCGCCTACCCCTCCCCAACCTTCTTCGGAAATGAGCCAGATTGCCAGGGCTATAGAGATGATGGCAAGTGCTATCCAACAACAGAATACGGTAATGGCTCAGATTCATCAGGCTGTAATGCATCATTGGGAAACTGCGGGATCGGCTGCAACAGCTTCCCATGTCAGTCAGCCTCAGGAGCAGATGGGGCTGACCGAGTTCATGAGGCACAACCCACCCCAGTTCCATGGGAATGCTTCTCCGGACCAAACAGATCAGTGGATCAGGGAGTTTCATGCCTTAGTGGAGAAGGCAAAGATGGTGGAGACCCTAGAGAGGAGTGATTCCAGGGTAATCCGATCACACCCAGGGGGTTCCTCCAGTGGGAAGGCCAAGGTGCAGCAGCAGCAGAATAAGCCTTATTCGAGACCTCTACAACATAGGGCAGGAGCAGTTCCGCCCCAACTTCAGCAGCAACAACCATGGAAACCAAGATGTTTCCGTTGTGGTGGGCCACATAACGTTAACGTGTGCTCCAAAGGGAATTTAGAGAAAAGATGCTACAAATGCCAAAAGATGGGACATGTTGCTAGAGAGTGTCCTAACAAGAATAGGATGACTTAACCTGGTGGTTCTCGGCAGTTTAGGAATGAAGACCGTAGACCTCAGACAGCAGGGAGAGTGTTTGCTATGTCGGGAGCTGAGGCATCTCAGTCAGGTAACTTAGTACAAAGTGTTTGCTCTATAGCTGGTAGATGCGTTAGAATTTTGTTTGATTCCGGAGCGACACACTCTTTTGTGTCAAGTCTGTGTGTAGCCGAGTTGGGCCTTCTAGTGAAGGAGCTGCCGTTTGAACTGTTGGTCTCTACACCTGCATCAGGACAGGTTGCGACCTCCACAGTTTGCTCTAAATGTCCAGTGATGGTAGAGGGACGCAGGCTCAAAGTAAATTTGATCTGCCTACCTCTTCAGGATCTGGATGTTATCCTAGGAATGGATTGGCTATCTGCCAATCACATTCTCATAGACTGCGGTAGTCAGAAAATAGCGTTTCCAGACCTCCAAGAGTCAGATGTGATATCTGCTCACCATGGGTGGTCGGAGTTGGAAAAAGGGGCGAGGTGCTTCGTGATCCTAGCTCGGTTGGAAGTGAAGAATGAAGAGGACGTAAGCAGGATACATGTGGTGAAAGATTTCATGGATGTATTTCCAGAAGAAATACTTGAATTACCTCCTAAGAGAGAAGTGGAATTCTCTATTGACTTGGTACCTGGAGCTGAACCAGTGTCAATGGCACCTTACAGGATGGCTCCAGCCGAGTTGGTAGAATTAAAGAAGCAAGTGGAAGAGTTGTTGGAGAAACAATTCATCAGACCCAGTGTATCTCCATGGGGGGCTCCAGTGCTTCTAGTTAAGAAAAAGGATGGAGGGTCTCGACTGTGTATAGATTACAGGCAGTTGAACAAGTTGACCATCAAGAACAAGTATCCTCTACCTAGAATTGATGATTTGATGGATCAATTACATGGGGCCTCGGTGTTCTCAAAGATTGATCTGAGATCGGGGTACCACCAAATTTTGGTAAAAGCTGAAGATGTTCAAAAGACAGCATTTAGGTCTGGTTATGGGCACTATGAGTATGTGGTGATGTCGTTTGGAGTAACAAATGCTTCAGCTCTGTTCATGGATTTCATGAATAGAATTTTTCGTCCTTTCTTGGATAAGTTTGTGGGTAGTCTTCATAGATGACATACTCATTTATTCAAGGACCGAGGAAGAACATGAAGAACATCTGAAGACAGTATTGGAGATTCTGAGGGAGAAGCAATTATATGCCAAGTTCTCTAAGTGTGAGTTCTGGTTGAAGGAAGTCAACTTCTTAGGACATGTAATATCTGCCCAGGGGATCTCGGTGGATCCAGCCAAAGTGGAGGCAGTGCTTCTGTGGGAACGTCCTAAGACAGTTACTGAGATAAGGAGTTTTGTGGGTTTAGCAGGCTACTATTGGAGGTTCATTGAAGATTTTTCCAAGGTAGTAGCTCCTTTGACTCAGTTAACTCGCAAAGATCAACCTTTTGCTTGGACTGAAAAGTGTGAGCAGAGTTTCATGGGGATTAAGAAGAGGTTGACTAGCGCCCCAGTGTAAGTGATCCCGGATGTGGGAAATCCTTTTGATGTTTACTGTGATGCTTCACATCAAGGTTTGGGATGTGTGTTGATGCAAGAGAAAAGAGTGGTTGCATATGCTTCAAGGCAACTCAAAGTTCACGAGAGGAACTATCCTACCCATGACTTAGAGTTGGCGGCTGTGGTGTTTGCCTTGAAGATTTGGAGGCATTATTTGTATGGAGCTCGGTTTCAGGTGTTTAGTGACCATAAAAGCCTGAAATATCTGTTTGATCAAAAGGAGTTAAATATGAGACAAAGAAGATGGATGGAGTTCCTAAAAGATTATGACTTCCAACTGATATATCATCCAGGGAAGGCCAATGTAGTGGCAGATGCCTTGAGTAGGAAATCAATACAAGTATCAACCATGATGATTGAGGAGCAGAAATTGATTGAGCAGTTTAAAGATTTAAACTTTGGAGTGGAATTTCATGTTAATCATATTAGTTGTAGTAAGTTAACTATAACTAATGATTTCATTGGAATGATAAAGGATAAGCAATTAGAGGATCCTAGCCTGAAGCGTATTGTAGAATTACTCGGCACCGATCAGGCTAAAGGCTTTGCGATGGGCGATGATGGAACCTTGAGATTTAATGGCAGAATTTGCATACCTGCAAATGAAGAGTTGAAGAAGATGATCCTAGAAGAAGGCCACAAGAGTTACCTTAGTCTGCACCCAGGTATGAATAAGATGTACCAAGATTTAAAAGAGTCATTTTGGTGGTCGGGCATGAAGAAGGAGATAGCTCAGTATGTTGCTACCTGCTTGACATGTCAGAAGGCGAAGGTAGAACATCAAAGGCCTGGCGGTTTGTTGCAGAAATTGGATATCCCTGAATGGAAATGGGACAGCATCGCCATGGATTTTGTTACCCATTTACCCAGATCGGTAAGGGGTCATGATGCAATCTGGGTCATCATTGATCGGCTGACGAAGAGTGCTCACTTTCTTCCAGTGAATATGAGGATGCCTATGGCCAAGTTGGCACAGCTGTACATCAGAGAAATTGTGAGGTTGCATGGAGTGCCTTCCAGCATTGTTTCGGATAGAGATCCCAGGTTCACTTCACGGTTTTGGCAGACCTTACAAGATTGCTTGGGAACTAAGTTGAGAATGAGCTCAGCATATCATCCTCAAACAGATGGACAGTCAGAGAGAATGATCCAGTCCTTGGAAGATCTGCTGAGGACGTGTGTCTTGGATCAATTGGGAAGTTGGGATGAGGTGTTGCCGCTGGTGAAGTTTACTTATAATAACAGTTACCACGCCAGTATTGGGATGGCACCATATGAAGCCCTGTATGGGAGGAAATGCAGAACTCCCTTATGTTGGTACCAGGAGGGCGAAGCAGTCTTGGTTGGGCCAGCGTTGATTCAGCAGACAACCGAGAAGGTGAAACAGATACAAAGCAGAATGAGAGCCTCTCAAAGCCGGCAGAAATCCTATGCAGATCAGAGGAGAAGACCTTTGGAGTTTGCTGCTGGGGATCATGTGTTTATGAAAGTGACGCCAACCAAGGGTGTAGGACGAGCTATCAAATCAAGGAAGTTGTCTCCTAAGTTTGTTGGACCATATCAGATCTTAAGGAAGATAGGTCCTGTAGCTTATGAGATTGCTCTACCTCCCCAATTAGCAAATCTGCATAATGTCTTTCACGTGTCACAGCTAAGGAAGTATCTTGCAGACCCTAGTCACGTGTTGGAAGTGGACGATGTGCAGATCAGGGATGACTTGTCGTTTGAAGCGAAACCAGTCAGGATTGACGATCAACAGAGTAAGCAGCTCAGAGGCAAGACCATCAACATGGTGAAGGTGGTGTGGGATGACAGATCGGGTGATTCAACTTGGTAATTAGAAGAAACCATGAGAGAAGCCTATCCCTACCTCTTTTCCTTGTAATTCAATTTTCGGGGACGAAAATTTTTCTTGTTGGGGAGATTGTAAGGATCTAGATCATTATTTGGAATAGAAGAAGTATAATTTTAATGAATTCTAAATATGTTATTACTTAAAACGAAAAGAGCTTGTAATGGAAATTTCATGGTGGTCAGACCTCGGATGTCGCCCAAGGTCTGAGGGCAGCGTGGTAGAGGTCGGTCGGTGGACCATAGTGGGTTCCAGAAATCACATGTAGGGAGGTGTGATTTGAACCTTAGGAGCGCCATGCATGCAGAATAACTACGGGACTTTACGCTTGGACATAAGGGATTTACCTTAGTGTTGCATGCTTAGGCACGTAAGGATTGAGTACTGAGCTGCCCTCGGGCAGGAGAAGCTACCGACGTCACCGAGCCATGTGGGGGTGATAATACAGGCGTGGAGTAGTGGTAGGACGAGCCCTCAACAGGGTATGACGATGTGGCATCAGTCGACAGAAGCAAGGCGATGTGTCCTCGCCACATCAGGGACGATGAGAGATCGCCAGGGCGAGAGACACGCGGGGATCGCCAGGGCGAGAGACAGACAGTCATCGCCAGGATGAGGGACGCATCGGTCGTGTTCCAGGGAGAAACATCGGTCGTCTTCCAGGGAGAGACATCGTTCGTCCGCCAGGATGAGACATCGGTGGATGGTCATCGCGCGAGGTCGTGTTCCACACAGATGAGGTGGGGCCCAGGCTCCCAGCATGAGCGTCTTGCATGCGCGACACGTAGTCAGTGAGAGTGCTTCAGAACAGTGGCTCCAGAGAGTTGGTATGGAAGGTGACCCAGAGTTGGTGTGCGCAGAGACCCACATGGCCATACTGTTAGAGGAAACCCACACGCAAGGTTGCTCAGAGAGTGGGTAATGGCAGTGAAGGCTAAAGAGTCGTTCGACCTTAAGAGCTGAGGGAATCAGCTCATTTAGTTCCCCTTTCTCCTTTCTCCTCCACTCGAAGACGCAGCTATCCTCACGTACCAGTGCTACGATCGGCGACTGCCTTTGTTCTTCTGGGAAGTCTCTGCAAGTTCTCCCGTCAGGACGCTAGAACAGAGTAAGTCGTTTTACTCTGTTTTTCGAGTCGAATCTGAGCTTGAGAGGGTTGCCTCTGCATAGGCGTTGCCGGCGACTCCCTTAGCTCCAGAAATCGTCTCTGTTAGCGTAGAAAATGAGTAGTATAGTCAGTTTTTTGATAAAGGCTCCATGGTGCAGGTTAGGACATCTTTAAGCTTCGGTGGGTTTTGGAGCTCTTAGTGATTTTGCGCAAGTTCAGGTAAGGGAAGCTAGCATTTTCGTTTATAAAAACTTTAGGCGAGTAGGTTCTGAAGTGAGGGCGACGTGGTCGCCGGTTTCATATTCTATTTCACGATGCTCTGTTTTTTTATGTGTGGGGCGACGTGATCGCCGGTTTTAATGCAAATTTAGAAATTCCCTGTTTTAGTGTCGTTTTGAAATTGTTTGAGATTGAAAGGTGAAATGCATATGATATTCGAAAATCTGAACTTTGGTATGATTGTTTCTGTGATTGGGATTGTTTAAGAAAAGATTCAAAATATTATATGATGGAATTGTGCTTTTACGTTTGGTATGATGTACTGGATGAATGTGAAAGAGTGATCAAAGCATAGTATTTTCAGGAAAGAAAATACCGTGTGGAGATTTTATGAGGGTGTATTGATCTGTGGGTATCCTATGAATGAGGCGATCCTGACTCTGCTGGTATGATGGAATCACATAGATGAAGTCATTCAGTTGGTGAGAGTCGAAGGAGGTCCATATGTATGGTTAAGTCATTTGAAAGATAACTGACTTGACCTGTTATATGGATTAACCCTGTCATACTGAGAGAGTGAGGATATTGAGATTGAGATCGAGATTATGTTTATGCGAATAGCTGTGGGAACTTTACAGCAATGTAGTATGACAGGTGCAGGTCTCTGGATGCTAAGTTCAACGCACGAGTCTTCCAGAAGTAGAGTCATGTGTCTGTGTTACGAGTCAGTGGAAAGTTTGACATGTGAACCATAAGTATTGAATGTATTGAATAGACACTTGACGAGTTTGTGGAATATGGGGATATTGATGGTTGAAATTGATATAGATTATGAATGGTGTGAAGATTTATGCTTTCTATTGATATAAAGTTTCATATTTAAAGTTTTTAAAAATATCTAGCTTACCCTTTTGTTTTGTATCGTGGTTGTTTTTCTTAAACCTGTGATGATCGTGTATATTTGCACGGGAGCAGATGAGGTTGCAGGTAGTAGAGCTCCTCAGTGAGCATTTCTGGAGGAGGAGATCGCCGGTTTTTGAATGCTGTTGTTTTGTTTTATTTTGAAAACTCCTGTATGGAGATGTATTAAAACTTCCTCGAAAAGGGATATTATTTTGAGGCACATTTGTATTAATGGATGAATTATATTATGTATATATTTATGTTAAATTTTTTATATTATTGTGTCACCTTTATTTTATTATATAAAAATGAACAATATTTTGAGGGGCGTTACAGTGGCCAAAACTTTTGTGGAATTCACACCACGCGTCTGGCTTTGGCCCCAACACCTTATTCGACACCTTTTCAGGCACCTTCAGCTTGGCTGCTATATTGGGAATTGCGATCAGGTTCGCCAATCCCATCACAAATTCATGCCTTGGAGGGCGCTTGAATTCCCTCGGGCGACCTGGCCCTTTTCCTCTATTACTGCCATCACCTTTGTTTTTCTTTGGATCATAAGGACGATATGTCCTTTGATCCTTTTTCACCGCCGCCGTTTCCAACACCCTCTGAGGCTGAGTCTTGGCTTGGGCGCGTGGTTTCGCAGGAGCCATATTCCCTCTCTTCTCTATCACTTCATTCTCAGCGGCAATGTGAGCCACAGCACGTCGCCGAATCTCTGCAAACGTCGCAGGGTGGCTCCTGATTAATGATTCGCTGAAAGGTCCAGGTAGTACGCCCTTCTTGAAGGCGTGCACGAACATCTCCTCATCTTTACTTGGTAATCGGACTATCTGAGCTCCAAACATATTCAGATAGTCCTTCAAAGATTCCCCCTGGAACTGCCTTACGTCAAACAGGTCATACGACACCATAGGCGGCGCCTTATTCACAATGTACTGATCGATGAAAAGCTTGGAGAATTGTTGGAAACTAGAGATGTGTCCAGTAGGTAAGCTTACAAACCAATCCAACGCTGTGCCGTGGAGAGTGCTCATGAACATCTTGCAATAGGCCGCATCAGATCCTCCCGACAGCATCATCTGCGTATGAAACGCGGTAAGGTGAGCCTCTGGATCTTCCACTCCAGTGAAGGAGGCCTTCACCGCCGTGATGTTTGCAGGAATCGCAGCATCCATGATCGCCTGCGAAAATGGCATTGGAAAAACTCGTGGTGGAGACGGTGACGCACCTCCGCTGGTCACAGCACTTTCCCTCTACTCGCAAAGAGCCTAACGTAACTCTTCATTAACCTTACTCAGCTCTTCGTTCCTGGCCTGAGAAGCGACCAGGTCATCGTGCATCTTCGTCTGCTCGACGAGCGACGCTGCGACATTCTCTTGCAAAACACGCATCATCTCCACCATTTGCGACATCGTCACGTTATTCTCTTCAGATTGTGGCGCAACTGAACTAGATCTGGTTGTCCTCATTTTCCTCAACTTCTACTAATCTCACACAGCTGCTTTTCAACACGCAAAACCTATCTTGCAACAACGCTCAAGAAACCTTCAACTTCCTTCGCACACAACTTCCTTCGCACAACGATCGATCAAGGAATCAATCGGTAAAAACCTCCAGAAAAACACTCCTCACCGATTGAACTTCAACTCAAACGGTCTAAACCTCCAGAAAAATGATTGCAACAGCAAGCAATCGAACAGAAACTACCGAAAACCTCACAAAATCAACTGTGGATGGGAATCACAGTTTACACGCCCCCACGGTGGGCGTCAGATGATCCTGCCTCTTGACCAAAGCGCTAGAGCTTCTCCTTCTTGAACCTTGTCCTCACCAGCTTCACGCCAAACACACCAATGACCTCCACCTTCAGCTCCTCCAAGACACCTGAAAGAACAATATGGTGCCTCTGCGGCCGGTTGCGCTCCGACGCTCAAGTCAGTGAGTGAATCACCAAAGAACTTCAAAGAAAACTTAGAACCGTGTAACAGTGAATCGCAACTGAAAAGACTCCCCCTAATTCTGTTAAGAATTTCGTATATATACCTGAGTCTTTCTCTCTCCTGACGGTTATTCCTCTTGACACGTGGATAACATCTGGTCATACACGTGTCGACATCTGGAGTACCTGCAATTGAAATGTTACTTCCACTTTGCTCCTGCGACTAAGTTATCCACACAGGGAGTAGCTTAGTGCACAGGCTACCCTGGGCGCAACCTTAACCTGATAAGCTAATTAACACTGGGTATCGCGTCTCACACTACACATGGTGGCAGATATGCCGCTTATCTTCTGTATTTAGACCATACAACAAGTGCTTGCCAAGTCTTCTCAAATACCCGGCGATGTGCTCCTTTCGGCAACTTGCTGACCACTTGATCTCAAAACCTTCACACATGGCGATCATGTGCAAGCTAGGCGACTACTGATCCATACCGGCGATGAGCGATTACTCATCCTCAAGGCGATAGGCGATTACTAATCTGTACTTCTTGTGTAACGCTCTCGCTGGGAACCTTGGCCCCAGCTTAGCACGCGTTGGCAAGAACACCGATGACCGACCGCCCTCTGCATGCACTTACGACCGACCGGTGCCTCATAACTTCCCCCCGATGACCGGGTGTTGCCTCATAACTATCCACCGATGACCGTGCGGTGCCTCATGCATATCCACCGATGACCGTGCGGTGCCTCATGCATATCCACCGATGACCGTGCGGTGCCTCGTGCCTATCCACTGACGTCCGTGCGGTGCTTTCAGGCGCTTATCTAGGCACCGCTCTGGGGGTGGTGGCCACTTGGTATCTGACTATCGATCACCGTTGTAGGTAATCTCCTCCCTGATTCACTTGCTCTTTCTACCACGTGCCACCCTGTGCATGGTCCACGTGATCACCTGCTGCTGACGTCATCAACTACTGATGACCGACCGGATCAGTTTCTGAGGATTGGATGTAGCTCTTGGTAAAGAGTGAACCAATATAAAAATTTATGTGTTGATCTTTCTATCCCTTATTTCATTTAAATCTGTTCTGCTTTTGTTTTTATAACTGTTGATAAAAACAACGGATTGTTTCACAAAAACAATCGATTGATTTTCTAGAATCATATTCAAAATAAATTTATTTTTGGCTGAACTACTTTTGATGGAAGCCATCCAGCCACACGCAACCACATAATAAGGAGGATAAAGACCTAAAGGTTGTTTAGGGATTTATTTGCAAATATGGGTCTAATTGGGCTTTTGTTTCTTTTTGTAGGCCCAATCAAGAGGACAACTCTAGGATGAAGGAATGTACAAACATATCCAAGAAGACCTCCAAGTTATCAAAACATAAACTAAAGCTTTGGTCAGAAGAACACAAGAAGACTGAGTTCCTGCTGACTAATCAACATTATTTTTGGGCCAAGCTTTAGCTTAAATAAATTGTATAAAGTTGTTTAGGATTTCATGGGCCATGTATTGGGCCTAGTAGCATAAAATAATTGGACCAAATATTTGGGCCAAGTAGCATAGGTTTTTGGGCTTGTATTTGGGTCAATAGTAAAATATGACTAGTTAGGGTTAAAAGTGACTAGTTAGGTTAACAATTGGGCTTCTTTGAGCTCAATGTAACCCTAAAACGTATAAGGTATTTGGGAGGATGAAAATCACCTTGGAATGAAGCACATGGACGTCCACATGGCAGCCTAGGAGTGGAGAGGATTTAGCATGGAAGGTGTGAGCTAACCATGGAAAGCATGACTCCACATGACACCTTCTCATTGGAGAGTTGTATTTTGAATTTTCAAATTTTGGCTCCAAAATGTCCAGCCCTCTCTCCTATATAAGGAGATGCTTGGCTCATGTAAATAGAAGATTAATGAATGAGTGAAATTGTTGCCAAATTATTGAGTCAATTCTCACTCTTGTCTCCTACCTCTCTAGGATAGACACTTAGTCTTCAAATTTCCACTAGCTCAAGTGATTAGGCCTCACCTATCACTCTCCATACTTAACCTTCACCTTCAAGGAATCCACAAGCTCTACGTGAGCTCCTTGTCCATTCCAATCCATGAAGCTTCCGCACTCTTCGCCAAGAAAACTCTATTCTGATGAAGGCACAACTACATCAAATTTCCTCTTCATTAATTTCTCATTGGCTTTCAATCTACCTTCAACATTACAAAAATATTTCATAAAAATTTCACCCCCTCTTGTTTAAGGCCTATAATTCTAACAGTCTCGACAATAGAAGTTTGAGGTTACCTAGTAAAAATATGTTGTAAATCTTAAGCATCACAATTGTACTTGTTATTTCTGGGATTTTATGGGTATACCTTGTAGACATGTTAGTGCAATCAATTATAAGTTAGAACAACCTCAAGATTATGTTCATAGATACTACAAAAGGAATGCATATCATGCATGTTAAACCAAGAAATCCAAGTTATAAATAGACAACAGTTGTGGCCAAAAACTAATTCACAACACATCCTATCTCCACTCCATAAGACACCTCCATTGATACAAACCCAAATATGAGTAAAGACACTACAAGCAAAATCCAAAAAGGGCAGTCATCTCAAAATACAAAGTTAAGGCTCACCAAACATCAAGACAATATCAGTAGAAGAAGAAGTCATGAGCCAGAGCATCTCAAATTCTTCCTGCTAGTCTTCTTAAATATTTAGAAAATGTTGTAAATAATTTGGGCTCATTTATAGGGGTCCAAATAGTAGAAATAAGCTAGAAGAAAGTACCTTTAGCATAGTAGGGGGTGTGGGTAGCATTCTAGCTTGTTCCTAGCCCATTTGAAAGAATTTTGACCTAGTTTCTAGAAGGATAAGCCTAGAATACGGGATTGACTTAATCAAACCCTATGGCTGCCCACTTTTTTCCCTTTTCCCATTCTACCCTTTAAGCTTGCTTTCCAAGGCTCCTAAATCTATAAATAGGCAGACCTATCTCATGTATTCATAAGTTGAAAATTAGAGTAAAGTTACTATACACAATTTTTTGTGTGATTAGTGAATGAGTGAGCTCCTCCTAAATTGGTCTTATCTTGTGGGTGATGATGCTCTCAAGTGGCGGCCTCCCTTCACTTATCTTGTTGGTTCCATCCTATCTAGTGGCATGATTCACCATTGCTCCACCTCCATAAGTTCTTTCTTTCATCATCTCTTCCATTACTCCATTCCAATTTTATGTCTTTAGTTTCTTTTGTTCTTTAATCTTGTTCTCGTTTTTGGAGACTCCTCTGTGAGTTGGAAGCATCATTTGGAATGGCTTGTACACCATTGATGCATTCCTTTTCTCCTTTCTAAATTCTAAGTTTCGGTTTTGCATTATAATCACCTTAATCCATGTCTTTTCCTTTTGCCTTTGTGATATGAACCTTCACATCTACTTAACCACTTGGTTAAGTTAATGTCCAGTGGGGATTTTCCTTAGGTTCTCACCATACTTGTCTCATAAAATCCAATCCTAAGTAAAGTGTCACCATAAAAATGAACAATCATAAAATCAACTCACATCATCCATGAAGGCCAAGAAAATTAAAGAGGAGAGAAATTGATGAATATATCGATGCCCCAAAAATAAGCAGAACAAACTTGAGGATGAAGTGCAACACTTGTCAATAGTATGGACACAACAGTAAAGGGGGCATAACTAGATATGGAAATAGGTCCAAGAAAAATATACAGGTAATGAACCCTTGATCACATACAATAATGTAAAGCTTATGTCCAATTTCCTTCTAATTTGTGTTATATGTGCAGGCAAAAATGAAGGCACCAAACAATCCAACACAATCTGCAATAAGGACCACGAGTAAAGCTTCAACATCTAGAATGACAGACCAAAGCACATTGCAAGAGCTCAACCAACAAGGAAGAAGTTAGATCGTCCACCACTCACATGGAGGCACCTATTGTAGGCTCTCAAACAAGTTCAACTAGGGCCTTTCAAAAGAAAAAGTAAATATGCATTAGGATGTGGGATGTGTAAAATTTCTTTATTGATGACCATGTGTTGCCTCATCTGAACTTTTTTGGTCCTATTTGATGGATGGTTTTTTAATGTAGTTTGTCCTATTATATTCAAAGGTCCACCAACTTTTGTATTTACTCCAAACATGTATGGACAAGTTGTATTACCTTGTTACTTTTAAATTTCTTCATTAGAATTGATGACTTCTATTACTTCCATATGACCTATTTAAATCATTTACTTCGTCTCAAATAATCATAATCAACAGTGATTTCAATGAACAAAGAAAATATTGCATTCCAATAAAAGGGGAAACGTGTATTTGTACTTAACATTATGTTCATTTCCTCTTTAGCAAGAGCATCAAACAAAACAAAATTAAATATGCCTAGGATACACCAAAAACATATTGATTTTCTCAATTTTTCTCTCTGCCACTAATTTTTCCTTCAACTTAGCATTCTTCCTAGCTAGGTCCTGTAACATTTCTGACCCAACACATCACTGTTCTTGTCCTTTTGTATGTGGAATTGGTTCAATTTGAGGTTTCACTTTATCTACCCATTGGAAGTAGTTATAGTGGATACCAGAATCAAAACAATAACGAATTTTGAAAAAAACTAACAACAAAAATTATAACTATATGAAGACAATTTATCAATAATTAGAATATATTACTCCCTAATTCCTACATCGCCAAAACATTCTTCATTTGTTCTTCAAGGTGCTTGTTTTTAGAAGTAATAATCTTTCCCCACAATCACACACTTTTCATCCTAAATCTAAACATGAAGATGATGTTGTTGGTGGAGATTTTGATCCCCAACTATTTCACATAGATTGAAATGAACAACATTGGGATTTCATTGCACAACCTTAACCTAGCAGCTTTATGACCTTGCATGTGAACCTATTGTTAGGAAACTGAGAATAATAAGCCATTTGAAAAACCACAGAAAGAACAACAAGAAAAACAAGAAGAATAGAAAGAAGAACAAGAACAAGAAGGAGAAGAACAACATCAACTCTTCGTTTTCTCCTTTGTTTTTCCCTCCAAGTACTCATAGTCATACCAAACAATTCATGTAAAAGTTAAAGCACAATTCACACTGACACTTTGTTTGTCACAAAAAAAAAAAAAAAACTAACGTCGTCTGCTGTCAATAATCTATTTCAATCATTTTTATACTACAAACATTTAGATAGTCAAAAGTTTGAACCATCAATAAAATTCAATTTTATGTTATAATATAAAAAAAAAATTAATTCTATTATAGAAATGTTGTTATATCATGTTTATCTCAATAACTATGAATTTTGATAAGCGTGCTAGCTTTTTACAAGGATTAAGCTAATCAAAGGAAAGACAACTTCATTAACAAGATATATTAATAGACATTGTAAGTAATTAACTATTGTTTTTCTTTTACCCTCTATTCTTGGTTCTATTCATTAATTTATTGTTAATTTCTTTCATTTATCGCTTATAACTTTTAGTATAATTATAAATTATCATTTATATTATTTTATATTTCTAAAAAGTAAATAAATAGACATATGTAAGTTCGAGAAATAAATTATTGTTTTTATATTATTTTTAATAACCTTTTACCATTTATTATAAAAAATAAAAAAGGGTTGGCATGCGTATTCTTTTTATTTTAATAACATTGTCAGTAAATTTTATTTTCGTAACTCATGGATATGTCAAGGTAATAGTCATAATAAAACAAAATTGTGTTAATATTTTTTTTCCAACTGAGAATTATGAAAGATTGGATTCTTTTGCATAGAATATTACAAACTATAAATGAATGAAAATTTTCTTTCCCAATTTATCATTAAAGGCACAACTCACCTAGATCTCCAATAACACTTTCGACTGGTTTGTTTTGAGTTTTTTAGCATTTAGTTTTCAGGTAACAAGATACCTAAACAAATAGCTTTCAATTTCTTACCTAACATACAAAAAGATTACAAAGTCACTTTTTAAGTCTATCCAAATACACTTAATATTCTATCAGAAAGATTTCGAAAGAAAAAAAGAAGAATGCAACTTTATTTTTTAGTGGTTCAAACACTCCTTGCAACCATCATTCTCACCTTTCATAACTTGTAACATATATATTAATGGTGGTCCTTGCATCTCTGATGGAAACGATGTCATGTTCCCCATATTCTAAAAATTGAAATATGACAAATTATAACCTTTAAAAAATTTCAAAAAATATTTTCAATCTCAAAAATTGCAAGTTTATTCTGTGAAATCTATGGAAGAACTGACCTAAAAACAATACTAAAAAAACACTTTAATCTTTTAAGTTCAATATTTAGAAAAAAAAATGTACATTTTTTTATTTTAAAAATTTGAAAAATAAAATTCATTTCAAATCCTACAAGCTAAATAGGTGATTAAACTATGTTTTAAAGAAATGGAAAAAAATAAACTTTATGTAACAATTAAAAAACATTGTTGTTGTGGTGGGTGGTTTTAGTTTACTTGTATTGAGGACTTAAATTAGGTTCCAAAGCAATGATGAATTGAATATGCAAAAAATGGTTTTACAATAAGTACAGAGATGTGGGGATTGTAGCTGAAGGAAGAGGATAATGATAGAGTATAAACAAAAGTACTAATAGAGATCATGCAAGAATGAGGAGAAGATGAAAAGAAAAACCCTATTTGTCTAAATCATTAATAGTTAACTAATGATGAACCAAGCAGAAGTGAAAACTTGAAGAGTATTAAACTCAGTAACAACAGAGAGAGTGTACTCCACTGGCTCAGTCCAATACAGATTCAGACAAAATTTCAGAGGCTGCCACTCCTCCTTTTTCCTTTCCCTAAAACTTCCTTTTCCCAGAAAATTTAGAACAAGAAAACAAAATAAAAAAAAAAAGAAAAAAAAAAGGACACCTCTGGCTTTCACGTACAGGCTCTATCACGAGTGAGTTCCACAGCAGCAGGACCTCACATTCCAATTCCACATACCATACATGAGTGCCAATAATCAAACACATAAAGAAGATTGCATGGGATCCTACTAAGACAATGCTGATGACTTGGTAGTGTGGTCATGCCAAACATGAAGCTGATGATGACATGACCATGAGTCATAGTGGTGAATCCACCAACTACTCTATGAAACCTGTTTTGGTCAAAATAGCATTTCTCACTTTGCTAAGATCTCTCCCTTTCAGTGTTCTCCCTATCCCTTCACACACAGAGAAAGAGGAAATCTGGCTCCTTGCAAGTTTCCTAGAAATCCATTGATGAGGAGGAATCATATCATCCTGCCCCCCATCATCATCATCATCGCCATAATCATCAAGATAGTGATCCCCATGACCAAAATCAAACTTCTTGTTTACACCCTCCTCCTCAACACCCTTTTTCCCATAAATTTTAGACCAATCAGGAATGTCCATAGGTGCTGAGGATCTTTGGATCACATTTGAATCAGATTCCAAGGAGTGTAGTGTGACATTATTAGTCCTTGGGATCTTTCTTGGAGAGGTTGGCATGCCCCATGCAGAAGAAGAATCGGAGGACTCCTTAGACCCCATTTCTGGGCACATATAGTCTCTCTCCCTCTCCCTCTCCACGGTCACACCCCCCCACACATCTTCTTCGTCAAAATCTTCGTTCCTCATTGATCCCCCACCAAAACCGCTGCTTTTGTTCAGAAAACCACTCCAATCTGCCATTGGTTTCTATTAGTTCTGCAATCTCTTCTGCTGCCTGCAAATACAGATAAGGGTGCTTGTGAGGAAACAAAACAAGGGAAGTGTATTGAGGTAAGAGGGAGTGATGCTGTGATAGATAACACAGGTATCTATTTCAGTATATATAGACACAGATGAGTAGAAACTTTTTTTTCACCCAAATGTGATCATGGTTACCCACCAATAAGATAAAATATATTTTTTTTCCCTTTCATTGGGAATTAAAAAGCAGAAAGGTGTAAGAGAAGAGAATACTGTCAAGAATCTACGTTGTCCTTGTTTCAATAACCTCCAAAAAGGAAAGGCTTTTGAAAAAATTTCTCAAACGGGAACCTGATACACCCTTTTAAAAACCACACATGAAAAAGGAAGAAAGGCTTGAAAATTCTTCCCCGGACCCTAATGGCTCCAAGGAAAATCACAGGTTTCAAGAGGGCAGACTCACTCGCAGAATGGTACCTGAAAAAAGACAAAGGGGCAGAAAAAGACAAGAAAGCAGCAAATGTGTACCACAACACCACACACACAAACACGAAAAAAGGGTTGTATTATTATAGTTTTGGCCCATAAGTGAAAAACCTCATATGGATATTAAAGAAGGCAGAAAGAAAATGATGGGTCTTGAAGTGAGTCTGAGTTGATATCTCTCTCCCCTGGTTAATTGCAAAAGTCCAAAAGAGCACAGATGAAGGACATGAGGATAGCGGCATCGATCAAAACCCAAAGATAAAGTCCCATCATATCAATAGCAGCACAGCACTATTAAGAAGAGGTGAAAAAAATTAAACGCACCCTGAGGTGCTGCCTGCCTAATTTATCACTCAGTTGTTGCAGAAGCAGTGCACGCTATGTATGTTATCAGCTATGTAATGTATTTATGTATGTATGCAGAAACAGGAACTTAAATGGGTTTTGTTTTTTCAATATCTTTGTAAAGTTCTGAAAGGCTGCATCCTGATTGGGAGAGGTGGTGATGCACGATTGGCTTGAAGGTACCTCAAGGATCTGCAACCTTATCCTCAACTCCCTTACGTAATAGTAACTCATTCGGCAGTAAGAGAGAAAAGAAAAAGAAAAACTAAACAAAACAAAACAACAAAAGGGTCTTCAATTGGTTGAGCTCTTCTAATTAAGTGTGAAACTTGAAAGTGTGAGCCTAAGCACCCTTTATTAATTGCCTTGGAGATGGTGCTTCCTCCCACCAAGTATAGCGGTTGTGAGTAAAAGCCATTCCATTGGGTGTTACTATAACATTGAGATATGTAGCCAGTTTTTCCCGACGAAAAACAATGCCTTCAACTACGCTGTGACTCGCTCCATCACCACCACTTTCTTGTTGTAGACATAGTATTTATCTTCCACCTTTTTACTCCTGCCTTGTTGGATCATTAATGCACAGGGCAGGATTAGAAGATTGCGTGAATGAATAGTGCAGTGAAAATTGTGGTCATAAATCATGATATTAGATCATACTTAAATCACGATTCCAGTTTTATATGGATAACATAACATATCTATTTGTCTTTTTATTGGTTTACGAGTTTATGAGTGAAGATGAAGAAGCTCTTTTGCTGTGATATGTTAAAAAAGCATCTTTACATCTTGTATAATTACTTTTAATCGTTTAAAAGTTTGTATTACTAATTGTCTATGCATGGTTATTTTAATGAAGAGATTTTTTAGTGACAGCATTATTTGTTTTTTGTGTGTGCTCCACTGTGTAATGTTATCCAGCATACTAGTTTTCAGTGGATGTAATATTCTAGTATACTGTAGCATAGCCAGTTAGCAAATATGCACGTATATCCATGTTAATTTACATTTATTATTCAGGATTCGTAACTAGCTGTTTTGGAAACATTGACAGCTATCTTGGCACAAAAACCATAATGAACTGTAGCTTATTCTGACTCCATTTTGTAACCATTATTATTTGCATATCTTTACTTCCCTGTTTTTTATATACAATTCAAAATTATCATCGCATATATGAAAAACATTGATTTCTTTGTTAGATAAGTGTTAGAACCTTCAAGAAGTTCAAAATTATACGTGAAAGCACATAAATATTATTTTCACATCACTTTGTTATCTTTCAATAAACTTCGTTCCTTCTGCTTACTAGACCCTCCTGTATTCCGATCTTTTCCACAATTAACTTTTATTTTAAAAAATAAGCATAATTCATTACTTAACTTTAAGGGTGAGATTTTCAAAATCTAATTCATAATTATCTAAATTTATATTATTTTTAATCTATTTAAATAGATTTATCTCAAATTTAAATTTATATTTTTGAATTTTAAGTTCAATCTATTTAATTGGATATGGATTATATAGATTGCATATATTTTTGGATTATTCAAATTAGATTTTGACTTGGACCAGTTTCAGGTTGAGTCGAGTTAATTCTGATTCATATTGAACTAAGTCGATCCGAACTCATGTTAAATCGAGTTGATCCGAGTCCAAGTCGAATCGAGTCGGTCTGGACCTAAGTCAAAGTTAAGTCGAGTCAACCCAGACCCAAGTCAAGCTGAGTGGGCCAGAGTGCAAGTCGAGTCGGCATCTGCGTAAGGTCGAGTCGACACCGAGCCCATGTTGAGCCAAATTGACCCGGACCCATGTCGAGCCGAGTTGGTCCAGGCCGATGTCGAGTCGAGTTGGTCCGGCTCATGTCGAGGCGAGTCGACCAAGGCCCATCTCGATTACAGTCAACCCGCGTCCATGACGAGCCAAATCGACCAAGGCCCATGTCGATCCAAGTGGACACCAGGCCGACGTCAAGCCAAGTCGACCTGGGCAAATATCGAGCTGAACGGCCCGAACTGATGTCAAGCCGAGCAGCCCAGGCCGATTTCAAGCTGAGTCAGCCCAGGCCGATATCGAGCCGAGTCAGTCCAAAGCCGATTTCGAGCCTAGTCGATCCGGGTCGATGTGTCAAGTCGACGCGGGTCAATGTCGACCTAAGTCAACCCATGTCGATGTTGAGCAGAGTCGGCCTGGACCATTGTCGAGCTGAGTCGGCCTGCACCGATGTCGAGCAGAGTCAGACCAGGCCGATGTCGAGATGAGTTAGCCCGGGCCAATGTCGCACCGAGTCGGCCCAGGTCGATGTCGAGCTGAGCACTCTGAGTGGATGTCGAGTCGAGCGGTCCGAGCGGATGTTGAGTCAAGTCGGACCAGACCGATGATGAGCCAAGTCGTCTCGAGCCGAGTTGACCAAGGCCGATGTCGAGCCAAGTGGTCTGGACTGATGTCGAGGCGAGTTAGACCAAACTGATGTTAAGTCGAATCTGCCCGAGCCGAGTCAACCTAGATGATGTCAAGCTGAGTTTGCTTGGGCCGAATTCAAGCTAAGCGGCCTGGGCCAATGTCAAGTCAAGTCGACCTAGACCTTTATCAATCTAAATCGGCTTAGGCCAATCTCGAGCTGAGTCGAATCGAGACGATTTCGAGTCTAGTCGGTCCAAGTCGATGTCAAGCCGATCGAGTCGGTCCAAGCCAATTTCGAGCCAAGTCGGCCTAGGCCAATGTCGAATGGTGTTGGTCCGAATCAATGTCGAATGGAGTCTGTTTGGGCCGATATCGACCTAAGTTGGCCTGTGTCGAGTCAGTCTAGACCCAAGTCGAGTTGAGTCGACACCAAACCAATTTAGAGGCCAAGTAGACCAGGCCTAGGTCAGACCGAACCTAGGTTGAGTGGATCAAAGTTCATGTCAAGCTGAGTGAGCCTGGAATCATGTCAAGCAAAGATGATCAGGACCAGATTATGAATTTAATCTACTTGACAAAGTGAATTTAATTTAAATTTAATCCATTTTAAATAAATTTAAAAATATCTAAATAAATTCCATCTAATTAAAATGGATATAAATTTTAAATCAATATATTTTACTTATCTAGATTAGATTTTGAAAAATCCAACATCCATGACCACCTACTTAACTTATTACATGTGAATAAATAGCATCATAAACTTCATAAACAAAGAGGTTAATTACGAGTGATTTTTCATTTCAAAAATACATTTAAATAACAACTATATATTGGTAAATGCGTTAAAAATAGTTTAAAAAATATTTCAATATATTTTTAGTTCCTTTAAAATATATCTTGATTTTAGTCACACTGAAAAAATTCTAACACAAAAAATATTAAGAAAAAATAAATATAAATAATTTAAATTTAAAATGATTATGTAATCAACAGGTAAGATAGTTACATGTACTATTCTTATTTAATTTTCATTTAATATTTTACTTATATTATTATTATATTTTATTAAAAAAACGATTTACTTAAGCGTTTATTATAGTTTAGTTTCTTTATATGACATATGTTTAATGATTGTAATATAATTTATTTTTTTAATTTCACCAAATTATTTTATTTATAGAGCAATTTTTAAAAAATATTAAGATTATGTAATAATATAAAAAAAAGTTACTCTTTTTCTTTTATAATACAATTCAAAACTAATATAAAGTTTTTCTTTTACAATATGTTAAATATTTTTGTTATTAGCCATTTTTTTACATATAAAATGATAAGTATATATGATTATAAAATAAAAAGTATATACAATTCATTTCTTTAAATAATATTGTATGATTAAAAAGAATGAATATTTTAAAAAATCAACAGTAGTATTAAAGTTAGTTTATTATATATATATATATATATTATATATATATATTAATTATCTTATTTATAAACGTATTCAATATATTACTTAATTTAATTATGCACTTAAAAGTAATTTAATAATCTCGATTTAACTTTTTTTTATTAATTTACTTATCCTAATTGATATTTTGATTTTAGCCCTAACGTAAATATAGTTAACTACAAAGATTAAAAAAAATATACTTAAAAGATATTAGGAATTTAAAAGTTGTGAAATATTTTACAAAGCAAGAAAATATTTACATAAATTAAAAATATATAATATAAAAAAGATTGTGCATTATTTGTCAATTAACAATATTTTCTTTTTATATCCTTAAAAGAAGAGATCTATATTAGTGTCATGTCACATAAAAGTAATATGTTGGATAACTCAACAACTAAGTTGTTTAAGATTAATAGTAAAAAAAATAATCTTTTACTAAAATATAAATCATGGAAAAATAGAGAAATTTCGAAAGTTAAGATGACTTTGAGTATATATCTTAAATAACAATTTTTTAAAATAGAATGATAATGCGAGACACATATTTTTTCTCATTTTAGTAAAGCAATGTTTTTTAAAACACAGAAATTGCATAAACATTGAATTTGGTATGATATTTTGTAGAAGCATTGGGTAGGATAAGAGCATGAAGTGGTTTGTTTTGTGGTGAGAAAGGAAAAGTGGAAATTCCAAAAAGTAAAGAGCTTTTCTTAAATGATTAGCAAGTTAGGTCATTGAGTCTGATCTCATATTATGCTGGACCAACTTTTTTATAATTTATTTCCCCCTTCTCAATATAAATTATAACTCTTCAATTTCCAGAATAAATTAGTTGTCAATTCTAAAAAAAACTTAATAAAAAACATTTTAAAAAGTGTGAAGAAATTGATCCCAACCCAATTATTATTATTTTCTTAAATTAATAAAGCAAATTTTAATAACTTAAAATTTAGCCTGACTTGGTGTTAGTCCTTAAAAGTTAAATTTGGAATATTGAATGTAAGGACGAAGAAAAATAGTCTTAGAGTAGTAGAGTTTGTACAATTAAAATGACACTTGAATATTTTATTATTAAAGTGAATAGAGGATATAAATAGAAATTCATATTTAGGTTTCATTTTAAAAGAATCATCATCTCTCTAGAACTATCATCTCTCTAAAAACTCATTTTCCTTTCATTTGTCTAAGATTCCGATATCCTCGCTTGTCAGTTTGATGATCGGAGTCTGCCATTAGACCCCTAATAGTGAAGACTACAAGACTGCTCGATTAGAATATTTAATAAAGTAAGTTCATTTTTTCTCTTCTCTTTGAGTCAAATTTTGAACTTGTTAAGTTTGTTTCTGGCTTTGCATGTGGGTTGATCTCTGTTAGCTCATGTCCTAGTGGTATAGTTAGATTTTTTATCAGGACTATATATGGTGCAGGTTAAGCTACTCTTGAGGTTTTGGTAGGTTTGGAGCTCTTACTCAAGTTCAGGTAAGGAAGCTATTTTTAAATTTCCAATAGAACCCTAGGCTAGAAGATCTTGATGTGAGGGTGATGTGGTCACCTGTAACATCCCGCCAAATCCTTTTCATAATTATAAAATGAAATAAAGGTAAAACAATAATATTGAAGTGAACATATGTATATATATATATATATATATATATATATATATAATGAAATTTCTCCTCACAGGGAGTTTAATACATATCGGTCAGTTTTCCAAAACTTAAACAAAATACAGCAAAATAGAAAAAAAAACAGGCGATCTCCTTCAGAAAAAGGCTATCTCCTATCAGAAAACAGAAAAGGGGTGATTGCCTAACAAAAGCAGAAACAGGCGATCTCCTTCCGGCGACCACTCACTGAAGAGCTCTACTTCCTACAACATCATCTGCTCCCGTGTAAATTATACACGATCATCACAGGTTTAAGAAAAAGCCAAACACAACACCAAAAACACAGGGTAAGCTAGATATTTGAAAGAGAATTTAGATATGAAATTTAACATCAAGATAAAACAAATTTTAAGACACCCACGTAAAAACCATCAACTTTCTCATTCCCTTCACATGACCATCAAGTAATCACATATTACACAATTCCTCAAGAGTCGTTCAATTCACATAATGCCATCAAGTGTCTATCAAATTTCAACAATTCTCTTTCTCACGTTAGACTTCCACTAACTCACCACACATAGACACATACCACACCACTGTAAAGTCCACACAGGACAGCTCGTGAAGTCCACACAGGACAGCTACTGAAGTCCACACAGGACAGCTCGTGAAGTCCACACAGGACAGCTAATGAAGTCCACACAGGACAGCTAAAGAAGTCCACACAGGACAGCTAATGAAGTCCACACAGGACAGCTAAAGAAGTCCACACAGGACAGCTAATGAAGTCCACACAGAACAGCTAAAGAAGTCCACATAGGACAGCTAATGAAGTCCACACAGGATAGCAAGATATCATCAATTCACCCAATGCACCATACAACACTTAAATGAACGATTCCAACCACAGCAACAATCGCACCAAGGTTCAGATTTTTGAATATCACATTTAAATCTCAAACAGTTTCAAACAACACAAAAATAGGGGAGTTCAAAAAACAACACCAAAACCGGCGATCTCGTCCAAAAACAGGGGATTATGCAATAACAGTTGAAAACTGGCGACCATGTCGCCCCATCATCTCAATCATCTAATATAAGGTTTTCGTTGGAAATAAGGCTAGCTTCCCTTACCTGGACTAGCGCAAAACACCAAGAGCTCCAAAACCCGCCGAAGCTTAAGGTGCCTTAACTCTGTGCTAGCGTACTGACGGAAAACTCGCAGAGAACTCCCCAGGTATCCAAGTGCAGTCGTCGCTCGTCGCACTGGTGCTTGAGGATGTCTGAATCGCAGCGCGAAGGAGAGAAAAGAGAAGGATGAAGGTGAACTCACTCTGTCACTCTTGAACCACAGCACCGTTCTCCCTCTCAGAAGTGAGTTTTTGAATCTAAACCAGCTTGTCCACAAAAGCCGCTGCCACCACCCACTCTGCAGGGAAGCTTGCGTGCACGCTTCCCTGAACAGTACGACCACGCGTGCCTGAGCGCATGCCAACACTCTGATGTCATTATTCTGAACCACCCTTTTTGTCTACGTGTCGCGCGTGCAGGACGTTTTATGCTGGGAGCCTGGGTCCCACCTCATCTGTGTGAAACTCGACATCGCGCGATAACCTTCCACTGATGACCGCTCGCGCGATGACTATCCATCGATGTCTCATCCTGGCGGACGACCGATGTCTCTCCCTGGGAGACGACCGACGTCTCACCCTGGCGATGACCGCATGCCTCGCGCCCTGGCGATGCCCGCCATGCCTCGCGCCCTGGCGATGCCCGCATGCCTCGCGCCCTGGCGATGCCCGCATGCCTCGCGCCCTGGCGATGCCCGCATGCCTCGCGCCCTAGCGATGCCCGCATGCCTCGCACCCGGCGATGCCCGACGACACATCGCCACGCCTTGCTGAAGGTTCTTCATCCCTCTATGTTACGTCCAAGGTATCATCTCCACATGACTTGGTGACGTCGGTAGCTTCACATTTCCAAGGGTAGATCAGCACTACTCCTCGTGCGCCCATGCATGCAACACTAAGGACGATTTCTTATGCTTAAGCATAGAGCTTCGCATGCACAGCGTATCTAAGGCTTAACCCACACCTTGATACGCGTGGTTTTTGGAACCCACTATGGTTGATCCAGTATCCTGACCACATACTGAGTGCACTTTCGGCGATCATGTGCACCATAGGCGATTGGCGATCATGTCTCCTCTAGGCGACAGGCGATTATGTGCCAGAGAAGTCGGAGATCGCCTCTGTCTTCAACAACGGCGATTTCGTAGACTTCTAAGCTACACTTTTCTTCCTTTACTCTTCTTGATCCACATGTCTTCCTCGAGCACACCCACGTGATTACCTCTTGATAAAGTCATCGCACCTGACTACTTGGTTAATACAATGGTCAGCCGACCGACCTCTACCAGCTGACCCCAGACCTTTGGCGACGTCCGAGGTCCGACTACCACGAAACTTCTATTACCAACTCTTTGTATTTTAAATAATAACATCTTCTGAAATTATTTAAATATAACACTTTTATTCCAATTAAAGTTTCTAGGTCCTTACATCACCAGTTCCAAATTTTGTTTGCAAGATTGATTGTTTATGAGCAATGCAGGGTATTGTTTGAAATAAACTGTGAATATGTTGATTTTGATATTGATGATTTATGATATGTTTTGTTTGAATCAGAAAATTTGGTTGATTTGTATATAGTTGTGTGCTGGACCAGAACTCGTGGCGCTTAGAACTCGCCGGTTGGACCTCGGCATTTTTCCTCAAGCAGGTCAGCTCGGCACATGGACCTCACTTACCATGTGACTGGGCTCCAGGTATACGTATATATTAAACTCCCATGAATGTATATAGTATGATCCTACACGAATGAGATTAAGTACTAAGGTAAAGAAACGTAATGGGCTTAGTGGCATTCTTAGAGTGTCCAAGTCTATAGTAAGTAAAGTATTAATTGTAAGGCCCAAGCCCAGTAATGCTAAGGCAACCTAGGTAAAGCTATATGCATGGCACGAAATAGCGTATGAATGGGTGTGTATTGGCGTGAATGCATGAGCGAATGATTATGGGCGGGATCCTGCACCAAGGTTGCGAGGCTGACCCAATCTGTTTAATGGGCTCAAAGCACGTAACAAAGTTGCTATGTACTGATAAGTGGCATGCGCTTAAAGATGAAGATGCTTAGAGATAAAGATATATATATATATATATATATATATGTGGTTATTCATATGTTTGTTATAACTACCTATAGATATGTTTGTTAATATCACGTAAGACTTTCCTGTTATGCGTATATGTTTGTTGCACATGAAATACCTTTGGATAGTGCTAACCCTAAAAAGATAGGGATGGGCGCGTACATATAACAAAAGGAACACCTGCAGTCTAGGACCTGAAGATTATTGGTGCTTATGGCAGGGGGTTTTCTGTTAAAGATATAAGATAATGTGTTTATTTTCAGTTAATATTTGTTTATCTCAAGTGCAATAGGAACATGGTACGCTATAAAAAGGGGCTTAAGGTCCTAGGTGAAGGTATGCAATTCTGAATACACTTTTAGATACTGAAACTACTTGTTCTTATTTGTTCACAAAGCCCTTACTGACTTGAGTGTCGGAGCATGATCGGCCGTGAGGGTGCCCTTTGTCTCTACAGGTAAAGCATCCCGCAACTAAGGAAGGTGCAGTTTCCATGGGAGACAGGTGAAGCCTGAACCTTTCATCAGAGTCAACCAGCGACCAGTCAATTGGCCAGAACATTTGTGGAGACAGGTGGAGCCTAAACCAGTTATTAGAGTCAACCAACGACCAGTCAACTGGCCAGAACAAGTTGATATAGTGTAAGTTAAGCATAATTAGCAGAGCGAGATCTCGCTCAAGCAATAATAGAATGAAAAGGGGATGCTCTCGGGTTTAATCTCGCTCAAGCAAGAGAATTTTTGCTTGGGCGAGCCCATTCTCACTCAAGCGAGATGATTTTTGCTCAAGCTAGACTCTCTGTAAAAAAAAAAAACACTTAAAACTGAAATTTTGACACTTGCCTATTTTATAGTTTTTACTCACTTATATAAAATTTTATTTTATGTACATTTAATTAAAAAATCCTTTAACAAATATTTATGTGATTATTTGATGAATTTTTTTGTGTTTTGAAATTCTAAGCTTGTGGTATGATTTAATTGTGTGATTTGGCTATTGTGAGATATGGAATATGAATCTTAATCAAGATCTATTTTCAGGAAAGAAAATACCGTGAAGATTGTTTAGGATGTGCACTAATTAGAGATTCATCTGGAAGGAGATATCCTAACTCTCCTAATATAGAGATGAAGATTATCAGGTGTTGAGAGACGAAGGATCATATGATTTTATTGTCTACGCTGTGAAATAAAATCTCGTCTTTCAGATCATATGAATTAACCTTGTCATACTAGGTGATATTGAGATTATTTATGCGTATAATTGTGTGAATTTTGAAATTATTTATGCGCATAGCTGTGTGGATTTCATTATAACAGGTGCAAATCTCTGAGTCTGACATAGAAATGTGAATGTAGGTGAGAGTTTTCCCCTAAAGATGGAATATATATATATATATATATATACTAGTACGTTGACCTGTGCAATGCATGGGAAATTTTTTATATATAAATATTAATATTATAATTAAGAAAATATAAATTTCATTTTTTTTTACATATAAAAATTGTAAAATTGAGGAAATGAAATTAAATATAGTACACTAAACATTGAGCATAAGTTTACATACTTTTGCATATTAAATAATTTAACTTAACTTATCATAAATTTGCAATGTTAGTAGTCCACAAATTAATTATAAGTAAAAAGGAATGAATAAATTTTTGCCATAATAAATACATTACAATAGAAAACAATAATTTGAACAAATTTAAATTATATAAATAATTATCTAATATTATGTTCCCATAAGATATTTATGGGGAAAATAAAGTACTGTTCACCAACTTCATGCTATAAGTTAATCTGCAAAAAATCTCTCAATAATTATTGCAATTAAAAAAATAATTCATTATATTATACCAAGTACAACTATAGTATAAGTAATAAAAAAAATGTTTGTTTCTTCTAGAAACATATTGTAGACGAAAATTATATTAAATTATGAAGTCACCTTTTGTCATATAAATTAAAATGTAATATAATACAAATAAAATATGACGAAATATAAATACAATGAAATACTATTCATAGAAATAACTAAAAATCTTAAAAATAATACAGCCAAAATAAACATATATGCATCAATAGGTTTCTACAAAAAAAACAACAATCAACTTAATACTTCAATGACTAATTAATAATAAACAATATATAAATAATACAATGAATATAAGCATTCCATAATATTAACACAAAATATATAAAATAAAAAATATGATCAAAGATTTTTATGACTTTAATATACTGGCAATTGTTATAGCGTTAAGCATATATAATAATGCCAACACATTATAAATATGCCAGATAATGAAACAAAATTGTAATAGTTTATGTATGCACATTACAAGTAATGCATGAACAAATAAAATATGAATACTACTAAACATAAACATAAAGTCAACATAAACATAAAGAGCACTTAACTATTCAGGTTTCCAACAAAGTCAAAGCACAAAATAAATATGTTTGATCTTTTGTAAACACTGGTAACTGTTATCCTAAGAGAATAATAAAAGAAATTATCCAGGATAGCTTAGACGGTGAATAGATGTAAGTAGAAAAACCCTAATATGAGAAGAAGGATTTCTGGTATCATATTCAAAGATAATCTTGTCTCCTTCATGGAAAGAATGAAGAAGACAAAAATTCTTCCACCCACTGCTAAGTTTAATGGCTCTAGAAGGAAACTTCCCTTTCAACACCTTGCATTCTACTGCCATTAATTAGTAGACCATGTAGAGTAACCTTATTGAATCTCCCTTTTCGAATATATTGAGCAAATGGAGCAGGAAGATCCTACAACAATATCAAAATAATAAGTAAAAAAAAATGAAGTAGAAAATAATATAGGGCATTTTAAAAGCAATGAATGGTATACTGATGTGAGTTGATTTTATATTTATTTGATTTGTAACACTTATTAAGAATTGGATCAAGATTCTTAGATCAATTAAGGTGAGTCACCTAGAGAAAATCCCCACTGGACATTAACTTAGCAAGTGCTAAGTAGATGTGAAGGTTCATTTCTAAAGGTCCAAGAGAAAAACACATGAATAGGTGAATTTCATGATGCACATGGGTTGGAGTTGGAATGGGTAATTATAAGAACAGCAACATAAACTCAAAAAGAACACAAGAACAACACAAGAACATAAGATTTGAAACAAGAACACAACAAGAATTGAAACTATCAATAGAAACACAACAAGAACACAACCTACTAATGGAAATTCAAGAACTCGACATAGAAATGGGTAACAATGGAAACCGAACCAAATACATCAAGATATAACATGTTTGAACCGATTAAAATGAGAAACAAATACAACAAATGAAAGAGGAAATCACAAGGAAGAGATTGAACCGATTGAAATTGCAAACAAACAAGTAGAACATAAATGGGTATTTTGGAAGATAAATAGAAATGACTTATGTGGTTGTATTCTTTTGGAGATGTGCTTCACGCCACTTGGAGGGTGGTTCTTCCAAGATGAGTGGGAGGTTCCGCCACTTGAGAGTCTCCAAAGCTCACAAGATAAGACATGGAGAAGAAGAAGAGACAAGTCTCACACAACTCTCTCACAATTTCAAGATAGTTTCTTTACTTCAACTTTCAACTTGTATTATGAAGAACCAAGCACTCCTATTTATAATAAGGAGGACCAGTCATGTTACAAGGGAGAAGGAGTGGGAAGAGTCACTCTTCTAGCTCCTTCTAGCGCCTAAGAGAGAAAGGAGTAGGAAGAGTCACTTCTTCAACTTTCATCTAAAAATTGCCTACTAATGCCTTACAAAGAGAGGTTTCTTTTAGTTTTCCTCTTTTGGCATTTTTCCTAAGGCTCTATATTATTTATAAAATATTTACAAATGTTTATTCAAGGGTAATTATAAAAAGTGATAACATTTGATGCTCTTTACCCAAAACTTTAGCCTTGCTCCTTGTAATCCTTTGAGGCATAAATGATATTGAGCTATTTTGTCCTTGAGCTTCTTGGGCTTGGGCCTCATCTTCCTCTTCTATTTGATCTCCATCATATACTATCCAGATAATTGGCCTTGATACTTAATTGAGACAACTTTATGGAAAAATGGTCAAAGGGACCAATGCTTAAGGGTTCCTTCTCTTCAATTTCCTCCAAATAACGATTTACTCCACTTTCAGGGACATCATCCATATAAACAGTTATATGAAAAGTGTTCTGACCCACGTAACGGAATAACATATAGTGATCACCTGTGAAGCCATAAAAATCAGTCAAACTCCACCATCCATGCAACATTTTTTATGACAATAAATTTTTGTTATATTGCACTATATAGACGTTCCCTGCTGAATCTGCAAGCGTCCACTCCTCTCCAAGTTCTTTTTGAAACTCAATGGCAAAAGCATGATCAACATAACCAAGCTATTTATTTTAAAATAAAGAATAAAATATCAAGAAATGAAGAAACTGTTTAAAAGACAAATTTAAGAAAAAAAGAAAAATATACATTCTTCACCATGATTATTCATGGACCAAAAAACTCCTCTTGTTTCAAGTCTAATGATTTTTTCAGTACTGGGCGCCATTAAATGAATAATGGAGAAACCACCAATAAGTAAGTAGGAGAGAAAGTGAATAATAGAGAAAGCACCAAGAAGGAAGTAGGAGAGAAGAAGATTTTATAGAGAAACAAAGAAGAAAATAGTAGGATTGTGAATAATAAAAAGCTGCACTATGTTATGGCCTTTGTTGCAACTATTTATATCATATTTTATGACCTTTTGTTTGTCCATTGCAACAAAGAACAGTCTCATTTCAAGTACAATATTAATTAATAATTAAAAAATAATAATTAAACTAAAATTACATTTATTTAACAAAAATAACAATAATTATAATCCCACCAAACAATTAACATGTAGGTAAAACATGTAAATAGTTGTAAATCATATATAAAATATTTTAAGTTTCAATGATTGCAATAACGTAAAAAAGAATAATATTGTTATATGTACATTATGTAATATAATCACTTAAATATAATATATATATATATATAATATTTATAATATTCAATTTTAATAAAAAGGTTAAAATTTAAATACTATTGAAATTGAATTAAATTTCAGTTGTGTAAAAAATGATTTTAGGAATCCAAAATTTAAATTAATAATTTTTAATATTGAAATGAAATGATTTTCTAAATCTACCAAATTTGATAGGAAGAGGAATGAATATTTTGAAAACCGTGTGAGAGAAACCACATCAGCCATGTGTATCTGAAAAAAATAAAATCAAGTAGGTCACAATGAATCTTAAGAAGAACAAATCAAGTAGGTCATAGTGTATTTGAAAAAAGAACAAAATAAATTCCTAAGTTGATTGCTATGAGATGTATGGAAAGGATGCATGTATCAATAAACAAAGCCTTTAAATATTTATTTATTTGTTTTATTTAATAAATATTTTGGAATAATGAATTTGTCAACTTTTAAGAAGTTTGCTAATGAGAAACATAACATAAAAAAAAAATCAAATAAAATGACAAAGACCTTGCCCCAGAAAAAAAAAACACATTACAAACAACATATAATTATTTTACATAAATAATGATAATAATAAGGATTTAAATCCAAAGGTTAAAATTTAAATAATGTTAAAAAATAAATAAATTTGTATTATGTAAAAAAAAAAAATTGGGAATCCTAAAATTTATTGACATTGTTAATATTGGGATCAAATGATTACCTGTTGCATTAACTATGCATAAGAAGAATAAAGTAAATTTGAAAAAAAGTGTACAAGGAATTTAGATAGGGCACACTCTATCTCAAAAAGAATAAAATGAATTATTTAGTTAATTACTCAGACACCTATTTAATGCACGCATGTATCAATAAACAAAAGGCTTGAAAATATTAAATGATGTAGCTTCTATCTTGTTTTGTTGAGCATAATGTTGATATATATACTCAACAAAGTAACGTATATAATGCATTTAAGGTATGACATATAAGGTATAAAAATGGAGCATGATTAAATAACAGTTAATTATAAGGCATAGCATATAAGAAACAATAATAATTAAACAAAACAGTTGATGCTCTGGTTGCTTATTTTGGGCCTAATAATATTATATTCAAATTCTAACCATTTAAATAAGAAAAAAAAATATAAGTACTACAGAAGAATACTTAATATGTAGATAAAAATGATGACCATGACAAAACAATAATTAAAGATGAGATGTGAAGCAGCTGATGCTATAGGTGGCATATTTTTGTCGCAACAATATTATATTCAATTGTCAACCATTTAAATAAGCCAACTTTACGTGTGTACAATATATTCTTTCCACTATGTTTGTTTTGGCGCCAATTTTTTCGGTACATGGTGAGGAACGTTACTTCCTTATATGTTATTACTTTGACATAATGCAGTTATTAAATATTAAAATATTTAACGAATAAAATTAATACAAAAATGTAAGTATGATATTCTTTTAATAGAAATTTTTTTAAAAAAGGTACACGTACAAATTCTTTTCATTTCAAAATATACAAGACAATTTAAAGAGGTTTAATATTTTTATATAATGATATTTAATACTTAAAAGTGTTCAACCAATAATTTATCTTTCAAAAGGGATACCACTTGTACTCTTATTCATCATTTTGCATAATAATCAAATGTACTTCGAAATGTAACCTAATTAAAAAATCAAATAATAACAACCATAAAAAGAATTAGCAATTTAGGTAGTATCAGTGTTCAATGAAGAAAGCTCATGCAATGCATGTTTAGAAGTTGCTATGAAAAAGGGGAACTTACACTGGTGCAGAAAGGCAAAACCACTACAGCTATTTTGTATTTATAACGGCGGCTATAAAGCCGCATTTGATCAGCACGTAGTCTTAAATCGAAGAGAAATGAATGCGGCTATATAGTCGCATTTGTAAATCCCATTTATAAATGCGGCTATAGTAAATAGCCACATTCTTATTTTATTTATTTATTTTTTAAATTAAAACCCTAAATCCTAAACCTAAATATTAAAAAAAATTAAAAATTTAAAACACCACCAACCTTGTGCGTGAAAGGCAGCAACGTCAGCAACAACAAAGGCAGCAATGACAGTGGTAGTGGAAGTGGCAGCGGAGACAACAAAGGCAGCGGCAGCAGCGATGGAGCAAAGCCAAAACCCACACAAGCAGCACTGAAGAAATGCAATAAAACAAACAAAGTAAGAGAAACGAAAAAATTTATAAACCCTTGGTGAAGAAGAAAGAGAGCTCCAATGAACCTACAATGGCCCAAGAAGACGATGAAGCTTGCAGAAAAATAGAGGAACACCAGAGCAGAAACGGAGAGAAAACGAGAAGCGCCAAGAAGAGAAAGAAAGTATGAAAGTGTAAGTTGTGCGCTTCAAAATTAGGGTAAAAAATGATTTAAAAATGCAGCTATTTGTAATAGCCGCATTCTTAAATCATGCGCTTTGATTTAAGAATACGGCTATAGGTAAAGTCGCATTCGTAAATCAAGTGCTTTGATTTAAAAATGCGGCTATTACAAATAGCTGCATTTGTAAATAAAATTAATTTAAAAAATGTCACCGTGTTTTGAATGACGGCATCTGACCTAAAAATGAATTAAATAAATAGTCGCTATTTTTACATTTTGAACTAGTGAAAACAAAATTCTTGTTTCAGTCTAAAAGAACAACGTTCTACTTTAAACATTATCATTAATGAATTGTTGATTCACTTTTGAAAGAGCAAACCTGTAGGAAATATACTTGTCAGATTGTATATAGTCATACATTTGAATCGGCATGTATCTAGAAACAATCACCTTAAACCATAGAAGAATGAAGCACTGTGCAAAAACAAAAACCTAAAGTACATCCATTTAAAAAAAGATAGCATGATCCGAGAACCCTAATAAACAAAAAGATGGGAATGAGTATAACCCCATTTTTTTGATGAAATGCATAAACCTTAAATCTGTGAACTAAAAACATTTAAAAATGGAAACTTTGACTAATATTTATGCTCATAATGAAGAAAGATCCAAAATTTAATTAGCTTTTCCATTCCATGGATACCTCTACAGTTCATATGGTTACCAAGTTCTATATTGGCAACTCACAATAGAAGAGAAATAGTTTTTATGTCTTAAAGCTTAAGAATAGAGAAATAAGAATTAAGTCAAAATGAAAAAATAGAAACCAGCTGTGGTGACCAAAAAAGCCAAAACAGAGTAAACAATTTGGTAGAATGGAGAAAAAGAAGTTGCTTGAAAGAAAGAATAAAGCAAAGGTATTTGTAAGTAAGGTTGTTTCTAAACTGTAACAAATATTAGTTGGCTTATGAATGTCAAAGAAGATGATAAAAGGACAATGAATTTGCACTAATATTAGCACACCCAACTTTATTTGCTTTTCCAGAAACTTCCTCACTCATGTGTTAATGATTTATTGTGAAAATGATGTTATTAAGTTATTATGCTTATTTTACGTTAAATAAATTTGTTTTTTTTTTTAATTTAACTTCGAAATTTGTACTCCGTGTGAAAGTAATGATAAGCTGAAAGTTCTCGAAGTGTTAAATATTATTTTATCCAACTTTTTTTTTCTTGGAAAATAATACAAATGTCTTTTTTTGGGCTACTTTAATTCTTCTTAACAATATTTTTATACTATTCCACATTTTAACTTCATTTTTTTATCGCACTTTAAAATTATAACTCTGGCTAAATATAAAAAATGTAAAATTGAGGAATTGAAATTAAATATAATACATAAAGAATTCAACATTAAAATTACACAATTTTACAATCTTAACAGCCTACAAATTATATGTAAAAATGAACGAATAATTTTTTTTCATAACTTGTATATTAAAATACATTACAATAATTTAAACTACTTTAAATTAAATAAAACGCTTTCTAATACTACGTTCCCATAAGATATATACATGAAAAAGGAAGTATTAAACACCAACTTCCTTCTTTAAGTTCAATCTGCAAAAATATCTCACAATAATTACTACAATTAAAAGTATAATTCATTAGATCATACCAAGTAAAGTTCTTGTAAAACAAAAAAAATGTGTTTCTTCCAGAAACAGATTGTAGGAGAATTCATATTGAACTATGAAGTCACCTTTTGTCATATAAAATAAAGTCAAATATAATACAACAAATATTAATATAATGAAATAGTACTCATACAAATAACTACAAATTTTAAAAATGATACAACAAAAACAAACATATATGCATCAAAACGTTTCAAGATAAAAAACATAACAACTTAATACATTAATGACTAATTAATAATAAATAATATATACAAAATCAAATGAATATATGCATTCCCTAATTTTAGAATAAATATATAAAATAGAAAAAAATGATGAAACAGGTTTATGATTTTAATATACTGGCTATTGTTATAGCGTTGAGCAAATTTTGAAATGCCAACACATTATTAATATGTCAGGTAATAAATGAAATATTAAAAACAGTATGTACACATATTACAAATAATGGAAACAACAAATACAAAGAACTAAAATGAGATAATTAAACATAATTAGAATAAAATAAAAATAAACTGTTCTGGTTTCCAACAAAGTGGAAACTTGATGCTTACCAGCAAAGGAAGGAAGCAATACTTGCAAAATAAACCAACTAAAAAAAGAGTAATATGGTTCAAAACAATGAAAATGATTATCCCAAAAGCTTAAGAAATTTAATTATCCACTCTGTCTTTTGTAGTGACTCGTCATCAGTAGTAGAACCCTGATATTAGAATAGGGCTTCTTCTTATGACATGAATTCTATCACCCTGAAAGATAGCAACAAACATTAAGCATGATTAATAAAAATTACATTAAATTGTAGTAAAAAAATATGAAAGAAAATGATAAAGTATTTTACATCTTTGTCTTGTGTCATCATTTCCATGGAGAATGGAAACTTTGTTTTCTTAAAGTCAGAAACAAACCACAAACGTATAACCCTTGCTATCAGGATCCAATTTTCACTTTGTGGATTAACATCTTTGACACAATTTGTATTTTGTGTAACGCCCCTAAAAACCTATTCATATTTATATCATAAAATAAACATAAAACAATGATGTCAAAAATTAGCATATGTATATATAATAAAATACATCCATCAATACATTGTATTTCAAAATAATATCCCTTCTCTAGGGAATTTTAATACATAACCGTCAAGTGTTTCAAAATAAAACAAAACACAACATAAGAACAGGCGATCTCCTTGTCCATCCACTCACTGAGGAGCTCCACTGCCTGCAACATCATCTGCTCCCGTGTAAATTACACACGATCATCACAGTTTTAAGAAAACAACCACAAAATAAAACACAGGGGTAAGCTAGACATTTTTAAAAACTTTAAATATGAAACTTTAAAATCAACATAACCAGCTTTTAAACACCCACATAAATCCACCACTTTCTCATTCATATCACACAACCATCAAGTGTCTATCAGCAATTTTCAATATTCATCTTTCTCACGTCAGAATTCCCACTGACTCACAACATATAGACACTTGACTCTACTTCCGGAAGACTCGTGCGTTGACTCAGACTCAGAGATCTGCACCTGTCATACTACACCACTGTGAATCCACACAGGGTCGCTGTGAATCCACACAGGCATGCGCATAAATAAATCTCAATATCATCACTCTCCCAGTATGACAGGGTTAATTCATAGAACAGGTCAAGTTAGTTATCTTTCAAACAACTTACCCATTCATATGAACCTCCTTCGACTCTCAACACCTCAATAGCTTCATCTATGTGATTCCATTATCTCAGGAGAGTCAGGATATCTCCTTCTAGACAAGTCCCTAGTCAATGCACATTACACACGATCTTACACGGTATTTTCTTTCCTGAAAATACTATGCCTTGATCCCACATTCACCACATCCAATGCGTCATACAACACGAAATGGACAGTTCCAATCATAGCAAACATCAAAACCAAGTTCAGAATTTCGAAAGTCATATGCAGTTCACATTTCAATATCAAACAATTTCAAAATGACACTAAAACAGGGGATTTTGAAATTTGCATTAAAACCGACGATCTCGTCACCCAAACATCAGAATCTTCTAGCTTAAGGTTTTTTTATTGGAAATAAAGCTAGCTTCCCTTACCTGGACTTGCGTAAAATCTCACTACGAGCTCGAACCCACCGAACTTAAGGATACCTTAACTCTATTTCACGGCTTTGATCAGAAAACTTGCAGGGCACAACGTCAGGAATTCAGGGGCAGTCGCCGATCTTCAACTGGTTCGCTAGGACGTCTGAATGCAGGGAGAAGGAGAGGAAAGAAACAGGGAACCAACTCTCAAACCACAGCAACGTCCCCTGCCTCTCAAGAGTGAGTTTTGAATCTAAACCAACTTGCCCAGAAATGATGCTGCCACCACCCACTCTGCAGGAAAGCTTGCGTGCACACTTCCTTGAACAGTATGACCACGTGAGTTTCTGCGCATACCAACTCTCTGATGCTAACTATTCTGAAACACCCTTTTTGTCTACGTGTCGCGCATGCAGAACGTTCATGCTGGGAGCCTGGGTCCCACCTTATCTGTGTGAAACGCGACATCGCGCGATAACCATCCACCGATGACTGCTCGCGCGATGACCATGCCTCTCATGCCAGCGATGACCAATACCTCTCATACTGGCGATGACTGATTCCTCTTCCTGACAGACGACTGATTCCTCACCCTGGCAGACAACCGATGTCTCACCCTGGAAGACCACCGATGTCTCACCCTGGCAGACAACCGATGTCTCACCCTGGCAGACCACCGATGTCTCACCCTGGCAGACAACCGATGTCTCACCCTGGCAGACCACCGATGTCCCACCCTGGCAGACCACCGATGTGTCTCCCATCCTGGCTGATGACCGATGTTCCTCTCATCCTGTTGGCGATCTCTTATCGCCCTTGTGTATGACGAGGACACATCGCCTCACTCTGGTCACCGATGTCACATCGTCACACCTTGCTGAAGGTTCATCCTCCCATTCCTCTAAGTCTGGGGTATCACGGCTCACACTACTCATGGTGGCAGATATGCCACCTGTCTTCTATATCACTCATCTTCTGTATTTAGACCACATACTAAGTGCTTACCAAGTCTTCTCGAATACTCGGCGATGTGCTCTTTTCGGCGATCATGTACACCATAGGCGATTGGCGGTCATGTACACCATAGGCGATTGGCGATTTCATACGGGGGAAGTCGGAGGCCGCCGCCTTCTTCAACAAACGGCGATCTCATCGACTTCTAAGCTACACCTTCCTTTCTCTTACCCTTCTTGATTCACGTGCCCCCTCCCTTCAAGCACGCCCACGTGATTACCTCACGATAAAGTCATCGCACCTGACTACTTGGTTAGTACAATGGTCAACCGATCGCCCTCTACCAGCTGATCCCAGACCTTGGGTGACGTCCGAGGTCTGACCACTATGAGATTTTCTATTTTTATGTCCTTTTTATTTTAAATAAAAACATACTCAGAAATCATTTAAAATATATCACTTTTATTCCAAATAAATTTATAGGTCCTTACATTTTGTCTTAACACAGACATTGTAAGGGTGACCTTTAAGTAAAAGGAAACTGTAGAATGCAATGGTCAATGTGAAACACAAACATATCGATATATATATATATATATATACACACACACACACACACATATACATATACACTAAAGAAGTGGTATAAAATTACTTTCAAAAATAACAAAAACCAACTTTACAATTTCAAATTGAAATAGCTAGGAATAGTAAGAAAACATAATAAGAGTATTGTGAGACAAAAGCAAACATTCCAATTTTCAAATGGGAAATAGTTTTACCTAAGAATAAACATGACTTTAGTTCAAATATGTCATAAGACAAAAATAATCATAAATAATATGAAAAAAAATATACAGGTAATGAAAAAAAACAATTCAGTTTCAAAATTTTCAATGAATGGAAAAAACGAAATTAAGCATGTCAGGTTTCATATAGAAGAGATTAAGCATATAAAAAATCAAAACTTTAAAACGTGCAAAAAAAATTTCTTTTAGATTCAAAAGAACATGTTTCTACTTTCAGCATTGCGATTAATGAAATTGTTGTTTGACTTTAAAAACATGAAAAGTGCAGGAAATAGAATTGTCATATTGCATAAAGAAGACATTTGAACAGACATGTATGTATGAACAATCACACTAAACAATTCAAGGTCCAAGCAATGTGTCAAAAGCATGAAACACAAAGTACAACATTTTTTAAATTCCTAACATGATCTGAAAACCCTACTATGCAAAAAAATGGGAATTTTCGGTAGGTTTGTTTCGGACATTTGCAAAAGAGCCTTTTTGTTTAGCAAAAAAAAAGAACCCTTGCTTGGAAATTTCTGAAATAATACACAAATTGTCAAAATACACAGATGCAGAACATAGATAGAAAAAGGTGGAAACCCTAAATGACTAAAAATTAGAATGAATCAGATAAAGTTTTAGAAGAGAGTTTAACAATAGAAAGGAAATGTCTTTTAGATGAAAAATTTGAAATACGTTTCAAATGTCCAAGAATACAACTTTAACTCAAAAGAATTCAGTTACATGAAATAAATAACATTTTAAAAATAAACAAAAACTAAAACATATAATAAAATTGAGGACAATAAATATACTCTAATAGTAAAGTGTCAGAAAAAGAAGATAGAACATAACCAAAATCAATTTTGCAATTTTGAACGAATGGGATAACAGATACAGTTCGACAGAGTATAAAAGCAAATATTACCCATAAAAAAATGAAAACTTAAAAATGTGCAAAAAGAATACTTTTCCATTTCAAACAACATCTTTCTACTTTAAGCATTGTAAAAACAATTTTACAATTTCAAATTTAAAAGGTTAGGAATAGTAAGAAAACATAATAAGAGTATTGTCAAACAAAAGAAAACATTCAAATTTTCAAATGGGAAATAGTTTTACCTAGGAATAAACATGACTTTAGTTCAAATATGTCATAAGACAAAAAAGTCATAAATAACATGAAAAAATATATACAGGTAATGAAAAAAAAAATTCAGTTTCAAAATTTTCAATGAATGAGAAAAACAAAATTAAGCATGTCAAGTTTTATACAAAAGATTTTAAGTATATAAAAAATCCAAACTTTAAAACGTGCAAAAAGTTTTGCTTTTGGATTCAAAAGAACATGTTTCTACTTTCAGCATAGCGATTAATGAAATTGCTATTTGACTTTAAAAACATGAAAAGTGTAGGAAATATAATTGTCAGGTTGCATAAAGAAGACATTTGAATAGACATGTATGTATAAACAATCACACTAAACAATTCAAAGTCCAAGCAATGTGTCAAAAAAATGAAACACAAAGTACAACATTTTTTAAATTCCTAGCATGATCTAAAAACCCTACTATGCAAAAAAAATGGGAATTTTAGGTAGGTTTGTGTTCTCGCCGGTTGACCTAGTCGCCGGTTGACTCTGAAAACAAGCTTTGGCTCTTTCTATCTCCGTTGGAATCCGCTCTTCCCTTTGTCGTGTTTGAACGTGGTTCCGTTGAGACAGAGGGTGCCCTACTTGTTAATTGCACTCCGACGATCAAGTCAATACAGGGCTTATAAGAAACAAGAAGTAACTAGTTTTAGTCTTAGAAATGCGTACCTTTCACCTGGGATCTCAAGTCTCTTTTATAGACTACCTCTTGTAACAACTTTCTCTCACGGGAATCTTATCTCGAGTGAGAGCATATTCAATGGGAGAAGATTTCGTTACAATGTGCACAATCTTAGCGCCACAATTGCACAGAATCTTATCTCCTTGGAGTGCATAAAATCTTAATAGAATAACCACCAAGGTACCAACTCATGTACCAGAATCAGGGGTCCAATATGTTTCACGTTGGCATACTCAGCATGCCCTTACGTATCATGCATGCAACCTTACTTATCAAGCCCTAACGCTCTCGGGCTTATATTTATAGAGAACATTTTACTTGTACTACACTTGGACTAACACTCTTCGCTAACCGACCAGACCTTATACGCGAAGGATTACATTAAGTATATAAATAAAGTTAATGCACACATACCTGGAGCCCAATCACATGGCCCACCAAATCCACCCAACAACCGAGCTGACTTGTTTAACGCAGACGATGATGTCCGACCATCGAGCACTCAGCTCTATGCGCTCTGGACCAATACACAGGCCCCCCAGGCTCGAGCTGAACTTGTGTCAGAGAAGAGGCTAACTACTCGCCCACGGTGACTTACATGTCCTGTGAGTAGCGCGACGTGCATAGTATCTTGAGGTGACGTCTCACCACACTCCATCGCAAGCACACACGTGGCCATCATCAACGGCTAGAAAGCGTTACCGCTAGCGCTTCCCCAATACGTTAAAACTTCAAAAACTCAAACACTTCTCACTGTTTCATTACTCTTTCACAAAGCCTTCGTGCCTCTCTTCAAACACTCTGCTCCTTCTCCTTCAACCTAAGCAAACCTCCTTGCCTTGACTCATCAATCGAATCTAGGTACTTCCTTTGACTCATGAATGCTCGACAATATCGTTTTAATGCTTTTATTCTGCTCATACCAATTATGCTAGGACTGTTTACATTTCGTGCAATTATGATTGCTGTCTCTGTTTTTGCGTCGTTGTTTTCTCTTTTTCGAATCGCATATGCTTCCCTTATCTGAATATTTGCCTGTATCTGCTTTTCTTGTTTTAGATTCTCTGTATGATGGATTATAAAAATCTATACCCCTGGGCTCCTAGTAATCTATTAGAAGAAACCTCTTAATACACCACCTGTGAGAAAATAGTGTTGTATAGGAAGAGTGAACACCCCAAAAAATGTATTTTTGGTAAAGAGGATGATAAGTATGTTAGGGTAGTGCCCTACAGGGAAGGCGAGCCAGTTTGTTGTGATGAGTCATCAGACCCAGATGGTCCTTTCTGCTTCTTTTATTCCACAGTTTTTAAAAAGGTTCTCCTCCGCCTACCCTTGTACCATTTTGAGAGAGCCTTTCTCACTGAGATTAATGTCGCCCCTACCCAGCTACATCCAAATAGCTGGGTGTTTGTTCGAGGTTTGTCCATCCTCTGCAACCACTTTGGCCATCTACCATCTGTGGAAGTCTTCCTCTATTTCTTCAAAGTTAAACACCTAGGTCGCCAACTGTGGGTGAGCTTCAACGGGATTGCTGGGAGAGCTTTGTTGTCCCTCTTCCAGCAATCTTACAAAGGCTTCAAAGGCAAATTCTTCAAAATCCGCTGCAACAAGAGGGACCCAACTCTTCTAGATGGGCTCCCTTTGTACTGGACTAAGGAACCCGTATTCCAAGGGCCCAAGGCTTAAAAGGCATGCCTCAACGAGAACAAGAGGTGTGTCGCTTCCTTTCCAACCTCAAGGTGGTTTTTGACACTGCCACCTTGATAAAGAAAGAGTTCTCCCTAGAGGGACTCAAAGCATACATTGGTATCCTCCTTTCCCATACTTTTGCTAACAATATCTTGCATGTGTGTTCACCGAATTCTCTTTGTTTCTCATGCAGACAGTATGTTGGGTACACTCGATAGAAAGACCTTGGTAGCCAGGGGTAAAAAGCTGAAGGCGGCTGCCCAAGCTCCTCCTGTTGAGGACTTAAAACTGAAGGTAGTGGCCGAGGTAGCTTTCTCTGAGGATGAGAACACCTGCTTAGGACTTGTCTTCAAAAGGAGACGAAAGGCTATCCCTAAGCCTTCTGAGCACTCTGCCTCAGATGGCAGGGCTCCTTCACCTCAAGCCCCTCTACCCAGCCCTTCTCCCCCTCACGATATTGTGGTGTAGGAGAGTAGGGGAAAGAACGTGCAAGAGGGAGGACTGTGGGATCCTTCCTTGGACGCCCCTTCCTTCCTTGAGAAGACCCTGCTCCCAACCAAGGCCAGAGAAAAGCTAGAAAGCTTGGAGGAGGACCAACTGATGGAGCAAAAAGTGAGGCAACTGGGGCAAGCCTTAGCTGCAAATTGCCTTGTCTTCTCCAAGCTGATGAGGTGGAAGGATTCGGCTAAGGAAGAACCCTCAAAGCTGCTTAGCTCGCGTAGGGAGTTGGTGCAGAAGGATGAGCTCATGGTTCAGAAGTTGAGGAGCTTCAGAAGGCGCATCAAGAGACCAAGGTTCTCCTGACTAAGAAGTCCGAGGAGGCCTTGGAATTATCTGCCAAAAATGCCGCTCCCCATGCTGAGGTGGAGAGGTTGAAGGAAGAGCTGGCAAAGAAGGGAGAGGAGCTGGTGCAGAAGGATGAGCTCATGGAAAAGACCAAGGAAGCCCTAACGAACAATGTTGCCAACTCCTATATGGCGGGCTTTGACAATGCTGTCGCCCAGGCCACCTGTATCTACCCCAAATCAAATTTCTCCCAGCTTGGCTTGGGCAAAATAGTGGTAGACGGGCGGCTAGTGGACAAGGAGGAGTAGTGTCCTTAGGTTTCCTTGTACTTAGCCACCTTTTTGTAACCTTCAAAAAAATTTCTAAACTTTGTATATATATGAATGCTTTCATTTATGCAACACGCCTTTTTTAGCCATACTTCGACTAGTATATTGACAATGCATGCTTTTAATAAACACGACTACCATAACTTAACCAACTAAGGACCATGCATTTGATCACCTCATGCTTAAGTAATGCGGCTATCATGACTTAATCAACTAATGATAAATCCTGATAGAAGAGGCCCCAGCATAAGCCCAAGCCCAAGCCCAACACATAGAAGATCCAGGCCAACTACGAGAGCTATGGCTAGAAGAATTCAAGAGGATTGGGACACTACTACTCATGGCAGGGAAATGTTCCTCTATATGTTCAAAATCCCATAAGCTTAGTGTAGAGTAGAATTTATTTCTGTTAAAATTAGAATAGACTTTTTACTGTAAATTTTCTTAGAATTTTCTTAGAATTTCATTTTGGCACATAAAATCAACCTAGGCTAATTTAGAGTTTCTAAAACTTCTAAATTCACCTAGGCCGGTTTAAGTAAGGCTAAAGAGTACACAATTAACACATTTTCCATGTGTTAAATGTACTACAAGGCTACCTCCACATGAACCATATGAAACATATGCTAAAAAGCTTTCCTACACATGTTAAATATGATTAATGTGTATAATGTGCCAAGCTGAATGGGGCGCACATTACAAGGCCATTTCAACTGCATTTAAGTTTCATTTTCGGTCCTCCATTGCTATAAAAGGAGGAGCCTACCTCATGTAATGGGAAGATTATTCATTTGAGTGAAATTGCTGCCAAGAACTTGTGCCAATTCTTCACTCTTTGCCATTTCCTCTCTAGGATAGGCAAGCTTAGTCTTCAACCTACACCTTCCAAGTGAGCTGGCCGAACCACTCACCTCCATATTGAAACTGCACCTCCAAGATAACTGTGGTCTCCATGTGAGAGCCTTGTCCGTGATCAATCCAACAAGCTTCCGCAAATTCCACCAAAGAAATCAATTGGATGAAGGCATGCGGCTATCACCACACTTAACATGGCAGGGTAATTCACAATGCACTTCATCAACTGATGCAGCTAAAACATGTTAACAAAGTAACATCCCAATTAAGCATGGTGAACCATGGTGCTCTTGGCAGAGCTATCTACGGGACGACCTGTACCTCTTGGCCGTAGGGGTTGTCCCACTTCACTTTCAACTTGGTTGTGCAAGACTTATGCACTTTTCTTCACACGTCCCTCCTCGAGGTTAGGGATGGCTTACGTAGCTAACTTGAGTGTTGATTACCCTATAGGGTTGATCTCGATTTTAATCGAGTACTTGAGCTTGGTTGGTTTCTCACATGCCAAGGTGGGCTACTCTATATACCCTTAGCTGCTTGCTCTTAATTACTATTAATTGGCACAGTACCTCTCAGACTCAGAGTCTTACTGAGAAAAGAGCGTACTGCCTTATAGCACATGCTCAGGACGCCTGAACTCATAATCTTACCAAGATAGGTCGACTTCCCGGGTTTACGCGAAACGATCTTAGTTATGGCTAACTACGATCTGGGAAACCAAGCTCAGAGTCTTACTGAGCAAAGGTCGTCCCATCGTCATATACTCCTAGTCTTGGAATCTTACCGAGGGGAGGTCATTTTTCTCAGCTTGAGCCAAACAATTATGGGTACCCGAGCTCAGAGTCTTACTAAGCAAAGGTCACCCCACCTAAATCGCTATGAATCTCATGGCGCCTGACCTTATAATCTTACCAGGGCAGGTCAACTTCCCCGACTTTAGCCAAATAATCTTTGTTATGGCTGGCTATGATTCTGGGCACCCGAGCTCAGAGTCTTACTGAGCAAAGGTCATCCCACCTGAATCGTTATGAATCTCAGGGCTCCCAGTCTTGGAATCTTACCAAGGGGAGGTCAATCTCAAAGTCGTTTAGGATGCCTAGACTCAGAATCTTACTGAGAAAAGGGTTTCCCATCTGAACCACATAATCATAGAGTCACCTAGGCCTCGGAATCTTACCAGAGAAATAGGTGACCTTGTCATTAATACACACAGTGCGCTTACTCGAATAACGCACCAATCAAGTCGCCTTCCTGGGTGTTAACAGAATATAACGACAAACATCTTTCATGAATAAATTTTTATTGGGCAACCTCATTAAAAAATCCTGGTAAGGGAAAAAGAGTGTCCCTTAATTATTCAAATTGTTCATAAATAACACAAAATATTAACTGAAATAAAATTTGAGATTGGCCACATTCCACGTGCAGGGTATAGCTCCTCCCTCTAGAGTCTCGAGCCTATAAGCTCCGTTTCGGAGTGCCTCTAGCACATGGAATGGGCCAGTCTACTTGGGAGACAACTTATTATCCAACTGATAGGAGTGAGCCTTTCACATTACCAGGTCGGCGACCTGGAATTGACGAGGTCTCAGCTTGGACCTTTGCTTTTGCGCTACCCTCCTCTTCAAAGCTTCAACTTTGATGCGCATTTGCTCTCGCACCTCGTCGAGTAGGTCTAAGTTCACCTTCCTTCCTTTGTTAGACTCCTCTACCACGAAGTTTTGGAATCATAGGAAACTCTCCTGGATTTCTACAAGAACCATAGCATCTGATCCATACACCAAACTGAAATGCGTTTCTTTGGTAGTGGATTGCCGAGTTGTGTGGTAGGCCCACAAGATTCGAGAAAGCTCATCTGTCCATGTCCCTTTAGCTTTCTCCAACCTCTTCTTTAAGCCTCTGAGCAAGACTCTATTGGCAGACTTGACTTACCCATTTGTCTAAGGATGCTCTACCGAGGTAAACACCTGTTTGATGTCAAGCTCTGTGCATAGCTTGCCTGGCTGCTGACTTGCAAACTGGGTGCCATTGTCAGACACCAAACGTTTTGGGATCCCAAAACGACAAACAATGTTTTTCCACACAAAGTGTTGAATCTTGTGGGCAGTTATCAGCGCAACCGGCTCAGCTTCTATCCACTTGGTGAAGTACTCAATGGCCACCACCAGGTACTTCATCTGATGAATTGCTCGTGGGAACAGGCCCAAGATATCTATTCCCCATGTGTGGAAAGGCCAGGGGTTGTGAATTGGTCACAACTCCTCTGGGGGTACATGATGCCAATCGGCATGCTTTTAGCATTGTTTGCATCGCTGTGAATACTTCATGCAGTATTCCCTCATGATCGACCAATAATACCCTAATCGAATAACTTTTAGTGAGAGAGCTCATCCCCTGACATGGCTCCCATAAATACCTTCATGGAGCTCTGCCATGATACGCATGCACTGATCCCCACTTACGCAGGTTAAGATAGGATGAGTGTAGCCATGCCTGAACAGTTTTCCATCTATAAGAGTATATTTGCCAACATTCTTCTTGATGACCTTGGCCTCCGCAGGCTCCACTAGGAGCATGCCATCAGCAAGGTAATGCCGATATGGTGTCATCAAAGTTTCGCTCACGTCGACTAGACAAACATCCATCAATTCCTTTCCTGATGAACCATAAACACTCACCTTGGGCACCTTCAGCGTTTCTTGAGTCAACGATCGGTGCCCTCTTCCTCTGACCTACAAACCACCCACATGTTGGACCTCTCCCGCACAACCTGCGTTGGTCCTGGGTGCCTTCAAAGTCTCTTGAATAACTGACCTCAGACGACCTCCCTTGCTTGAGCAGGTGAGTTTGGCTAGCAGGTCTACTCGAGCATTCTATTCCCTTGGAACATGCAGTAATTTGAATGTGGGAAAAGTCTCCTTAAAAATCATGACATACTTTAGATACAAGGCCATCTAAGGATCTTTGGCCTGGTATTTGCCTGTGACTTGCCCAATCACCAGTAGCGAATCACTCTTTACTAGTAAACTTCGAGCACCAGTAGCGAATCACTCTGCCACCAATGCTTCGTACTCAGCCTGGTTATTGCTGGCTTTGAAAGTGAATCTAAGGACCTGCTCAATCAGCAATCCATTTGGTCCTTCCAGGATAATACCAACTCCACTACCTTGTTGGTAGGAGGACTCATCCACGGAGAGGACCCACTAGAAATCTCCGCTATCTAACTGTGTGGCTTCCGAGGAGAGCTCTACCACAAAATCAGCATAAACCTGACCCTTAATAAGTGTTCTAGGCTCATACTGCACATCAAACTTGGACAACTCGACTACCCATCGCACCATCCAACCTGCCATGTCAGGCTTCTGTAGGACCTTACGAATTGGCAGGTCGGTCATGACAATCACTGTGAAGCTCTAAAAATAGTGGTGGAGTCTCTGTGCTGCAAATACAACTTCTAAGGCTGCCTTCTTAATGGCCTAATAGCACACCTCGGACCCTTACAACACCTTGCTAACAAAGTATATGGGCCTCTAAACGTGATCATGCTCTTGCACTATGACCGAGCTAATCGCTCAATATGTAACTACGAAGTAGAGGCAGAGGGGAGTACTTGGTAGCGCTTGTGGAGGACAGGCAGGCTAGCCAAGTACTCCTTCAACTTGAGGAACGCCTCTTCACACTTGTTAGTCCATACGAAACGATTGTTCCTTTTCAAACACTGAAAATAAGGATATCATCGGTCTCCTCCAACTGATAAGAACTGGGATAGGGTAGCCATTCGCCCAGTTAACTGTTGCACCTTTTTTATAGTGGCAGAGCTTCTCATCGCTATGATCGCCGCACACTTTTCAATGTTTGCTTCTATCCCCCGTTCAGTGAGGAAAAACCCCAAGAATTTTCTTGATTTTACCCCAAACACACACTTTTCTGGGTTTAGCTTCAGATTATATTTAGCTATCATGGTAAATAGCTCCTCCAAATCAGCCACATGTTGGTCTCTCTATTTCGAGGTGATGACCATGTCGTCCATATATGCTTGCATGTTTCACCTAATCATGTAGGCAAGAATTCTGTCCATTAATCTCTGATAGGTTGCCCCAACGTTCTTTAGTCCAAAGGGCATTACCTTTTACCAGTAACTGAAGAGCTCTGTCCTGAATGCTCTCATCTCGGGGATGCATGCGGATCTAGTTATACCCCGAGACTGCATCTAAAAAGCTGAGAATTTGACAGCCTAATGCACTGTCTACTAAGGCGTCGATGCTAGGCAGTGGATACGAATCCTTCGGACAAGCCTTGTTCAAATCCGTGAAATCAACGCATATTCTCCACTTCCCGTTGGCCTTCTTGACCAACACCACGTTTTATAACCACTCAGGGTATTGGATTTCCCGTATGTGGCCAACACGTAGCAGCTTCTAGGTTTCTTTCTTGATGATCAGGTGTCTCTCTTCATTTTACTTCCTTCTTCTTTATATTACAGGCCTGACATTCGTGTCCGTCATGAGTCGATGACACAGAAAATCAGGGTCGATGTCGGGCATGTCTGATGCAGACCATGCAAAAGCATTTAGGTGTCTTGCTATCACCTCATCAATCTGATCTTGCATCTATTGGCCTTGTGACATGCCAAGCTTAAACTTCTTTCCTCCGATCTCTCTCTTGAATCTCACCAGCAGGCTCAAGTCACCTCTCGCTGGTGATCTCTACACGAGTGGCCCCTTCAGCCTCTTGAGGCTAGGCAATGACCATACATACTCCTATTTTATTTTCAAGTTTTTCTCATAACACTTTCTTGTTGCCTTTTGGTCAGATTTGATGACAACTTCATCTTCAGCTTCACTTTCTCAAGGGAGGGCAACTTCATCTTAATGTGCCTGGTCGAGGCTATCGCACCAAACCTGTTCAAGGCAAGTATGTCCAAAAGGATATTATAAGCTGAAGCAGCATTGATAACTAAATACCTGATATTGATGGTGCGAGATAAGGTGTCGTCTGAGAAAGTCGTCCTCAGCTCCACATGCCCCCTTACCTCCACCTGGTCCCCAGCGAAGCCAAACAAACAGCCGTCATATGGTCTCAGCTGGTTTGGCAACAACCACAACTTGTTAAAAGTTGCCTAGAACATCACATCGGTGAGCTCCTCTGATCAACGAGGACTCGATGTACAATCCTTCCCACTGTAACCATCGAGATTACCACCGGATCATTATCGTGTGGGACTACATCTCTCAAGTCAGCCTGGGTATAGTAGAGGTCAGGCTCGGCTGGCTGATCAGGCTCTCGCGCCTCTATCGTCATCACCTCCCTTGCATACCTCTTATGTTGGGAGGTGGTGCATCCTCCTCCTGAAAATCCTCCAGAGATAGTATTGATCTCACAATGGACAGGCACTTCATGCCTCTAATCCTTCGCTGGTGTCTCCTCCTTTGATCCTTCCTGACTTCCCTCCATATATTCCTTTAGGAAGCCATCTTTCACCAGTCCAGCGAACTAGTAACCAAGGGCTATATAGTGCTCCACATCATGGCCAAAGGCCTAGTGGAACTCGCACCAGGTATCTTTGCCTGGTGTAAGGACCTGTAAAATTAAATTGGAATAAAAGGAATATATTTTAAATGAATTCTAAGTATGTTTTTATTTAAAATAAAAAGGAAGGAAAGTGTAGCTTAGAAGACTATGAGATCGCCTGGTTAGTACATAATCGCCTGTTGCCTAGACTACACATGAACGCCAATCGCCTGTAGTGTACATGATCGCCTGTAGTGTACATGATCGCCAATCGCCTATGGTGCACATGATCGCCGAAAGTGCACTCAGTATGTGGTCAAGATACTGGATCAACCATAGTGGGTTCCAAAAACCACGCGTATCAAGGTGTGGGTTAAGCCTTAGATACGCTGTGCATGCGAAGCTCTATGCTTGAGCATAAGAAATCGTCCTTAGTGTTGCATGCATGGGCGCACGAGGAGTAGTGCTGATCTACTCTTGGAAATGTGAAGCTACCGACGTCACCAAGTCATGTGGAGATGATACCTTGGACGTAACATAGTGGGATGAAGAACCTTCAGCAAGGCGTGGCGATGTGTTGTCGGGCATCGCCAGGGCGCGAGGCATGCGGGCATCGCCAGGGCGCGAGACATGCGGACATCGCCAGGGCGCGAGGCATGCGGGCATCGCCAGGGCGCGAGGCATGCGGGCATCGCCAGGGCGCGAGACATGCCGGCATCGCTAGGGCGCGAGGCATGCGGGCATCGCCAGGGCGAGAGACATGCGGGCATCGCCAGGGCGCGAGACATGCGGGCAACGCCAGGGCGCGAGACATGCGGACATCGCCAGGGCGCGAGGCATGCGGGCATCGCCAGGGCGAGACATCGGTCATCTTCCAGAGAGACATCGGTCGTCTTCCATAGAGAGACATCGGTCGTCCGTCAGGATGAGTCATCGGTGGAAGGTTATCGCGCGATGTCGTGTTTCACACAGATAAGGTGGGACCCAGGCTCCCAGCATGAGACGTCCTGCACGCGCGACACGTAGACAAAAAGGGTGTTTTAGAATGGTTGGCATCAGAGAGTTGGTATGCGCAGAGACACACGTGGTCATACTGTTCAAGGAAGTGTGCACGCAAGCTTTCCTACAAAGTGGGTAGTGGCAGCGGCAATTGTGGACAAGTTGGTTTAGACTCAAAAACTCACTTCTGAGAGGCAAAGAACGTTGCTGTGGTTCAAGAGTGACAGAGTGAGTTTACCTTCATCCTTCTCTTTTCTCTCCTTCGCGCTGCGATTCAGGCATCCTCAAGCACCAGTACGACGAGCTACGACTGCCCTTGGACTCCTGGGAAGTTCTCTGCGAGTTTTCCGATCAGGACGCTAAAACAAAGTTCGGGTATCTTTAAGTTCGGTGGGTTAGAGCTCGTAGTGAGATTTTACGCAAGTCCAGGTAAGGGAAGCTAGCCTTATTTCCAACGAAAACCTTAAGTTAGATGATTTTGATGATGGGGCGACGTGGTCGCCGGTTTTCAACTGTTATTGCATAATCCCCTGTTTTTGGATGTGATCGCCGGTTTTAATATTGTTTTCGAACTCCCCTGTTTTAGTGTCGCTTTGAACTTGTTGAGATTGAAATGAAAAATGTATATGCTATTCTAAAACCTGAACGGTGGTATGCTTGTTTTTGGTGAGTGGGGTTGTTTAAGAAAAGATTCAAAGTATTCTATGATGGAATTGTTCTTTATGTGTGGTATGATGTATGGAATGTGGTGAATGTGGGATCAAGGCATAGTATTTTCAGGAAAGAAAATACCGTGTAAGATCGTGTAGAGTGTGCATTGACCGGTGATTCGTTTATTATGAGATATCCTGACTCTCCTGATATAATGGAATCATATAGATGAAGTTATTCAGGCGTTGAGAGTCGAAGGAGGTTCATATGTATGGGTGAGTTGTTTGAAAGAGAACGAGCTTGACCCGTTGTATGGATTAACCCTGTCATGCTAGGATAGTGATGATATTGAGATTCATTTATACGCTTGTGAATGTGTGTGACTTCACAGCGACCCTGTGAATGTGTGTGATTTCACAGTGGTGCAGTATGATAGGTGCAGATCTCTGAGTCTAGTCAATGCACGTGTCTTCCGGAAGTAGTGTCAAGTGTCTATGTGTGATGAGTCAGTGGAAGTCTGACGTGAGAAATGAGAAACATTGAAATTGATAGACACTTGATGGATTATGTGAATTGAACGACTCTTGAGGAAATTGTGAAATATGTGATTACTTGATGGTCATGTGAAGGGAATGAGAAAGTTGATGGTTTTTACGTGGGTGTCTTAAATTTGTTTTATCTTGATTTTAAAGTTTCATATCTAAATTCTCTTTAAAATATCTAGCTTACCCTGCGTTTTTGTTTTGTGGATGTTTTCTTAAACCTGTGATGATCGTGTATAATTTACACGGGAGCAGATGATGTTGCAGGAAGTAAAGCTCCTCAGTGAGTAGTCGCCGGAAGGAGATCGCCTGTTTCTGTTTCTGTTAGGCGATCGCCTGTTTCCTGTTTCTGATAGGAGATCGCCTGTTTTCGGTTTTCTGTTAGGAGATCGCCTGTTTTTCTATTTTGCTATATTTTGTTAAGTTTGGAAAACTGATTGGATATGTATTAAATTCCCTGTGAGGAGAAATTTCATTACATATATATTTATGTTCACTTCGATATTATTGTTTTACCTTTATTTTATTATATAAATATGAAAAGGTTTTGGCGGGATGTTACACTTGGCCCCAAACTCCTATCAGACTTCGGGGGGAACCTTAACTTGTCTGCCATACCTGGCATGGTGAGCAGTTCTTTATAGGTCATTTTGAACTTGGGTCGATAAGGCAAGTCATCTTTCGCCTTTGACCTAGATTGGCGCCTTCTTGGTGCGTAAGGTGATCTCCGAGTTGGTGACCTCTTCTCGGTCAGCTTCATGTACTCTCATTGGTTAGGCACGACTGCTCTCACGGGGCTTGGCTTGTCCTGTGCTCATGCTCCCACACTTCACCGTTACAACTCCTTCCGCAGGGATGTGGGCAATAGCTCGTCACCAGATCTCGCCAAACTTCCTCTCCCAATTCCTTATCAATAAATCACTGAATGGCCCTGACATGATCCCCTACTCGAAGGCATGGACTATCAAAGCCTCATCCTGGGTATGGAGCTTCACCACAAACGCCCCAAAGCTGTTTAGGAAATCTTTCAAAGGTTCTCCCTGCTTCTGCTTCACTCCAAAGAGGTCGAAAGGGACAAGAGGTGGAGCTTGGTTGATTATGAATTGTTCCATGAACAATGCAGAGAACTGATCGAACGAGGTGATATGGCCATCTGGAAGGCCAATGAACAACTGTAGTGTTGTGCTTGTGAACGTACCCATGAACAACTTGCAATGCATGGCGTCCGTTCCTCCTGAAATCATCATCTGAGCATGGAAGGCCGTGACATGGGCCTTAGGGTCTTCTATACCTGTAAAAGTAATCTTGGGCGTTATGAAATTCGTTGGCACAACGACATCCATGATCGCCTATGAGAACGACATGGGACAAGCCCTAGCTTGGATAGGTGGGCTTCGCTCTCTTGCAGTGCGCTCCCTTAAATGCTGTAGATCTCTATGGAATTCTTCATTGGCCTTGCGTAACTCCTCATTCCTTGCTCACGACGCATCCAGCTCAACCTTGAATTGGTCTTGCCTGAGGACCTGCTCAGCTCGAACCCAGCCAAGAGCCTCTCCTGGTCAACCTTGGATGCCACCACTGTCTCCTAAAGAGTGTTAACAGTCTCCATGAGTTGTTGTATGGTGAGGTTGTCACCTCCGTCCAATCCTGCGGGACCTCGCCTTGTATTCCTTATCTCGCCTAAAAGCTTAAACACAATTGTGGATGAGACCTGGTTTTATCGGTTCCCACGGTGGGCACCAAATGTTCTCGCCGGTTGACCTAGTCGCCGGTTGACTCTGAAAACAAGCTCTGGCTCCGTCTATCTCTGCTGAAATCCGCTCTTCCCTTTGTTGTGTTTGAACGTGGCTCTGTTGAGACAGAGGGTGCCCTACCTATTAATTGCACTCTGACGATCAAGTCAGTATAGGGCTTATAAGAAACAAGAAGTAACTGGTTTTAGTCTTAGAAACAGCGTACCTTTCACTTGGGATCTCAAGTCCCTTTTATAGACTACCTCTTGTAACAACTTTCTCTCACGAGAATCTTATCTCGAGTGAGAGCATATTTAATGGGAGAAGATTCCATTACAATGTGCACAATCTTAGCACCAAAATTGCACAAAATCTTATCTCCTTGGAGTGCATAAAATCTTAACAGAATAACCACCAAGGTACCAACTCATGTACCAGCATCAGGAATCCAATTTGTTTCATGTATGCATACTTAACATGCCCTTACGTATCATGCATGCAACCTTACTTCTCAAGCCCTAACACTCTCGGGCTTAGGTTTATAGAGAACATTTTACTTATACTAGACCCAGATGCACTGAACGCACCCGTAGGCCCATTAACACTCTTAGCTGACCGACCAGGCCTTATACGCGAAGGATTACATTAAGTATATGAAAAAAGTTAATGCACACATACCTGGAGCCCAATCACATGGCCCACCAACTCGACCCAACAACCAAGCTGACCTATTTAACGCAGACGCTAATGTCCGACCACCGAGCACTGAGCTTTACATGCTCTGGTCCAATACAGTTTGTTTCGGACATTTGCAAAAGAGCCTTTTAGTTTAGTAAAAAAAAGAACCCTTGCTTCAAAATTTATGAAATAATACACATATTGCCAAAATACACAAATGCAAAACATAGACAGAAAAAGGTGGAAACCCTAACTAACTAAAAATTAGAATGAGTTAGATAAAGTTTTAGAAAAGAGTTTAACAATAGAAAGGAAATGTCTTTCAAATGAATCATCTTTTGAAACACGTTTCAAAGGACAAAAAGTCAAAACCCTAACTACCCAAAAAAAAAAATTAATCCATTAACGATTAATAAACCAAAAAACCCATAATGAAAACAACCATGTGTACAGAAGAATGAAAATATAAAAGAACGGAATCCATAACTGGAAAATCTTACCAATTTCATTGAACGATGCATTCTTGCTTTCCCATGCGTACAAAAGATGGAAAAAATCTTACCTTGGTGCGTGATATACTATGCAATTAGTTTGAAAACGATGAAAATCAAGAAACAAACCTATGAAATTAGCGGGCATTCACCGATTACTGAAAACATAAAGAAATCAAATAGGAGAAAAAGTGAGATAGAAAGCGCAGAGATCAACATTAATGACTTAACGTAATCAGATAATAAAAACAAAAGAACCAAATGCAAGACAGCTAGTAGAAGTATAAAATCAAATCTAACATTGGTAGAAGTATAAAATCAGATCTAACATTACTGAAAGTACAAAATGGTCCGTGCCAAATCCAAATTTTTAAGAGAATGTGTTATGAAAAAAATCCAAAATATTTGAAAAAATGAGAACTTTTTAACACTTCCTCTGCAAAGCATGAAAATCAAGATACAAACCTATGAAAGTAGCAATGGCGTTGATAGATTACTGAAAAACGCAAAGAAATCAAAGAAGAGAAAAACTTTGATACAAAGCACAGAGAGCAACATTAATGACTTAAGATAATAAGGTAATAGAAACAAAAAAGTAAATGCAACGAACGCGGGTAAAGGTTTAAAATCATATCTAAGTTTACTGAAAGTAGAAAATGGGAGTGTCAGATCTACAATTTTTAGAGAAAGTGTTTTTAACCAAATGGGATAACTGTATAAAAATGAAAAGTTTATTAACACATCCTGTGCAAACATGAAAATGAAGAAACAAACCTATCTATGAATTGAATACATGTAAAAATACAAACTTTATTAACACTTTCTCTGAAAAATGACCAAAGATGAAACCTTTATCACCTTTCCACCTCATGGTTAACCACACACTGCCTGTGGTTCCTAGCTTGAATATTGCCAACACAAACCAAAACAAAAATAAAGGTTTTATGGTGTAGACCATTAACATCAAAAAATCATAAAAGTACAAACAAAAAACAGGTTCTTTATCCCAACAAAAAGAATCACTTCCATTCAATGGATTGTTTTGAGGATATCAAAAAAGGAGAATGAATGAACTATTTGTGGAGCTGAAAAAAGGACAATAAATAAACTACTGCAAAAGCTTAAAAAGGACAATGAATAAACTATTCGAAGAGTTGAAAAAGCAAAATGAATTGGCAAATTAATGTTGTATTTCCTATTTTCGGGAAAGTTCATCAGTCAAATCAAATTTAATGTGATCATGTTATTATTCTTATTTTATGTTAAATAAAATTAAAATACTTTATATTTCAATTCATTTTCAAGAATAATTCTTATATAAATAGTGATAATAATATTATTATATTATTATACTTGACCTTTTTTATTTAAAAAAAATAACACACATTTTATGCCTCTTTTGAAAGTTACATTTATTTAATGGTATTTGACATTTATAAATTTTTGAATTAATTTTTATTAAATTAAAATAAGTATGATAGTCCATACAGTGGAAAAAATTATAAAATTAAAAATTAAAATAAAGAATACAAAATAACATTCCATAATAACATTTAACATAAAAATTACATAACTTTACCAAAATTACATAACTTTACCATGTAGGTAAACAAAACTTCATAACTAAACTAAAATGTAGGTAAACAAAAATTCATAAATAAACTAAAGTAAACAAGATTATTTATCTCCACATAGTTATATTTTTATCCACTGAAGATTATAACAACTTCAAAATGTCCCATGTACTATTTAAATAAATGTTCCCAAAAAATAATAGAATTATATTGATCTCTTAGCGAGCATGTACGTCCAGTACATCATATGCAGATTTAATATATCTTGTAATACTTCCTGCAATATAATTTTATAATGTCAATGTAAAATCAATAATATTAACGTAAAATTAAAATTAAATACATTAAATTGAATGAATAAAAATGTATGTTTCTTTCATAAACGTGATTTCGGTAAATGACACATTAAATTACACTGCCACCTTTCTCATCAAAAGTAAACAAAAAAAAATACAATGACTAATAATATAAAAATATTATTATGAATTTTTGTGTTGTAAAATAAAATAAAACTCATAAATATAAATATAAAAAAACAATTAGAATCAACAATTCTCTGAAAAACAAAATCCAATTAAATACATTATGAAATATTAATAATATAATCATAATAACCATTTACAAATATTAAGACAAAAATAATAAATGAACAAAATATACGAATAACGTTTTATGAAGTTTAATGTCCTGACAATTATTTTAGCGCAAACAAAATGTATTTATGCCAATACATTATAAATCTTCTAGATAATGAATACAAATATTTTGACCACTATGGACATTAACAAATAAAACAAATATTCATTACCCTAAACAACTATCATTACCCTGAAGGCTAAGAAACATAAACATCAACACTTGTGAAATAAACAAATTAACATATAAACTATCGTCGTCTTCTTTAAAGTTATTTAACATACATAAATTCTTTCATCTAACTCTAAGTTTTCTTAATTTATTTGACATGATTTCTTCACTACTTTGTATAAAAATATAATTATATAATTAAATATATATATATATATATATATACATGTAAATGTAAATAAGAAAATAAAAAAATACAAATAAAATATTAATATATAAGAAATAAACATTAGCATATATGAATAAATAAAAAAAACTAAACATACTAAAATTAATATAAACAATGCATAAAGATAAATAATACATGTAAATAAATAAATTGTTCAAGTATCAACAAACTGATATAAATTTTGAGAAAGAAACAATAAACAATCATGTAAAAAAAGGATTCATCCTAATAGGCAAATAACTTGAATTTAATTATTTGGTATGTTAACTTTGCTTCAAAAACAATCTTATCATTTTCTTTGAAGTCATTTAACCTACAAAATGTTTTCCATCCAGCTCCAAATTGTGTTGATTTAATTGGCACGTTTTCCTTTACTATTATATATACAAATATAATTCATATATATATATATATATATATATATATATATATATATATATATATATAATTGTAAATGACAAAATAAAAAAATATAAATATATAAGAAATAATCATTAGCATATGCAAATAAATAACTAAAAAACTAAACATACTAAAATTAATATAAAAAATCCATGAAAATAAATAATACACATAAATTATCACAAATATATATATATAATAAGAAAATAAAAATAAAATTACAATGTAAATATTAATATATAAGAAATAAACATGAGTATATACAAATATTTAAGTAGAACATTAAATAATTTAGATTTTGTATTTATTTACGAATTTGAAAATTTTAGAAATTTTATTTCTTTTAGATTACTATATAAGTAGGAAATAAAAAAAAAAAATAGGATTTGTAGTTGTTTAGGATTTTGGGAAACTTGAAAATTTTATTAATTTCAGAGATTTATTGAAAAAATAACATTAAATTAAATAATTTAGGATATGGATAAGTTTAGAATTTTGAATAATTTAATAATTTTATTGATTTTAATTTTTTATTTAAAAATGATATTACAGATGTTTGGATTTTTATTTATTTAGAATTTTTGGAAATTTTAGAAATTTTATTTATTTTAAATTTTTATTTAAGCATGACATTAAATAATCTAGAATTAAGTATTTATTAAGATTTTTAATAATTAAAAATTTTATTTATTTTAAATTTTTTATTTAAGTAGGACATTAAATAATTTATGATTTATATTTATTTAAAAGTGTGAATATTTTAGAAATTTTATTTATTATAAATTTCTATTTAAGTATTACATTCAATAATTTAGGATTTGTATTTATTTAGAATTTTAAAAAGTTTAAGATTTTTATTTATTTTAATATTTTATTTAAGTATGACATTAAATAATTTATGATTTACATTTATTTAAGATTTTGAATAATTTAATTTATTTCATATTTTTATTTAAGTAGAACATTAAATCATTTAGATTTTATATTTATTTTACATTATTATGTAAGTAGAGAATAAAATAAATTAGGATTTTGTATTTATTTAAAAATTTGAAAAACCTAGAAATTTAATTAATTTTGATTTTCAATTAATAATGATATTAAATAATTTAGGATATGTATTTAATTAAAATTTGAATAATTTAGAAATTTTATTTATTTTTTTATATTTATTTAAGAATGACATTAGAAAAATTTGAATTTTTTTAATTTCGGATTTTGAATAATTTAATAATTTAATTTATTTCATATTTTAATTTAAGTAGAACATTAAATCATTTAGATTTTGTATTTATTTTATATTATTATTTAAGTAGGAATGTTAAAAAATTATGAATTTATATTTATTTAGGATTTTGAAAATTTTATAAATTTTATTTATTTAATATTTTTTTTAAAGTTAAAGATAAAGTAATTTAAGATTTTGTATTTATTTAAAAATTTTATTTATTTAAGATTTTTATTTAAGTCTAACATAAAATAAGTTATGATTTGTATTTATTTAGGATTTTGAATAATTTATAAATTTTATTATGTGCAGATTATGAAAATAATTTTATTTGAATTACACTAATTAAAAAAATTGGAATTGCACATTTATGTATTGGAGAGTTTCAAAATGCATTAAATAATGATGCTTTTCATATTGAACTTTTCATCTCTATCCAATTATACAAAATTTGATTTTACAGAGATACAGATTGTACCAAGGTGAAAATTGATCACACTATACAAAATGTGTATTTACACAATTACATATTTGTTTCATCTAGTATCAATCCTACAAATATAAAATTTAATAAGCTACAACTACAAAGTGTTCTTCAAATGCAGCCTACACATAACAAAGTATATGAAATCTAAACAGCATGTACATCCATATGAAATACAGTACAAAATACATGTGACAGAACTATTATCAATCTGAAAACCATATTATGCGCTTAATCTAATAAAGTGCATAATCCAATAGAAACAAAACAATTAGGAAGAAAAAAATATGAAATGCAGTGCAGAGATACAAACTAAAGAGGATAAAAATCTAACTGAAATGAAGTGCATAATCAATATAAGAAAAATAGTGAGGAAGTAAAAACATTAAATGCCAAAAACAGTTTACCAAGAACAATTGATGAGGTTCTATTGTTTCTATCTTGAAATAGATTCTGCATAGAAAAAATACTTTTATATTTTTGCTAGTTGAAAAATATGATGAACAAAATTAAACAGTAAAAATGCATTGCATAAAAAATTGAACAGAAGAAACTTTTAAAAGGATGAGCAGTGCAAATTCCAATAAAAGAAAACTGAAATGAAGTGCAAAATTAAGGGTGGGCAAAAAAATCCAAATTTCAAAATCCAATCCATAATTATCCAAATCCATAATAGTTTTAATCCATTTAAATGGATTTATCTCAAATCCAAATCCATATTTTTGAATTTTAAATCCAATCCATTTAATTGTATATGGATTAGATATAGATTGGATACATTTTCGGATTATCAAAATTGCATTTTGGGTTGGATTTTGACTTGGATCGATCCAGGTTAAGACAAGACAATCCAGACCCAGGTTGAGCAAAGTCAGCCCAAGTCCATGTCGAATCGAGACGTCCGGGCCCAAGTCGAATCGAGTCGATATGGGTCAAAATTGAGCCAAGATGTTCTGGGTCAAAGTCGAGCCAAATAAACCCTGGGCCAAGTCGAGCTGAGTGGGCCAAAGCCCAAGTCAAATTGGCACCCAGACCAAGTTCAGTCGGCATCAAGCCCATGGCGAGCCAAGTCGTCCTGGGCCCATGTCCAGCAGAGTCAGTCTAGGCCCATGTCAAGACGAGTCAGTCCAAACCCATATGGAGTCGAGTCAACCTGAGCCATGTCCAACTAAATCGCCTTGGACCGATTTCGAGTCCAGTTGGTGTGGATCGACATTGGCTCGAGCCGATGTGGAGTTGAGTCGGTCAAGGCCCATGTTGAGCCAAGTCTCTTCAATCCGATATCGAGTCGAGCGTTCTCGAGCCGATGTCGAGCCAAGCGAGCCAAGGACGATATCGTACTGAAAGGGCCCGGGCCGATGTCCAACCGAGTCGGCCAAAGCCGATATTGAGTCGAGTCGGCCCAGGCTAATGTCGAGTGGAGTTGGGTCGAGCCGATGTCGAGTCAAGCCGGTCCAGGCCCATGTCGACCTAAGTCTTTCGGGTCCGATATTGAGTCCAGTGGGCCTGGGCCAATATCGAAATGATCGGGTCAGGGCTGATGTCGAGCCGAGCGGGCCTGGGCCAATATCGAGTCGATAAGTCCCGGGTCAATGTCGAGCCGAGCGGGCCCAGATCGATGTTGGGCCGAGCGGGCTGGATCAATGTTGGGACGAACGGACCCTAGTCGATGTCGGGCCAGGCTAATGTCGAGTGGAGTTGGGTCGAGCCGATGTCGAGTCAAGCCGGTCCAAGCCCATGTCGACCTGAGTCTTTCGGGTCCGATATTGAGTCCAGTGGGCCTGGGCCAATATCGAAATGACCGGGCCAGGGCTGATGTCGAGCCGAGTCGGCCAAAGCCGATATTGAGTCGAGTCAGCCCAGGCTAATGTCGAGTGGAGTTGGGTCGAGCCGATGTCGAGTCAAGCTGATCCAGGCCCATGTCGACCTGAGTCTTTCGGGTCCGATATTGAGTCCAGTGGGCCTGGGCCAATATCGAAATGATCGGGTCAGGGCTGATGTCGAGCCGAGCAGCCCCATGTCAATGTCGAGCCGAGCGGGCCTGGTCCGATATCGAGCCGATAAGTCCCAGGTCAATGTCGAGCCGAGTGGGGCCAGATCGATGTTGGGCCGAGCGGGCTGGATCAATGTTGGGACGAATGGACCCTAGTCGATGTCGGGCCAAGTGGGCTCGAATCAATGTCGGGCCGAGCAGGCTCATGTCGATGTCGGGCCGAGCGGGCTCATGTCGATTCGGGCCGAGCAGGCTTGGATCGATGTCAGGCCGAGCGGGCCCGGATGGATGTTGGGCCAAGCATGCCCGGATCGATGTCGAGCTGAGCAAACTCAGATCGATGTCAGGCTGAGAAAACCCGGATCGCTTTCGGGTCAAGCAGGCCCGGATCGATGTCGAGTTGAGCGGGCCCGGGTCGATGTTGGGTCGAGCAAGCCCGAGCTGATGTCTAGGCCGATATCGAGCAAAATCAGCCTGAGCCCATGTCTAGTCCAGGCCCATGTTGAATCGAGTCAATTCGGGCCAATGTCAAGTTGAGTTGGTGTCGAGTCGAGTCGAGTCGGTCTGAGCCCATGTCAAGCCGAGTCATTCCAGACCGATGTCGAGGCGGGTCAGCTCGTGCCCATCTCATGCAAAATAAGCCTAGGCCGATGTCGAGCCGAGTCAGTTTAGGTCGATGTGGTGCCAAGTCAGCCTAGGCTGATGTCGAGCGGAGTCTACCCAAGCCCATGTCGAGCAGAGTCGGTCCTGGTCAATGTCGAGCAGAGTTGGTTTGGGCCGTTGTTGGGCCGAGTAGGCCTCGGTAGATGTCGAGTTGAGTCGGTTAGGGCCTTTGTCGAGCGGAGTTGGCCTGGGCCGATGTCAAGCAGAGTCTGCCTAGGCCGATGTTGAGCGGAGTCGGCCTAGGCTGATGTCGAGCGAAGTTGGCCCAGGCCCATGTCGAGCAAATTCAATTTTGGACGATGTCGAACCGAGTCGATTTGGGTCGATGGTGTGCCGAGTTGGTCCACGTCTAGGTTGAGTCGGCTTAGGCCCAATTCAAACTAAGTTAGTGATATCAAAATGGATTTAATGTAATTGACAAAGTGGATTTAATCTAATTAACAAAGTGGATATAATCTAGATTTAATCCACTTTAAATTTATTTTTAAAAAATCCAAATAAATTTGATCTGGTTAAAATGGATATGGATTTTAAATCCAATTTGGATTTGGATTGGATCTAGATTGGATTTTGAAAAATCCAATCCATGACCATCCCTATGCAAAATCAATCTAAGGAAAATAATGAGGAAGAAAAAATATTAAATGTTAAGAATAGTTTACCAATGAGGTTCTGCTGTTTCTATCTTGAAATAGATTCTGCATAAAACAAATATAGAAGAAAATTAAACATAAGAAACACACTGCATAAAAAAATAATGCACTTGAACAAAAGAAACCTTTAAAAATTGGATCAGATGAACAAATGACATGAATAAATACAACTTTCTAATCCGATATATTGAACATTAGCTTTGATGTCTCCAAATCTATGTGGATTGCTTGAAGACTTTGATGATGGGTTTCTGGGTGTGTTTTGGGTAGTTTGAATTTGTAATCCACCCATAAAATTGATCCAAGGTTATTTGATTTTAATCCTTTTGAAAAAGATGTGTTTTCAAATAAAAGCAGAAAAATAACCTGTTGATTTATCGTTTTAATCGATTCTTTTTCTCTCAGCTTATTTGAAGGGTTTTTAAGCTGTTTGACTTTGGTTGACTTTGTTGTCAAACCTATTCAATCGGTTGTTTCAAAAAATCAAGCAATTATTTTTTGAAAATCCTAAATTTGTTAAGTTTGGTAAATCTGTTTTCACTGTTTCAAACTGTTTTGGCCCTTGATTAAAAGTCTTAAACGGCTATTTTTGAGGCTATATATCTTATGTTTACATCTCTGAAGATTAAGAGATCAGATTACCAAAAGATTAAGAAAGATATTCAAGTTTCCAAGATTGCTTAAAGGCTTTGGATTCTTTCTAAGAGTGGAATATGACTGATTTGTATTCTTTCTATTCAATCTGTGATTGTATTAGGTGTGATCTTTCCTTTTTCTCTCTTTGATTTGTATTTCTGTAAAGAACTGGTGTTGCACAAAGTTAGAGAGTGTTCTGATTTGTTGTGTGGTGTTTGCCTAAGGAAGTGTGTGTTCTTCTTGAGAGGTTCAAGATCACTTCTTTGGTAGGTGTGTGTGGTTGTAATCTGTTGTTGGTTACATAGTGAAATACCCAGTGTGGTTTTCTGGGGACTGGATGTAGCGTTGGTAAGGAGTGAACCTGTATAATTGATTGTGTGATCTTCTCTCTCTCTCACTCATTTTAGAAACTGAGTTGGTTTTTAACTCTGCTGCTATAAACAACTGATTAAATCGTATTTTCAACCGGTTGCTTTTCTGCAAACAGTTTTAAACATCTTTGTTTTCTTGGTTGATCTGATTGCTTATTCTGTAATCTTTATTCTTAGACAGTATTTACAAAAATCTTTTGATAAACAATTCGCCCCCTCTTGAAAAACCTTTTCTCATATACACGATGTTCCCAACTAAATAAATTACAACTTAACTTCGACTCTTGTCCACGAATTTCAAATGTAGTTCAAAGCTCAAAAGTATCTCAATCACTACTGCAATATCAATTTTCTAATGTTAAATACAAACACATTAAAAAAAAGGTGAAAATGAAGTACATTGAATGTAAAATGGATGAAATAAAAACGTATGTTTCTTAACAAAAACTTGATGGTGAAAGGCACATCAAATTATGCCACCACCTTTCTCATATAAATATAAATTCAAATAAATATAAACTTTTACTAAATCAATAAACAAATAAATACACCATAAAATAATTATAATATAATCAGATTAAAGATTAAGTATTCAAGAATATTCATACAAAATAAGAAATTAACATAGAGCATGAATATCTTTTTATGAACTTTATTGTAATGGCAAATTGTTTTAGTATCAAAAGCATATTGAATTATGCCAAACAACTAATATAAATTTATTCATATTCAACATTCACACTCTTTCCACAACTCTCACTTAATACGGTATCATTTTTTTAAAATATTAAAATCCAAGTTATTGCCCAAAATTTACTTCATATTAAATTAACGCTTTATTACAACTGCTCTCAAAACCAATGTTTGTGATGTTTGAAGAGAAAAGGAAACCATTTCATAAGTTGTGAAGAGAAAAGAGAAAAACCTATGGAACTAGCCATGGTTGTGAAAGAATATAAATAAATAAAAAACCCAAAATGAGAAACGACTGACGATTAAAACATCAAAAACATATTACAAAACCAAAGCGTAGACATGAAAAAAATATCTTACCTCAATGTGTGAACATTGAACTAAAAAAGGGAACCATTTCATAAGCTGAAAAAATGGACCACATCATACTCAATTAAAAACAGATAAAAAGAAAAACATTTTATGTCACCATGATATAGCCCCCCAATCCCGAATTAAATCATCATCGCTCCAACCATGTCACCATGCGAGCAAGTAGGTACGTCGGATGCACCACGTTTGAGTTTAGCTGCTCCGCGCACCACCGTAAATAAGAATAGAATACTTCACCATTGTATTACCATTTCCATTAAGAATGGAAACGGCAAGAAACCACGAACGAATGACCCTGGAAATGTATAAAAACCAAGAATTAAACATAAAAAAGATAGGTCTTTGAGGAAAAAAAAATTTAAATACTGTTCAAAATGGATTAAAATTGGAAACCCTAGATAATAAAAAAAGAAAATGCCTCCATTAAAATTAAACCATGAAAAATCCTATAATGAAAAAAAAGTATGGGTAAAAAATATATGGAAAACCCTTATTAAATCAATGGATGAATATACAGTGGATTCCGACAACTTATCAAAATAAACATTATTAAACATAAAAAGAAGATATCTTTGGAAAATTAGTTGAAAATACGATTCAAAAACATATCAAAATAAAACATTAAACATAAAAAGGAGATATCTTTGTAAAAAATAGTTGAAAATACAGTTTAAAATGGGAAAAGGGGTTGAACATATGGAAATGAAGAAAAACCTATGAAAAATAACGATGATTATGAAAGAATATAAAAACCCAAAATGAAAAACGACTAATGATTAAAACATCAAAAACACTACAATGAAAAAATCAAAACGTAGACATGAACAAAAATATCTTACCTCAACATGAACAAAAATATCTTACCTCGACATGTGAACATTGAGGGGATTCAATTTCTTGAAGAAAAAACCTATGGGAACAATGGTGGTGAGAGAAACGCGAAAGGGAGAATGAAAGAACAAACAAAATGAGAGAGATGGCAGAGAGATAAAGCCAAAGAAGAAATTTAAGAAGAAATGAAAGAGAGAGAGGTAAAAAGTAATAAAAAGGAGGTAGATTATCAGATTTCAAATTCAAAATGAATAGTGGGACACGTCTAGACATTATTGTCACTTGTCACTATCAGAATGCATTTTAGATTGCTATTTTGGATTAAAATTTAAATTTTTATTTTTTATTTTTTTTAGAACTTACCCTAGGAGTGCCTTCCATTTGTATATAGATTGATTTTGTTTTTATTACTTTGCTTGTAAAATTATTTTTCCATTTGTATAGTAGTATTTTCAGCTACTATACATATACATATATATATATATATATATATATATATATATATATATATATATATATATATATACATATTGATCCGGTTGGTCATCGGTAGTCGATGACATCAGCAGCAGTTGACCACGTGGACCATTCACAGGGTAACACGTGGTAGAGGATAGCAGGCGAATCAGGGACGCGATCACTCAGAATGGTAATCGCCTATCGCCTGTGGTGATGAGTAATCGCCTATCGCCTTGAGGATGAGTAATCGCCTATCGCCGGTATGGATCAGTACTCACCTAGATTACACATGATCGCCGCGTGTGAAGGTTAGGAGATCAGATGGTCAGCAAGTCGCCGAAAGAGCACATCGCCGGGTGTTTGAGAAGACTTGGCAAGCACTTGTTGTATGGTCTAAGTACAGAGGATAAGTGGCATATCTGCCACCATGTGTAGTGTGAGCTGCGATGCCCAGTGTTAACCAGCTCGCCATGTTAAGGTTGCGCCCAGAGTAGCCTGTGTACTAAGCTACTCCCTGTGTGGATAACTTAGTCGCAGGGGAAACTCTTAACGAAATTAAGGGGAGTTTTTACAGATTCTTACAGCTTACACATTTGAGAGTTTACAGTTACACACGAGTCTCACAGAGAGATTCAGTGATAGTTTTGGTGTTCCTGTTGCCTGACTTGAGCGTCGGAGCTACAACGGCCGCCAGAGGCGCCGTCTGTGTGTTTTGCAGGCAGCGTTTGGAGTTCTGGTGGTGGTTCTTGGAGCGTTCCTGCAAAACAAAAAGGCTAGACGAAGGAGTGACGAGGCAATCCTCCACGTTCGAGTCAAGCGGCAGGATCACATATATATACATATATACATATGTATATATGTTATTTATGTTAGAAATTCACACATATTATATAATTTAAAAAACTTATTTTAATCCTTATTATTTTGAAGAAGACTTTTAAAATAAATATTTTAAAATTTGAAAAATAAAAAATATTCTAAATTTCAAGAACTAAAGGAGTTTCAGTCCGCAGTGGGATTAGCTTAAGAGAATTTTTTGGATCTAATTTCACAAACTGAAATTAAGAGTATGTTTATTACTTTGTTAGGAAAAAAAAAGACACATATTAGTACAATCAATTTAAACTAACCTCTCCACGGTCAAATAATATTTTTTTGTATGACAAATGGGTTCATTCGTCTAAAATATTTTTCCGTATTGAAGAAATTAAGAGTTTGTTTATTACTTTGTTAGAAAAAAAAAAGACACATAATAGGTACAATCAATTTAAACTAATTTTTTTATTCGTCTAAAATATTTTTCCGTATTGAAGAAATTAAGAGTATGTTTATTACTTTGTTAGAAAAAAAAAAAGACACATAATAGGTACAATCAATTTAAACTAACCCTCTCCACGGCCAAATAAGAAAGAAAACAATATTTTTTTGTATGACAAATGGGTTAACTAAATTTTTTATTCGTCTAAAATATTTTTCCGTATTGAAATTGAGATACCCCTTTGTTTGAAAATTATATATTCATTGAATAATAGCAATTTTTTTAAAATACCGATTTCTATATAAACAAACTTTAGAAGTATGTATAAAAAACTTATTTGACCCATAAAATAATTCTCGCATAGATAATAATAAGTTGACATTGTCCGAAATTGGATTATTCGAAGAGTTTATTTTATATGAATATTCATATATAGATGTCCAATTAATTTACCTCTTGAAATATACGACAATGACAACCATCATCACCATTTTCACTTCCAACACACACATCCACCACATTAGTGGATGTGGACAACTCATTTCAAAAGCCAAAGCAAAATAAGAAGGAAAATGCAGTTGGTCATAGATAATACAAATTAATAAACAATCAGAGTCAAGATAAATTTCTTCTGCTACAGAGAGTCAAGATTCAGAAGATAGGACACTTCTGCTTTCAGTAACACAGCTTATGCAGGTCAGATTACAATGGAGAAGTTGGCAAAGGTAAAGGTTACTAATCCTACGTTAACACTAAGGGTTTGTGTTGGTTTTCCATTCAGTTCAATGGATCGGGTTCAACATTGTTGCAAACTAAAAGCCAAACACACACTAACCCAAAATCCGACTACGAAGGAGAAGTGACTTGGTTTCTAATTCTACTTGAACGCCTAACGGGAGTGATCATCTTATCATCTCCATGTCCCTGAAAAAACAATATAACCAAGAACAGAATTAGTTCATTTATTAATGCAATCTTAAGCAAAAATAATAAATGTATTTTTACAAGACTAAAAATATACATGTATAACTTACCTGCTTCATTGAAATTTTCTCGTACACAGTTAAGCTTCCATATGATGGGGAACCCATGGAATAGTCTGATGAAGAAGAGGCCAAAGATTCTCTCCTGTAGTTACTCTTCCGCTTCTTCTCAGGGCCTAGTTTGTGACCTTCATTCCCTACTTTTTCTTTGTAGAACGAGCTTTGCTTAAAGCTACTCGTTTCTGAAGGACACGATGAATCTTCAAGCACGTCAATTTCCATGGGCCCACATGACTTCTCTGGCGACATGTGCTCGTTCTTAGATGGAAAGGAGACGTTATGTAACTCCGGAGGTGGCATCAAGGAGCTTTTGTTTTTGCTTTTACCCTTCCTAGACCGGTTGATACCTGCACCTGCAATCAAAACAGTACCAGCACAGAGCAGCAAATATAGCACCACATGTGAATGAACGGCAATTGCTTCTAATTGCCCTTCATTCCCTTTGATGGCAGCATCGATGCTTGCTGAATTTTGCTCTGCTACATCATTCACGGTAGCAACATCAGATTCTTGTGCCTGATTTGGATCTGAGTCATACGCTTCAATACCAATTTCAGAAACCTCCGAATTCAAACTTGGCTGATTTTCAACATTTAAGTTAGTCTCAGCTTCTTGTGCCAGGTTTCCTTCTAAGTTTCCTGCTTCAACCATATTGAGTACTACCTCGGATTCTGGAACATCCAGAACATTTTCAACTCCAGTAAATGTTGCAATATCTAAGCTTCCTGCTTCAACCAGCTGTTCTGATTCTGTAATATCGAGAACTTCCCCAGATTCTGCAGCATGCAAAACATTTTCAACTTCAGCAACTGTTGCGATATCTTGCTGAACTTGTTCTTCGTGCACTTCATAATGCTCCTCGGACATATCCTCCTCAATATCGAGAACTTCCGCAGATTCTGGAGCATGTAAAACATTATCAACTTCAGCAACTGTTGCAATATCTTGCCAAACTTGTTCTACATGCACTTCATAATTCTCCCCGGATATATCCTCCTCAATATTGACAGCAACATTTTCTTCAGCGTCCCATATTGGTGCGTGAGTCTCATCTATTTCATTTTCACCACCACCAATTATAGGGTACTGATTCACCATGAAATAATCCTGCTGAACCGTCAAGTTATAAAATTGCAACTTGGCCAAATTGTGCGCACCTCTAATATCCGAAACAAAATCGGATATTGATGACAGCAACTTGGTAAACCAAATTTGCAAATTTTGAGCTATCTCATCAAAATTTGTTTCTGCAATCTGGGTGAGTCGATCAAAGTTAGCTCTTGCAAACATTGAAAAAACAGAATATTCGTAAACCTTGTAGAAGTCTTCAAACACAGTTCGATCAATCACTGGAGAATCTGTGACTGAGATCGATGCAAAAGCAACTGCAAGAAGCAAGATCAGAGCAACAGCCTTCGCTCTCACTGCTAAACGTGGTTTTGGTACCTCTTCTGCTTCAGCAGATTCCTTTGGCATGAGAGTCTTCTTAGCATGACTCGGTTCAGAAATGTGGCCGCACTCTTCTTCCTTAGCAATTTCATCCGAAGAAACATCGGATTCCTTCTGCGAGCCTTCAGATTGGGTATCCTCCGTGATTTCTGAATCCGAAAAGCTTCCAGAAGTGAAGCTGTCCTCTAATTCCCTTTCCCTGAGGAGTTCCATTCGTGATTTTGGTTTGTAGTGAAGAAACTGCGGTCTAGGGGAGAGGTAGTTGGTTTTAGGGTCATAAGGAGGTATCAAGGGATCTGCACCAAGAGGGGCTACCACGGTAGCTTTCAATGAAACTGGAGGAGTGGCAGTGGGGCTAAGCTTAAAAGTAGGATCAAGGTTAACGCAATCAGGCTCATTTTCTAAAGATGGTTCAGTGTGAATGTCTTCTTCTGGAACCAAAAGATTATTCACATTCAAGCTATTGACAGTTTCAAAAGATGAATCAGTATTATTCTTTGACATTAAAGTTTCACTGTCACCACTCAAATCGTCACTAGTCAAGGAAGACCTGGAGCCTTCCTCCAAGGGATCAGCAAAAGTTACCTTACGAACGTGGTTTTTTGGGTCTACGGGACTTGGAACCATCTCGTTCCGCTCAGTTAGGACTCTCTTTCTGGGAGACTCGTTGATCTTGCAGGAAGCAGAAATGGTTGGAGACATAAAATTCTTTGAGCCCTTTGAGCAAACAGCTGGCGATCGAACCTTCACCGGTTTCAAAATTTGATCTTTCCCATTTTCTTTGTCATCCAAGGAGTCCCTCAACGACCCTCCGCTTTCGCGAACCCCAACAGAGCCTCTTCTCGAAAAATCTGCAGAATACCAAACACTAAACCCATCAAACTCCTAATCTTTAATTTTGTAACACTTTCTCATGCCAAATACAAATGTAAATACAAAGAAAGAGAGAGATACCTAAAGGGCTGTTGGCGGGAGTTTTGGCTCCATGAGTTGGGACAATTGAGGGTTTGGTGAAGGGGTTTCCAGTGAAACTCCTTCTCATAGGGTTACTGATTTCGGAACTTCTTGGATTAGGGTTTGAAGGCATTGATGATGGTTTGTTAGAAGGCATGGAAATGAAAGCTTTGAGTTTACTCGAAAGATTAGGCGAAGTGAACAATAGAAGGAAACGATTTCAGAGATTTTTAAAAGATTGGGAGAAGAGAATATGTGGGTAACGGCTATATTTGTAGACGAATTCAAACGGTCAAGGGATGAGAGCCGTTGGATTTTTTGATCGCAAGACTAGCCGTTGGAGGCTTTAATATTGTATCTTTTACAAATCACCCATTTAGGGTTTACATATTTAATTTAATAACGTTTTATTTTGTTATTAGGCCGAATGAATATGAAACTGGGATGAATATTTTCACTAGTAGAATATAATTAACTTGAGTTTGAGTTTAGTTTTTATATAAATACTAAATAGATATGAAGATTTTTTTTTAATAACTGCATATAAATTACTTTACATAAAAATATTAAAGCAATTATTACCATACGTAAAATTTATGACGGTATAAATATTAGTCAATATATTTTAATTAATAATTTTTGAAGTTTTACTTTTCTTTTGACTAACTACTTAAATTTTACTTAAATTACATTTTTTTTTATATTATACATGTTTGAGTTGGATTTTTTAAAATTTTTTATTTTATTTTAACCAGGTTGATGTTACTACTGCCATTATGTCTTCATTCTCATCTCATCTAGCTATCGACCATCATTCCACATCTATTTAAGTTAGTTATCAATTATGTATATAGTTTTTCTAATTTCTAATATTTTAATTTTTTATTAAAATATTTAATTTATTCTAATACTTTATTTAAATTTTGAAATATTACAAGAATAATTGTTATATATCACACAAATTTCAAAATACTTTTCTAAATTCTCCAGTAATTTCAAAATACTTTTTTAAATTAATTGAGTTGTAAATGAAATGGGTATGTATATATATTCTGTTTTAATATTATTTTCATTTTAAAAATTATTATAACATTTTAAATATATTTGATACTTATTTTAAAATATATGTAATTATAATTTTGTTATTACTATTTGTCATCGAAGAGAAGAAAATATGCGTCAATTTGACTTTGAAATTTTAATACCATCCTGCTTTCTTTATTTTAATTTTAATTTTTTAAAATTTTTAATAAATAATAAGGAGTCAAAAATAGGAATTATTTAATACATATTTAGAAGAGTACAAATACAAGTACAACATCAATAATATATATTTGTTATTTGACAAGATGAAGATAAAATATAAATTTCCTATTGAGAAGAGAATGAGTTAAAGGTTTTGCAGGAAAACTCACACACTCTAATTATAATTATAATTTTTAATTTTTTTTAATATTGGAGGTATTTTTATTGGAGTAATTATTTTAGTTAGACCTTCCTCTACGCGTAATATTATTTAAGTGTTTTATCCACTACAAAAATGTTTAATTTTAGGAGGGGTTTTTTATTTGGGGTTATAATAACTTTTACTAAACACACATTTTTCAGAGGTTACATTACAAGAAAAATTGAAATTATATACGGATTTTTACGTATGGATTTTTTTCCGTATGTAAAATGATTATTACATATGGATTTTACATACGGATTTTTTTCCCTAACTAAATAGATATTACATACGGATTTTTACATACGGATTTTTTTTCGTATGTAAAATGATCATTACATACGGATTTTTACATACGGATTTTTTTTCGTATGTAAAATGATGATTACATACGGATTTTTTTCCGTATGTAAATCCAATGTACATTACATACGGATTATATCCGTATGTAATTTTGGCAGAGTTATTTTAAAAAAAGAAACCTTAACCACTACACCAGAAAAATTCTTTTATAATATTATGATTTTTATTATAATTATTATTATTTTTAAGATTCTTATTAATATTATTATTGTTAATAATATTATTAATGTTATGAATATTAATAATATTATGAATATTAATAATATTATGAATATTAATAATATTATGAATATTAATAATATTATGAATATTAATAATATTATGAATATTATTAATATTGTGAATATTATTAATATTATGAATATTATTAATGTTATGAATATTATTGATCCGGTCGGTCATCGGTAGTCGATGACGTCAGCAGCAGATGACTACGTGGGCCAGTCACAGAGTGACGCGTGGCATGAGATAGCAGATGAACCAAGGTGGAGATCGTTCAAGAACGACGATCAGTGGTCAGTTACCGAGTGACCACCACCAGCAGATCAGTTCCTACATGAGCGCTTGGAAGCAGAGCGCGAGAAGTAATGAAGCACCGATCAGTCATCGGTGCATGCAGAGCGATCAGTCGTCAGGGGTTCCTTGCCAACACGTGTTAAACTGGGACCTAGGCTCCTAGCGAGAACGTTACCCAAGGACCTCCATGATTCCATAAGCAGAGCACGACAACGTAAAGAAGCGCCATCGGTCATCGTTCAGGGTGACACATCGATCACCGGCCAGGATGAGACATCGACCATCGGTCAGGATGAGAGATACCTCGGTCATCGGTGTTTGGCGAGTGACGTCGGCCATGGTGATGTGAATAACGCGACCGAAGATCAGTAAAGCGCCCAGAGGCAGGGAGTGGCCTTGGTCACGGGACGACCATGCATGAAGATGGGAAGAAGCAGTTAGGTGCAGAATCCTGCTGGGACAAGAACCCATCAAGGTTAGAGTCTCCCAGTGAGGTTGCATGCATGCCACGTGGACCGTGAAGGTGTTCCCAGAGATTAGGTAGGGCAGATGGGCACAGAAATTGAGGGGTACAGAGGTACCCACGCGGCCTTCCCTATCAGACTTTGCACTCAAGTGAGGAAGGCCTGCACGCAAGGTAGCCCTGGGGGGTGGATAACGGCGGTGCAGAGTAATCAAGTGGCCCTAGAGGTAGCCAGTAGGGGGCGACGCGGGATTATATGAGGAAGAAGAACGTTGAACCAGGTACGCAATTTTTGCCACACAATACACAACACGAACCAAGAACACTCAGTTTTCGAATCAAAGAGGACTGAGGGCACACACGAGTCTCACACAGAGAGATCCTAGAGAGAGTTTTGGTGTTCCTGTTGCCTGACTTGAGCGTCGGAGCTACAATGGCCGCTAGAGGCGTCGTCTGTGTGTTTTGCAGGCATCATTTGGAGTTCCGGCGAAGGTTCCTGGAGCCTCCTTGCAGAACGCGCAGCAGTTAGAAGGCTAGACGAATGAGTGACGAGGCACTTTCCCCACGCTCGAGTCAGCGGCGGGATCAATTATTAATATTTAATATTATTTAATATTAATATTATTAATATTTAATATTATTTATTATTGTAAGGATCTAGAAATTTATTTGGAATAGAAGTAGTATGTTTTAAATGATTTCTGAATATGTTATTATTTAAAATGAAAAGAGCTTGTAATAGAAATTTCATAGTGGTCAGACCTCGGATGTCGTCCAAGGTCTGAGGGCGGCATGGTAGAGGTCGGTCGGTCGGGTCATAGTGGGTTCCAGGAAATCACATGTGCCAAGGTGTGATTTGAACCTTAGGTACGCTATGCATGCGAAACTCTATGCTGGGGCATAAGAGATTTTCCTTAGTGTTGCATGCATTAGCGTGCGAGGAGTGAGTACCGACCTGTCCTCGGTCAGGAGAACTACCGACGTCACCGAGCCATGTAGGGGTGAATCCACAGGCGTGGAGTAGATAGTCGATGAACCCTCAGCAGGGTGTGACGATGTGACATCGGTGACTAGAGTGAGGCGATGTGTCCTCATCACACGCAAGGGCGATGAGAGATCGCCAGGGTGAGAGACGCATCGGTCGTCTGCCAGGGTGAGGCATCTGTCGTCTGCCAGGGTGAGGCATTGGTCGTCTGCCAGGATGAGGCATTGGTCGTCTGCCAGGATGAGGCATCGGTCGTCTTCCAGGGTAAGAGACACATCGTTCATCGGTGGATAGTCATCGCACGATCAGTCATCGGTGGATGGTCATCGCGCGAGGTCGTGTTTCACACAGATAAGGTGGGGCCCAGGCTCCCAGCATGAGCGTTCTGCATGCGCGACACGTAGTAAGTAAGAGTGCTTCAGAACAGTTGGCACCAGAGAGTTGGTATGGAAAGTGACCCAGAGTTGGTGTGCGCAGAGACCCACGTGGCCATCCTGTTCGAGGAAACGTGCACGCAAGCTTTCCCGCAGAGTGGGTGATGGCAGTGAAGGCTACAGAGCCGTTCAACCATAATAGCTGAGGGAATAAGCTTATTTCGTTCCCTTTCTCCTTTCTCCTCCTTCTCTCAACGTCACGGACGCCTCCCTCACCAGTTTGACGACGGCGACTGCCACTGGACTGTGGCGTTTTTCTCTGCAAGTTTTCCGATCAGGACACTAAAATAGAGTAAGTCGTTTTACTCTATTTTTCGAGTCGATTCTGAACTTGAGAGGGTTGCCTCTGCATAGGCGTTGCATGCGACTCTCTTAGCTTCAGAAATCGTCTCTGTTAACGTAGAAAATGAGTAGTATAGTCAGTTTTGTGATTAAGGCTCCATGGTGCAGGTTAGGACATCTTTAAGTTTCGGTGGGTTTGGAGCTCTTAGTGAGTTTTTACGCAAGTCCAGGTAAGGGAAGCTAGCTTTATTTTTTAATAAAAACCTTAGGCTAGAAGATTCTGAAGTTGGGGTGACGTGGTCACCATTTTTAACATTTATTTCACAATCCCCTGTTTTGTGTAAATCTGTATTGGTTTGAGATTGAAATGTGAAATGTATATGATTTTCGAAATTCTCAACTTTGGTATGATTTGATTGAGATATGTTTGAATTGGTCATTTACGTGTTGTATGAGATGCTGGATGCTGTGAAATTGTGGTCAAGACATAGTATTTTCAGGAAAGGAAATACCGTGTTGAGATTGTTATGAGGGTGTATTGATCTGTGAGTATCCTGTGAATGAGACGATCCTGACTCTACTGAGATAATGGAATCACATAGATGAAGTTATTCAGTTGGTGAGAGTCGAAGGAGGTTCATATGTATGAGTAAGTTGTTTGAAAGATAACTGACTTGACCTGTTATATGGGTTAACCCTGTCATACTAGGAGAGTGATGATATTGAGATTATTTATGCGCATAGCTATGTGGATTCACAGCGATCCTGTGTGGATTCACAGTGGTGTAGTATGACAGGTGCAGGTCTCTGGATGCTAAGTTCAACGCACGAGTCTTCCGGAAGTAGAGTCAAGTGTCTACGTGTTGTGAGTCAGTGGAAATTCTGACGTGAGAAAGATGAATATTGAAATTATTGGTAGACACTTGATGGTTATGTGAAATGATAGACACGTGATGAAGTTATGAAATTGTGAATATTGTAGATTACGTGGATGTGAAATTGTGAAGTGTGTGAAATGAAAAATGATGGTTTATGATGATATCAAGTTTCATATTTAAAGTTTTTAAAATAGTTAGCTTACCCCTGTGTTTTGTCTTGTGTTTTGTTTTCTTTAAAACTGTGATGATCGTGTATAATTTACACGGGAGCAGATGATGTTGCAGGTAGTAGAGCTCCTCAGTGAGCATTTTGGAGGAAGGGATCGTCTGTCTTGAATGCTGTATTTTGTTTTATTTTGAAAACTCCTGTTGGAGATGTATTAAAATTCCCTAGAAAAGGGATGTTATTTTGAGATACAATGTATGGAATGGATGAATTATATTATATATATACCTATGTTAATTTTTGATATTATTGTTTTACCTTTATTTTATTATATAAAAATGAATAAGATATTGAGGGGCGTTACAATTATTAATATTATTAATATTATATTAATATTATTAATATTATATTAATATTATTAATATTATATTAATATTATTAATATTTTATTAATATTTTATTAGTTTTTTAATATTAATAAATATTTTAATATATTAATAATAATATTAATATTATTAATAATATTAATAACATAAATAATAATATTAATAATAATATAATATTAATAACATTATTAATAATATAATATTAATAATATAAATATTATATTAATATAATATTAATTATATTAATATAATGTTAATAATAGTAATATAGTGTTAATAATATAAATAGTAATATTAATATTATATTAATAATAATATTAATAATATAATCTTAATCTTAATTATCTTAATAATTAATATAATTAATATTAATAATATAATTTGTCTTATGAATATTAATATTAATATAATTTATATTATTAACATTAATATAACTATTATAACTAATAATAAGTATAATAAAAATCGTAATATGACAAAAGAACTTGTCTGGTTTAGTGGTTAAAGATTCTATGGTGACTGGAAGGACTTGTGTTTGAGTTTTGCCTGTTGCAGTTTGCTTCCAATATTAATTAATCTATGCTTTCTTCTATTTTCATTTTCTCTGTTTAGTTTTTTTATAGATTTTTTTTTTTGAAATCGAAACCACTGTATATTTCTTGGTGATTTTTACCTTACTCCACCATGATTTTTACCATAGGTGCTCTGAAGGAGGTCAGCGAAGTGGTTGCTAAGTACAAGGTACAACCATTGTTGTTGCTCTTATTTTTCCTTATTTTTTTGTAATGAAATTTGTATAGGCATGTTTATTTTATATATTGATGTTTATACCTTATGGATGTGGCTTTCATTCTGATTTGAATTTCTTGATGGAGAGTTGCGGAAGCTTAATGAAGGAGGTGTGCAAGGAGCTCACTTAGAGCTTGTGGTTTCCTTAAAGGTGCATGCTAAGTATGGAGAGTGATAGGTGAGGCCTAATCACTTGAGCTAGGTGGAGAAATGAAAACTAAAGTGTCTGTCCTAAAGAGACAAAGACAAGAGTGGGAATTGGGCTAGCAACTTGGCAACAATTTCACTCATTCATTAATCTTCTAAATTCATGAACCAAGCACCTCCTTATATAGGAGAGAGGGTTGAACATTTTGGAGCCAAAATTTGAAAATTCAAAATAAAACTCTCCAATGAGAAGGGGCCATGTGGAGTCATGTTTTCCATGTTTAGCTCACATCTTCCATGCTAAATCCTTTCCACTCCTAGGTTGCCATGTGAATGTCCATGTGCTCCATGACAAGGTGATTTTCGTCCTCCAAAATACCCTAGACATTTTAGGGTTACATTGGGCTCAAAGAAGCCCAATTGTTACCCTAACTAGTCACTTTTAACCCTAACTAGTCATATTTTACTATTGGCCCAAATATAAGTCCAAAAACCTATGCTACTTGGCCCAAATATTTGGTCCAATTATTTTATGCTACTAGGCTCAATACATGGCTCATGAAATTCTAAACAACTTTATACAATTTATTTAAGCTAAAGCTTGACCCAAAAATAATGTTTACTAGTCAGTAGGAACTCAGTCTTCTTGTATTCTTCTAACCAAAACTTTAGTTTATGTTTTGATGACTTTGAGGTCTTCTTGGATATGATTGTACATTCCTTCACCCTAGAGTTCTCCTCTTGATTGAGCCTACAAAAAGAAACAAAAGCCCAATTAAAACCATATTTACAAATAAATCCATAAACAACCTCTAGGTCTTCCTCCTCCGTATTATGTGATTGTATGTGGTTGGAGGCTCTGCAATCAATACCTAAGGTGAAGTAATAGCTTTCAATTTTGGGATACTGTCGACCAACACTAGTGCCTCATTTACATTTCGTGTGGTAAGCTGCATATTAGGCAACATGTTTTGTGCCGAATAGCATTGAATATATGGGATAGTTTATAGCTAGTATGCTTGTTAAGCTATGCAGAATTTTTGGTCTTGGTTCTGCTGGGTTGTGAGACAACATTTTGTAGTTTTATGCTCATCTTTTGTAGCTAGCATAAAAAACAATTATAGCACAACAACTAAGAAGCTAAAAACCCTCTTCCAGCACCTAAACTTTCCTGCATAAAACTCCAACACAGTCACTCAAAAGAGTGAGGTATTAAGAGCACTGAAAAGTAGAACACATCCCTGCCTTTACACCTCACCGGCTTGACCAAACTCTCTTGCTACGCAAGAACACAGTAATCTATATTAAACATTCCTTATGAGTTGTTTCACCCATTGGTTTTACGTAAAGAATTAATAAAGTGTGATGATACACCTTACTAATAAAAGCATGTTCTTGTATTCAATTGGCAAGTAGAGAAAGTCATAACTGGTAATTCTCATAAATTGCAGCAAGCTACATCTTTGAGGTATACCATAACAAGAGCATTATGTTCTACATATGGCTGCTACTTCCTCTTTAAACTTCTAATAACTACAACCCTGTAAGATAGAATTTTGACAGCATTTAGTGGTTGTTTACAAACGTCCTTGCCTAACAGTCCACAAATTAAAACCTTCTCCTATAGCCCACATCCAGTCCAGCAGCACTTAGTGACCCGAGATATACTATGAATGATGCAACAACCTCACCAACCCGGTACCTATAATTCCTCATAATAGCCTAAGCCAATTCCGCACCTGCTTGATTGGTCGGATGTCCCCTGCCTAATAATAGCAACCAATAATCCCTTCTGATTCCTCCATATGGGTTGCTAGTGTGCTTACCTCAGTTCAGAATTCCCTCTATAACTCACAAACCTTAGAGGAACATCCTCCTAGACACATCTAGAGCTTTGCTTGAGGAACAGATAGATAGCTAAAGGCAATCAAATAATCTTAGAGGATGAGAGATATCTGAATGATCTGCAATTACAGATGTGATGCGATCAAGTTGTCAATTGGCATACGTATATATATATGCATTAGAGAAGGCAAGAGGAGGTGGTGTACACGTTCTCATGACAGTAATTTTGGTACAATATTTATATGGGAGCTGATATATTGATACCTATCTACAAACATCCTGATAAATTAATATTTTAATTATTTTAATTTTGTTTTTTAATTTAAAATATTATTAAATAATTAAAAATAGCTGTCAAAGTGTTTGTTTTTTACTGTTTGGAGTGTTAAAGAAAAGTTTTCCTACTTGTATATACTACGTATGTGTCGTTGAGATGAAATTGTATCATATCTAATATTGTGATAGAACATTTATACATAATTAAGTGTAGACGAGGGAATGGGGTTGTGGGGTTTAGTTTCTTAGTTAGGTATCAGGTTTTCACTCAGCAGTGGTCACACCGCACTGTTGCTAACATATTGGGCTTCTATATCAAGCCTTCACCATTGATATCTTAAGAGGTAAGTGAGGTATTTTTAAGCATGACTTCGGGTACTGAACATCACTTATCTCATTTGCCTTTGCCTTAGCCATAGCCACTGTTCCTATCACCTCCCATCGCTGCCTCTCCCACTACACCTTGCTTCAGACATGTGCTCTATTGTGTATCAGATATATTTATTATTCTGTGGAGAGAAAGAAGCATAAGAGAGAAAGACTGATAATACAGTATTGTATTATATTATGTTATGTTGTGTTATAATCAATAGAAATCAGAGATATTAAATGAGTTTACTGTTACAGCATTATAATCATGGAGTCAAATTGAGTTTGGTTTAATTTTTAACTTGATTTAATGGAATATAGCTAAGTTATAGTTGGGTTTGTTTCTACTGTTTAAGCAAATCATCGCAACTTTAGTTACTTTAGTTTTTTCTCATTTATTTAAGTAAAATTCGTATGGATAAATATGATAATTAATATTTTATATTATTTCTTAAAATAAATTGTAATCAGTAGTTTAGTTTATTTTTTTTTCAATTATAATAATTTATTTTCATTACGTTTATTTTTTTCAATTATAATAATTTATTTTTAGGTCACTGTATCATTTTAAAATTACATCTCAATCTTTTTATTATTTTGGTTTAAATATTATGAATGTTATCTCACCAGTTATTACAATATTAAATGATACCACACTTGACTTTTTTTTAAGTGAGACTTTTTGTTTTTGTTTTTTTTCTAATATTCACCACACATAAATATTAAAATAAATATATTTTTATCTTCTATTTATTAATGATGTATCAATCATTCTCACTTGAACACATCCCGTTTCAATGGATAAATCTTGGATAGATATGCCTAGAAATACACTTGAATATGTAGAAGGTTTGAATAAATTTTTGGACTTTGCGTTTGATAATAATGGAACATTTACAAGTTTGCTTTCCTATACACATTTACAAAATCAGGTTAATAATCATTTACTTTTACTTTATGATATTTTTTTTACTTGTTTAATTGTGTATCCATATATTCTTTATACTTAAACTTTATATTTAGAATTTAATTATTTTAATTCTTATTAAATATGTTTAATGAAATGAAGTTTGTGTTCTAAACTAGGTTTCTTCATTAACATCACAAGTTAATGAAATGAAGGCAATGATGACTTTTTCGGTGCAAAACTATTAAGGAGAATTGCCTCGTGATTTTGCTATGTTTCACAGATCACTGGTAATATTTAAATCTTGATTAAATTAATATATATTTTATATCATAATTGAAATGCTACTAATTATGAATATTTTTTATATATTAGGCATTTGATCAAGAAAGTGTTTCTAATGATGAAACAAATGATCAAGATTAAGAACCATTCTGGTGTTTTAAGATTGCAAGTATTATAGTTTATTTTTAAAATAACTTTTGCTGCCCATTTTGTTACTATGGCATAGAATGATTGGAAGCCATATAATGATAGGTAAAAAAAATTGCTCTCTAGATCTCTAAGGTTGGAATTGATTACAAATATACTATAGTTTTGTTTGACTATTATTATTCTATTTGTAGTCGGAGTTTGTTATGTGTTTTATAACCTCTATATATACATCTATCTTTTGAATCATGATACATCTAAATTTTGGCTCCTTTGTTTAGCAATTAAAATACTTAATTTGTGCCTGCTACAATATTTTTATTATGATGATGATGATGTTCCTCAACAACCCAGGACTAACAAAACTTTCTTTTTTCTTTCCCCTGCAATTTGGAAGAGAGACATGCAAATTGATGTTGCATATAAATTTTACATCTTTAAGAGTAAACCATCACTGCAGTGTGTGTCTAAACGTGTTAAAATTATGATTTTTCCTTTAATAAGCAATTGCTTCACAACACTTGGGTAGAGAGAACACATAATCTTAAAGTGCTAAAAGGGAAGCGATTATGTGAGTAAAGGAAATATAATATCATTTACATGTTATCAAAAGAGAACGTTTCACAATTAAAAAAAATCGAAATGGTTACAAATGAACATCAAAAGTTGATTCTATAATTAGGTAAAAAGTAATTGGGAACCTTATTAAAATACCCTTAAACCCCTGGTAATCACGGGGGTTTACAGAATCCCTGGTAATAACGGGGGTTTACAGAACCGCCGGTAAAATTTGAACTTCTAGGGGTTACTCAAAACCGCCAGTAATCCATTAACGACACTGCATCTTCTAGGAGAAAAACAAACCGCGGGTAACACACTTAGCGGGGGTTAAAATCGCTGGAAACGCTAAAAATAACCCCGTTAAAAATAATTTCTCTTGTAGTGATCCTTTTTCTATTTTTTTACAAAAATATTTAATCAAACTAATTATTTTTAAATTCAACAAAAAAAGTTGAAACTAAATATTTTTTTAAAGAGTATTGATAAAAAAGTGTGTACATTTAAAAGAAAAATCTTCTTCTTATTTTGTGTATCTACTTTACAATGTTATTAATGTTATGGTCCATGAACTTTTCAATTTATAAACAATTCTTAACAAATACAAAATTATCATAAAATAACTTAAATTATTACTTGATAAAAATAACCACGAACTATTTGAAAATCATTTTTTAATATTTTTTACATTATAGTTATTATCTTCTTTTTTTTTTCTAATTCACCATATTTGCAATCAAGAGTTTTGAATTAAATAATCACACACAAAAAGTTGTATAAAAGAGAGAAAATAAACATAGTTCTTATTTGATTAAATCTCATGTTTTCTTAAGAGCAATATGATGTCTTATGTGCAACATGGTAAAGTTCTAAATTATGAAGAATTAGACGATTCCAAGACCAATCTTGCTCCATCACTATCTTGCATAAAGTGTATAATTCACCATATTTGCAATCAAGAGTTTTAAATTAAATAATCACACACAAAAAGGTGTATGAAAGAGAAAAAAATAAACATAACTCCTATTTGATTAAATCTCATGTTTCCTTAAGAACAACATGATGTCTTACGTGCAACATGGTAAAGTTCTAAATAATGAAGAGCTGGACGATTCCAAGACCAATCTTGCTCCATCACTGTCTTGCATAAAGTGTTAAACCAATCACGGTCCTTGTACCATCTTGATATTGCCCTGAAAAAGCCAACTTTTAAATTACTATTGCAAAAACAAATTTTAGGACTTAGAAAACACTGATTACTAATTGTGCATGCAAAGTTATTAAGGTGAAACAAACTGTTTAAGGTCATTACAATAAGACTTGACATAATTGTAAAAAAAAATCTCACATGCTTAAGCCACAACTGACTCAATCCAATAAGACTTGACATAATTGTAAAAAAAAATCTCATATGCTTAAGCCACAAGTGACTCAATCCAAGATATAGATCTTGATAAAAAAAAAAAGATTTTACTCTGAAAATTTACCAACTATTTAGTACTTTTGGAGTTTCTATTGTTGGAAATTTTGATCTTCTTATGTTTAGATACAAATGTTAAATCATTGCACACAACATATAACTCACCTATTGAGGGCATAATCAACACCAGTAGCATCAGCTCCATAAAAAATGAATCCATTCGGTTTAAGATATTCTGCATGTGCTCTATCTTTATCATCATCAATGTCAAATACAGTATCATATAGTCCTACACAATTATGGAAAATATATGTCAAAAGAGGTAGGTGCTGTTTATCAAATATATTTTTAGTTGTTCATCCAAACATGATTGTTAAGGAAAGTGAGAACTAGAAAATATACATTATCAAGATAAAAATAATACCTTTATAAAATGTGTAATCCTTTATAACCCATAACAAAAAAAGAAGAACTAAACATGAAAAATACAACACATTCCAAATATATACTAAATTGGTGACATGTCAACGAAATCATTTAGTACTTGAGTTACAAAAATGTATGTACAAACCTCCTGTCTTTCGAACAATAGGTATTGAACCATATCTCATTGCTACAAGTTGAGTTAGTCCACATGGCTCAAAGATAGAAGGAACTGCAATGAAATCAGCTCCAGCATATATCTATAACAACATTTCAAATGAGTCAATAATTATTTGTTATGTTTATGCAAAGATATCAAATTCTAACAAGAATACTAACAACTTATACACTTTATTATTGGAAAAATAGTCTATGTGGATGACACTAAATAGATTTTGGGACATATCTTTCAACATATAGTAAAACCTTTTTAAAAAAGTGCACTAAAAAGTGTGATGAAAGTACTTATTGCATTATCAAAGATTTTCGTTTTGCAATAAATTACCAAGTGTGATAGAGGCTCATCGTATACAAGACAAAGTCTAACACGATCATGATGAAGAGAATGCAACTGATTAGCCAAATTTTCAAATTCATTTTGGATACAAGGGTCTGGAGCTGAGCCAAGTAACACAACCTGCATCAAAATATTTCATTCTTCACACATTTATTCCTTAGTACAACAAAAAATTATAAGCAAGTACCAAATTGAAGAAGAAAACCTGATAACAAAACTAAACTATCTTGCTTTACCTTGCTTTGAAATTTTTTAGGTTTAATCAATGTCATAAACACATAACTTTTTTTCTAAAGGGTATCATAAGCACATACTTGAGGCCTATATTTTTTCTCTTAGTAAGGAAACAAGGAGGTTATGTTTGAGATAAAGACAACATTCATTCGCTACAATAAATTTCTTAAACAATCAAAACATGTATCTAAGTTATTGTTGAAAACCTAGTATTTAATTGCTTATCTCTTTTACATAAGCGATGAAGATTGTAATTCAAAACAACTTAGTTAAACACATTTTAACCTCATAAATTATTAATAGCATCACCTAAAAGCTTAAATTAATTATGTTCGTGTTTCTTCTATAATATTGTCCACATTTGTTATTATGTAAGCAACATACATTTGTGGTAAAGACAACACCCAATTTGATAAATAAGTAGTAATAAAACCTGTCCACCACGTTCTAGGGTGCGATATATAGCATGCTTGATGAGCTGAATTCCTTTTTGATTAGTCAATCGAGAAATAACCCCTAACAAAGGAAGATCAACTTTTCTTAAACCAAGTTTTTGTTGCAAGGCTTCCTTGGCAGCCTTTTTACCTTCAACAACATTTTTAGACGTGTATGATATCTGTAAAACGGTAGAATATTTCAATTATAATTTTGTGCATAAGAAAGGAAATTTGTGTATATGCATACTCACAGGAATGAACTTGTCGTTAAATGGGTCCCATATATCAGGGTCAATTCCATTTAGAATACCATGAAACTTGTGACGATGAGGAGCAATTGCAAAATTTCCATAAACCTCTCTAGAATAAGTTGGGGAGACCTGCCAATAAAAATACATTATTAAAAATTTTATATTGGTAAGAACAAGATCAAAATATAATGTACAAATGGAAAATCACTTATAATTTTTTTCTCCTACTCATAACCATGACTATAATTAAATTTAAAATTTATATAATGTTATAATACAAGATAAAAGGATAGAATTATTTTATAATAGATTTTAAGAATACAATGACTATGAATTTCAATAGAAATCTATAAAAAAAAAAGTGATATGATTAATTCTGACGATTTTTTATTTCATGATCAGCTTAACTTTATCTTAAGTATATCAACTAGCAATATATAAAAAATTATTATATGATCTCTCAATGATCCTACAAAAGAAAGATAGTAAGTTACAATCACTAAGAGTATGCTTGTTTTTGGGAGGATAGATGGGTAGGCTATTCCAATCTAAAGGATGCCTTCCTGAGACTTTTCACCGTTTGTTCCACCAAGAATTCATTTGTTTGGGAAGTGGGGGAGAGGTCTCAGATGTCAGAGTGGCCTTGGAAGATTGAATGGAGAAGGAACCTGTTCGAATGGGAACGGATTCAAGAGCAGCAGTTAATGCAAATTCTGGGGGAACATAGGGTTACGTTGGACAAGGAGGATTCGTGAGCTTGGAAAGACAAAGAGTCAGGGGTGTTCGCGGTTAATCGGCTTACAATATCCTTAAAGAAGATGTACAGGGGATTGACAGGGAGTTGTTTGGGGGGTTTTTGGAGGGTTAACGCACAACCGTCCTCACATCTAACAGTCTGGAAGGTTTTGGAAGACAATATAGCGACTAAAGCAAACTTGGTTAGAAGGGGTTTATGTATGTCTTCTACTGTGTGCAGTTTGTGTGGGGAGGAAGAGGAAACCACGTCCCATCTTTTCAGTACATGTAGAGTTGCTTGGTTAATGTGATCTAAGTGCTATGAGTGGATAGGGATGGTAGCGACGGATCATAGGGAGCCAAAAAAATATTTTGAAAGCTTTAGCTTGAGGGGTGTCAAGGATAGTGTAAATCAAAAACGGGGCAGAGTGTGGATAGCAGTAGTAGGAAAGTTGTGGATTCAAAGGAATAAGAGAATATTCAAAGTTGGCAGGGTAGACCACTTAGAAATCTTCACTCTGGCACAGATGAAGGCTTGGTCATGGATTTTGTCTAAAATGCGTGGGGTAAGTTTTTCGTATTCAGATTAGTGTCTTGAGCCTTTGATTTGCATGATGTTAGTCTCTTTTTCTGGGAGATAGAAACTTCGAGTATAAATGTCTCTTTGCATGCTATGTAGTTATGGTTAGGAGGTCATAAGATTTTGGTCTTTGACAGGTATTTTGTATAAAGATTGAGGTATTCCTAAAATATCTCATATTTATTCATTCGTTTTTTGTGGATAAAAAAAATGCTTGTTTTTCAGCACAAACTCACCTTAATTTGAACACTACAATTTCTTACTTTAATGTTTAATTATTTTGAAAATAAATCAACATTAAACCAAATACACTTTATATGCTAACAAAATATATCAACGTTAGAGATAAAAAGAGAAAAAAAAAACTCTGAAAGAACTAAGAGAATATTATAAATAAATAAATAATATTGACTAATATAAATGATGGAATATTGATGATAAAAACAATGAACTTGTACAACAGAGTTAGTAAAATAGATAAAAAAATTTAGTGTATAATTAAGTAGCACTCTTACCGTTGTAGCCATGTCTGTGTATGCCATTGCTTTTCCAATTAAATTAGCTCCAAATTCAAGGTTATGAATTGTGAACACAATCCCTGCTTTGCTTAAACTACAATTTGTATATTGTTCTTTGCATAACCATGCAACTGGTGCACTCGACCAATCATGGCAATGGATGATATCCTGGCCATAATAACCATTTATAAATAATTAATTTAAAAAGTAACTGAAGTGAAAATCATTTTAAAAAGACAAATGTTTTAAAACATCACACACTAATTAACTCACAACTTTAGTTATGCAATTTTGCTATTTCTTCCAAATCCACACATTTATCACAAGTATTCCATTTTCTTATTTTAAGATTTTTTTTTTCAAATGGATCCTGTTGTCTTTCGATTCCACAAACCCTTTGTTCTAGCATTTTAATTATTTCCTAATTGCAACATTATACATTTTTTTTTTAATTTGAAACCATTAGGATAATTACCTCAACCTTAAAAAGGGCAAATAGACACTTTATTAAACAAAAATATACTTTTATTTATTACTAATATATTTTAAAGAATAAAAATATAATAATTACTTGATAAATAACGTTATCTCATTAAGAACATTTTTTAAAAGCCCCACTCCCCACTATTTTATTTTAGAAATGAAATCTAAGAATACATTACCTAAGAATATTTTGAAAAATAATTTAAACTTAAACATTACATGAAAAGTCACACAAGAATTAGAAAGATAACTAGTTTCTAACCTTTTTGTACTAATTTCTTTCAAACAAGGGAGAGATAACCCTCTTTTAAGATCACAATAATTAGTTTATTATTTTTCTCTTTCTATATCTTTCCCTCGTTCATTAGAAGGGATCATAAGTTTTGTGTCTGAAAAATTTAGATTGAAATAATATTTTTTTAAAACTATCACATGAATACTCTATCATGTTAAATTCAAACACATAAAATAGAGATATTGCACTTTAAACTACATTTTCACAAACAAGTCACATCATGGTTGCAAAAATAATATATAACTCTCACATAAAGAGAGGAAGTGTAAAACGAAGATTATAAAAAATGACAATACAATTACTACTTGAATGATAGATCTTACGGGATGAAATCCTTCTTGAAATAGATATTCAAGAGCAGCATGACAAAAGAAATCAAATCTTTGTGCATCATTCGCACAACCATAGATACGACCAACACGAAAAAATCTGTAGAAAAAATATAGTTATTTTTAAACATAATTCAATTTAATAAATAGTAAAATGTTTTCAAGTCATCTTATTATCAATGATCATGAAGAGTGAAAAAGGTGAAAAAAAAAACATAATTATTTAGTATCATAAACTCTAAACCCTAAATACTATAACAAGCACAAAGTTGATATAATTTTAGTGCTTAATTCAAACATTATACAATCAACAATTATCAATAAACAAAACAAAGTAGTGGATACTCGAAAATTTGAATAGGAATTTAATGTCTATCATTTAGTTGTAAATAAAAATAGAGTTACATTCATTCTCTAAAAAAATTAAATGATTGAAAATTAAAAAAAAGTAAACCCTAAATTATAATAACAATTTTTTATCAAAAAATTATGCTAATTAACCTCCTATTATGTTCTTTTTCTTAATATTTTTCATAAATACAAGAATAAAGGTAAAGATAAATAGAGAAAGAAAGAACGAACTTAGTTTCTATTTACTAGTATTTCTTCTAAAAGAGTAAACATTGGTTATAAGTAAGTGTTTCCTAAAGTTAAAGAGGCAAAATTCTTACTCATTTTGAGGTTCCAAGAAGTATACAGAAAGACCTTCCACCTTTCCATGCCATACTTTTATTCCAGTACCGTTCCAAAAATAGTTTTTGTGATATTTAAAGTCTTCTACCTACATTAAGAGACATATATTTGAAAAATATTACAAAAACAACTTCATGTACAACACAAATACACAATATACAAATTTTAAATCCAATATTCTAAAAAACACAACAATGATAGTTATTTATATGTTTAAGAGTGCATCAATATTTATTCTCAAGAAGCAATATTAAGAAACATGTTAAAAAATAACAATACAATTTCTTGAATATGCAAAACAATTTCATGATATTTGTGTTTTTCTCATTTGATTACCAAGTAGTTTCAGATTGAAGTTGAGTTATAAACTTTCATAATATCATATTTTTTGCAACACAAATGACAAAAAAACTCATTATTTGAACATACTCTAATTATTCAATGTAGAATGATATAACATAAGTGCCAAAGAAATAACAAAAAAACCTACATTGTTATGGTTCAAACAATCATACTTTGGAAGAATAATATCTACACGATGATCTAAATCTTGAATTGCTCGTGATAGGCTAGTAACAACATCACCAAGGCCTCCAACCTACAAAAAAAAATACCAATCTTAAAATTGAAAAAAAAAAACCTTAAAATCACTCACAACATGATTTGGTAATGATCATTAAAGATGTAGTCTTCTAAAATCTCAAATTGTATTTTAGAATTCAAATATAATAAAAAATGTAAATGATTACTTTTCGTTATTTTTTCCCTAAATGTTAAGTTTAATTTTGCTATTATACATACACTACAATAAAATCATAAAATAGAAATTAATTTTAGAGACAAAAAATAATTATTTGCTATAGTGACCAAATTAGAAACCATTTTGGAGACTAAAAAAAATTTTAGTTTCTAAATTAGTTTCTATTATTATTAAATGATTTGCAAATTGGTATCTAATTAGTAATCAAGGTTTTAACTACCAATTATTTAGATTCTAAATTTGGTAACAAAAACCTTGGTAGCTAATTAGATACCAATTTAGAAACTATTTAACAATAATAGAAACTAATTTAAAAACTAAAATTTTTTTTAATCTCCAAAATGTTCTCTAATTTGGTCACTATAGCAACTAATTATTTCTTGTCTCTAAAATTAATTTCTAATCAATGATTTTCTTGTAGTAATATTTTCACACCTCACTTATTATAAACAAGTTTTCCAATAGTTAAAAAAATACTATGACTAAAGCTTTGATGTGTACTTCATTTTAAGATATCCTTAGCTAATACAATCCCATGAAAATTGTTTTTTTTTTTTATTATAGATGCAATAATAATGGTGAACAAATAATTTGTAATTTAAAAAAATGATTCTCAAAATAAAAATTTGCATGTGCTTGTAGATGAAGTTAAGATAATATAAATGAAGTAGAAATTACCTTCGCAATTGGGGCCATCTCAAGTGCAATATGGACAATATGCATGGGTGTTTCCTTTACAGTACTGTTCAAAACAGGTATATGATAATCCATTGTATTGTTATTGTCAAAGATTCCACCATCTTCTTTCTCAGAGAATACAAAGTCTATCATGTATGCATCCAATGGAACTTTGACTGTAGAGACACATAATCATAAAGTCTTTTTAAGGAATAAATGCACAATACTATAATTAAATTTAACGTCTACAACAAAATGATTATATAAATACATTACTATCATCAAGCTTCGAAATATTCTAAAATAAAATAAAAAAAGATCTTCTCATACAAGATTTATGATACAAACAATAAATAATAATTTTTATAAACACTTTACTTTTTGTTTATGATCAACATTGTATCTACAAACTTATAAAACACAATAGGAAAATGTGACACCATTAATAACACATAATTATTGCTAATGGTATAATTATTTATAACATATTTGGAAGGCCCTCTTAATAAGTTATAACAAAAACAATTAAGCAATAAAGAGGTTAAATCCTTGATATTGCTAACAATTGGATTACTAGATTTTCTTTTCAAAAGTAAACTATATGAGAGACTCACCAGAGACTTTGACATAAGTATCATTCTTTGAAGACAACATTTTTTGTGGTGGAAATAAACCATTACGATGAGTCCAACGATTAAATGAATATCTAAACCAAACATCTGGTTTTCCATTTAGGTTTGTGTTGCAAGGATTATAAAACAGAGTTATTGTACTTCCTGCTTGAACATGAAGAGGTTTAGTGAAGACAATATGCTTTTGAGAGAGTAAATGTCTTTCCAAAGTTTTTTTCTTTGTTTCAGCTTTTAAGCTAATTGTTTCTTCAACCTGGAAATAAGAGCAAGTATAAAATAAATGAGATATTATCAATTTTTTTCTTCTTCGTGAAAAGCAATATTATTCATGTTTTTTTTTTTTAACTATAATTTAGCTAAGCAAAGTTTTAGGAAAACAATCTAAGAATACAATTCCGAAGCAAATATTTAAATATGTTATTGATGATGAAAAAAATCATACTTTAAATATGTAATATATTACATTATAGGTATATTAACTTTTTATATGTAACGGAGTAAGAATATGATCATACAGTTGAAAATTTTTATTTATCTATGAAATATGTTTGATTGTATAAAGTTTAAATGATAGAATTTGTATTATTATTCTTAAGCCATTTAAAATAGAAATATTAGTTGGATTAACAATTTGTACAAGAAAGAGATTTCTTTTGAAGTGTAATATAATGTGGTATAGAAAGAGATAAACATAAAAAATTTATGTTGTATAGATTATTGTGTTTTACATCTCTTTAAAAAAAATACTTTTCTAAGAAACTAACCTTGACAAGTGTAGCTTCCTCTCTTAACCTTCTTTTCTCTTGCAATTTTATATATATATTTTCCTCTTCAGAAATCCAAGTCTCTTCATTTGGCATGACCTTATTAGTCACAATAGTATGAAAGTCTTTATGATTGTTGTTATCATACGCACTTGTCTTTCCAGGTGGACCATCAGCAAAAACCCAATCTAAGACAACTGCTTGCTCTGGGACAACAACTGCATAAATATAATTTGATTTTTAAAAATATTGCTTAAGAATTATGTATAGACATGTAAATTCACATTTTCTATAAACAATTTTTTTCATATCTCATAAATTACTAACTTCAAATAAATGAATGATCATACCACGAGCACACCACCAATCACCAACTTTTGAACCAGTTTTGACAAGTCTTTTAACCAATGATGATTGGTCCTTCCAATTATTGTGCCCACCATGAAACCATACTTCTTCAGCATTCGCAAGAGGACCTGATTTTCTATTATAATATAATCTCACCAAATATTTTCCTTCAAACTCACTATGTTCCATATACCAAACATTCTCAATACATTTTACTGCATTTTTTGTCAACTCTTGCAACAGTTTTTTCTTCTTTTCTACTTCAGCCCTAGCCTCTGATCTATCTTCATCTCTTCCAGCTTTCTCTAATTCCATTTTCCTTTTCTTTTTTTCTTCTTCTGCTTTTTCTGCTTCCTCCTTAGCAAGTCTTTCTAATTCTTTACGTTTCTCCTCAAGCAAGAAATCCTCAAACCCAGATGCATCAATTCCACCATCAACAGGTATGGAGAAATCCCTTTTGTCATTATTGTCATACACATTTTCCCCATTGAAGAACACAAAGTCCACTTTGTAGGCTTCTTTTGGAACATGTAGTTTGCAAGACCACCAATCACCATTGAGTTGGTGTGTTTTATTCAATCTCACAGTGAAAAGTTTCCACCTCCAATCATTAAAAGCTCCTTTAATCAAAACATTTGGCTCATTACACAGAGTTGAAAGACTCCTATTAAGAAACACTTCAATATCTTGACCAGGCATAACCACAGGAGGATATACAAACAACTTGTCATGGAGTGACACGCTTTCCCTTGCAATCCTCACTATTTCTTGCCTGCGAAAACTTTCTTCCAACTGTAACTTCAACAATTCAGAAGCTTGTTTATCTAATATATCATCATTATCATAATTTATTCTTCCAATCACAACTTCCCTATTAATTACTTTATTATCACTGTCATTAGCATCCGATTCTTCAATAACTGTGATAATTTTTCCATGATTTTCATTCAAATATTCAACATTCCCCATTTTGGAACTGTCAACAATATCTTGCTTACGAACTATATGAACATTTCCATCTTTTCCAACTAAATTACTTGTTCCAATAGCTGGTATTACCACGAATCCCTTTGAATCATAACCATAGCCCTTGGGCATTGCAATAAAGATCTTTTTCTGTCTCCTACTTGAAAAATCTGCCAAAAAATAATGCTCAATTATATATTTAAGAAAATTTTAAAAACTAGAAGAGTATGGGTAAACAAGATCTATCATTTGACATAGGAATTGTAAATAAATTTAACAAAAGTAGCTAATAAACCTGCACAAGCCTGGATGCAGGCAGAGTGCCGATCAGTCTTGAATGGACACTGCAATTGTAACCAAAAAAAATTAACTTTGTTATATTTACCAAGATGCATAAAAGCATAAATATATTAAGATAACCCATAATTATAGTGTAATAATGTGTAAGAAAATAAGGGTATGAGACACTTCACAAGAATAATTGACACGTGATTTTTAAGAAAATTATTTTTTAAGGACAAAATTAATCAATATGATGCTAACATTGTTGTTTAAGATTTGTGTCTTTTCTTTCTTTCAACCTTTCTTATTTGAGAATGAAACCCAAAGAAAATAAAGAATACGAGAAAGAACCTTATACTTATTTAATTTTCATCTTCTTTAGATCGAACAATATTGAAAATTGAATATGCAAACCTTAATTAAAGAGGAAAAACACTATTCCCATCACACGGAATAATTTTGTTTCCTTTAACTAAAATAATTTTAAAAAAATTCTTGTTATCCTACTCGGCTATTGAATTAAGGAAAAACACTATTTCCATCATTAATTTTATTTCCTTTAACTAAAATAATTTTAAAAAATATTTTTATTATCCTACTATGCCGTTGACATGCTCATTAACTCATCAATTAATATATATAAATAATACACACTTAAGAAATATATTCTATTGAAGACAAAAAAATATATCTAAAAAATTAGTAGAGAAAAAAAAAACGTATATTAGTCTTATTATTACTTCACAAAGATATTACCACTTAACATTAGTCAATAAACAGTAAAGACCAAAACAAAAATAAATAAAAAAAAGTTATTAATTCTTTATTACAGGATTCACAAATTTAACAGTTAAGTGAGCATGTTTTTATTTAGAATTACGTTAAAAATATATTTAAAGTTATAGTGAAAAAGTAGGATATTATTATTAACATTTGTGATTCATTGTGTTTGTTAGGAATATTTGATGCATGGAGTAAAACACAAATAAGTTGTGTTTCTATACTTTATGCATGGAGTTTGCAAAAATAGTGTGGACATAGTTTTGGAAGTTATCCATAACATAAGATACCTTAACAGATTGGTTTGTTTGGGCAGTGGTAGGGAAGGACAAGCCAGCGCCGAAGCACGTTGTTCCATTGGTGAACGCCGTTTTGCAGTTCAAGAGCAAAGGCATGCCCATGTTCTAAGAGTAGAGATTTGTGAGCAGTGATTATTAGTGTGTTTGCTTTAGATTTTGTACCCACTCTACAAGTTAGTTGGTTACAGATGCATACTAAAAAAGGACAAATTTAAAGAAGCCACGTGGGAGAATCTTCATGGGACTTACACTAAATCCTCCTAGGTAGGATATTCTACTGCGTTCTGTTACCATCCAACTTTCTTGCATAGGACTTGCACAAATATTGACTTGCTTAAGAAAACAAAACTGAAAATCATTTTTCATCACTTGGGCCTGAATCCATGGGTCAAGAGTGGGCCCTGATTTAAGGAGCCCATAACCCGAGTCCAACAAAGGCCCCCGTGGGTTTTGATCCTGGGGAGAGGTTTTTGGTGGGTTTACGGTTGTGAGAGGAAAGCGATGGAGTTCGAAAAGAGAAAAGCCGCAACACTGGCCTCACTGATTTCAACGGAGTTAGACAAATCCCCGAAGGGCTCCTTAGACGCACCCATAGTTCCTCTCTTGAACGCTCTGAACCAAAACCCTTCTTACTTCACCACAAGTTCATGCTCCGGCCGAATCTCCATCCTCTCCCAACCCCTCTCCGAATCTCCAAACCCTAAAAAGAAAGCCAGAGGCGGCACCTGGCTCTTCGTTTCCCACGACCCCGCCGATCCCGACTCCGTTATCTCCCTCCTCTTCCCCTCCGAGTCAACTCGCTCCCCCTTCGTCTCCGAACTCGTCTTCCGATTCGAGCCCCTCATCATTGCTCTCGAGTGCAGAGACCTCTCCGCCGCTCACTCCCTCGTTTCCCTCGCTATCTCCTGCGGCTTTAGAGAGAGTGGCATTACCAATGCCAAGAAGCGCGTCATCATCGCCATTCGCTGCTCCATTCGCATGGAGGTGCCGTTGGGGGATACGCGCACTGTCATGGTCACGCCCGAGTATGTTCGTTATCTCGTTCGGGTAGCAAATGATAAGATGGAAGCTAATAGGAAGAGAACACAGAGATTTTTCCAAGTTATGCAGTCCACTGGTTCCTTGATTGCTGATAACGGGGACTGTTTGTTGTCCACGAATGAAGCTTGCAACCATCTTGAACTCGAGGATGATTCTCAGTTAGGAAACGGGAATGCCGAAACCTCTAAAGGTATAACATGCTTTTTCATTTTAGTCAACGGTTATCTTCAATTGTCAAATTTAGTCTACTTTTGCAGTAGTGAGGGATTGGCAGTAGAGCATCTACAATGTTAGTTGCCTATGAGATTCTTAAACTTAAGAACCAGCTTTTATGTAGTTTCTGCATTGGTGTGATTGACATGTCAGTTCTTATACAAGAATTTTTGCTTATAAAACCAATTTCTCTCTCTCTCTCTCTCATATATATATATAGTCAACGTGACAGAAAACTAAATTGGGAATTAAGATTTATATAATTCACATTCTAAATGCGAATTTGTTGTTAAGCTTTTCAGTTTTTATATAATAATAATGACCCCACTGACAGAATACTACTAAAATAATATCTGTTAATGGTTAAAACAACTGGTTTTGTCCTCTGGAAACGAGTCTCGTAAAAGAATACTACGAGTCTTGCAATATTTCTAATATAAATTGACTTTTTCCTTATTTTTTTATGATTGGAGTGTCTAAGTGTGTTTAACTAAGTATAGGTATTGATTTTGATTCACTCTAACACGTGCTTAAGAAGTGTCGGATGGGTGTCCAAGCTGTGTGAAAGAAGTGTTTGAGCTGAAATTCTTTTTTTTTATATACTATGGCAGAGTTGAAGAAAGTCTGACGACATATGTTATGTCCAATGGAGATGCTCTATGTTGCATCTGATGTTGAATTGGTACTTTACAGGATTTGTGAATATCATAATGCATGTGTCTGAGTAATGAAATCAGTACTGATGCATATTGGTATGTATCTGATTGCAGGACAAATTTCCTTTTAATATCAATCAAAAGTCTGAATCTTTGAATGGTTCGCAGGGTCTGTGAGTTCTCCTGGTTCTGATTTGTCAATTAGCCATTTTGATATTGTTGGTGAACCAGCTGGGAAGCTTTTCCTTTGGGGCCACTCAGCTTGTGGATTGAATAATGCTGGTGACAAGAAGGTTATCATTTTTGGTGGCTTTGGAGGCATGGGGAGACATGCCAGAAGAAATGATTTGTTGCTGCTTGATCCATATTCTGGCAATCTTGAAATGGTTAGCACTGTTGGTTGTGCATCTCCTACTCCACGATTGGGCCATACAGCTTCTTTGGTTGGAAATTGCATGTTTGTGATTGGAGGTCGGACTGGTCCTGACAAAATTCTCAGTGATGTATGGATCCTAGATACAACAATGAATTCTTGGAAGTTACTGCAATGTAGTGACAATTTATTTCTTCCCAGGTAAGGCTTAACAGCATTCTTGTGTTATATTATATTATACCTTTCAGTCCCGTTCCTGCTCAAAAGAAAGCCCACTGATGAAGCAACTTTTCAGTAGTGAAAAAAATTGCACACTTGTTTTTAAGATCACTTTATGTGTTGGATAAATTCTGGTATCAGTATTTCAATTCATGTGCATAAATGCTTACAATTACTAATTAAACTTTATATTGTATTGTAACAATATCATAAGGCGTAGTGACATTACTTGCTGTTGATTGATTTGATAATATTATTTGGGTGTTGATAACCAGTACCCAGCACTAGTTAAGGAATTATGGGGGGGTATTAGAAATTATGGTAGGGCGCATTAAAACACTTGGGGGAATGCATTGTTTTGTTATGCATCCCAACAAGGTTATCAGACTCGAGAGTCTACTCAGACTCGTGAGAGCCCTGTAAACCCGACTCGTAAACCCGACTCGTAGACTCGTAAGAGTCTACTTCACATAAAAATTTAGCAAAAAAATAATAATTCATGATACAAATCCATAATATTAAAAATAGCTTGAATACCATCAGGTGATGAAGATTTACTTTTAAACATCTTGCTAGTGATACTTTCACTATCTTCCTCACCATCAGTTTGTCCAAAACTATTCAACTTTCTTTTCTTCAATGAGGCATCTTTAGCTTATGAGACAACTTTCAACATTAAAACTTTGACTTCTTCTGGTACTGATATACACAAGGTTCAGAGTCATATCTTGTCATATCTTGTTCCGGCAAGATGATGTTTGAATCTAAAAATTCCTCCATTAAATATTTTTGAACAGTAATTACATTTCACTTTTTTTCCATTCCCTGAAGCATCAGTTCCATGCTTCCATCCAATATCTGTTCTATTTCTAGCAGCATTCTTACTTCTAGGTGGCAGTGGAAATGCAGAATTTGCTGAATTTGAATCAGTTCCAGACATCTTACAATATGCCAAAAATTTAAAAAAAGAAAAATTAATTAGCCAATCTATCCTAAAATTCAAAAAAATTTGGCCTAAACCCAATCAACAAAAATCTGCCCTAAACCCAATAAAAAACCCCAATCCATTTTTAAAAGCTAAAACAACCCTAATTTAAAAAACCCTAACCCTAAAACCCAATCATAAGCACCACAACAGCAGCGCAGCACATACCTAGAACAGCAGCTTCGCGAACGGTCGGCGGCAAGGACGGCGAGGATCGCGGCGGGGTGCGGCGAGAGGCGCGATGAGAAGCGAGCACCGCGCTGTGACGAGCGACGCAGTCAACGACTAGCGTTGCGGTGCGGCGAGCGACGACCGGTGCGACGAGCGACGACCGGAGCGACGAGCGACGACCAATGAAGAGAGGCACGTCGCGGTGGAATTGTCAACGGCAGTGAAGAAGACGAAATCGCAAGCGTATCTAACCTGATTGAGAGGGAACGGCACCGTTTTGGGTTTTTTTGGCAACTCGCTGACTCGGTCTTAAAGTCGCGAGTTTGACCGAGTCAACTTCGGGTTTACTCAAACGAGTTTGCTCCCGAGTTAACCCTAGAGTTTGATAACCTTGCATCCCAATAATAAGTTTTCCACTTTTAATTTTTTAACCTTAGGGCACTGGGTAGCGTACATATTATTTTTACACTGTATGTCTAATACATAGTTATTTTCATGTTGGATAGGCATCGTCATGCTGCAGCTATCATGGGTTCCGACATTTATGTATTTGGGGGTCTTGATAATGATACTATCTTTTCTTCCTTTTATGTTTTTGACACAAACACTTTACACTGGAAAGAAATACCAGTTTCTGGAGACTGGCCATGTGCGCGTCACTCACATGCTATGGTGGCATCTGATTCTCAGATTTTCATGTTTGGTGGATACAATGGTGGGAAAGCACTTGGGGATTTGTATAGTTTTGATGTTCAGAAGGGTCAATGGACAAAGGAAAGGACAACTGGAAAGAATCCACATGCCAGATTCTCCCATTCAATTTTTGTCCATAAGGATTATCTTGGAGTTCTCGGTGGTTGTCCTGTTAGACAACACTGTGAAGAGTTGGCTTTACTTGATTTGAAGCTTCGTCTATGGAAGCATGTAACACTCAATTCTATAGGTAAAGATTTGTTTGTGCGTAGTACAACCAATGTTGTTGGTGATGATCTTGTCATAGTTGGTGGTGGTGCATCATGCTACGCATTTGGAACAAAGTTCAGTGAGCCTGCAAAAGTCAACTTGCTCCATATTATCCATTCACATGATGAGCATATGTCTATCAAAAATCAAAGCAAACATGTGATTAACCAAGATGAAGGGACAATCGGGAATAACATTGAAAATTCATGTCAACCCCAACTTGAACTTGGACCAAATGTATTTGAAGATGAAAGTTTATGTTTTAATGATAACCTACCCTGCTTGAATGATCAAAGTCAGATGATTGCATTGCATTATATTTTGCAACTGAAAAAGAAGTATGCAAAATTGGGAAAGGATATATTGAAGAAATTTGGATGGTTAGACTTGGGGAGGAAGGCACACTCTGAAGAGGGTGGAGTACATATCCGTTTTCCTATCCGTCAAGAATTTTTCGCTGTATTTTGTGAAAGGAATCGTCATTTGCGAGATGCATCAAATGGAAAAAATGAAGTTCCCTTTTCAAAACCACTTAAACAAGATGAATACTTGTTAAATGAGTTATCCTATTCTGAAGCATTGACCATTCTCCATGAGTATGGTGCCATTATTCTTGAAGACAAGGTTGTTGAAGAAAGAAAAGCTGCCAAATCTCCTTTAAAAGTGATGACTGAAGCAGTAACATCTTTGATTAAGCATAAAGGCCTACCAACGCGGCTTCTAGAGGAACTCCCTACAAGGTTTTTTTTATTAAAATTGCTTTTATGGTGCCTACTTAGAGGTTGTATTTTTTTAAGTTGAACCCAACTCAGTCCTCCATGACATGCATTACTCCTACCTTTTTTGTCTCAGAAAGTGGAACACCCTCGTTCTTGCTTATATCGCATTTTCTTGGAATTTCCCCTTGTAGGTGATTTCTTTAGTGTTGTGTTCTCTGTACTAATTCTTTATTCTTCCAGATGGGATCGGCTTGGAGATATTATTATACTTCCAATTAACTCTTTTAAGGATTCCATGTGGGACTCCATTGCAGGAGAGCTTTGGCCCATTGTTGCCAAATCACTCAAGGCTCACCGTTTAGCTCGCCAGGTAATGACGCATGCATCATCACTATTAATACATTAATTTGTGTTTGCTTGCCCTTCCTTAGGATTCAACATTCTGATTCTTATTTTTACTAATACATGGTTTATTTAAATCTTTCCTGTTGAATATACAGTGCATAATGTATGTGAAAAATAAGTATGATGATGGAATTTTTCAAATATGTGAAATACTTAACTTTCAAATAACAAATAATTTGTAGAGGTTAAAGGATACTATTCTCTGATAATAATATAATATAGAAATTCAGTCTAGGATGGAATCCGGTTTTAGCATCTTCTTCCAAGATAGAAGCAATCAATGTCTAGACAATGAAAGCTAAGTTAAAGCAGGACTGAATTGGAAGTTCTTATTAAGATGCAAACCATGAGTGCTTTGTACTAGCTGGTTTTTGATGTAAAAATTTCTCAGAATTACCAGTAATACTTTATTCCTGAGCCATTTTGTTTTATATCTTTAGTTTATTAATCACTTTCCTGAAATAGATTTGCAATGAATTAATTTATTTATGACATATGTTGGGATATAATAGGGCCCAGTTGCTGCAACTGGTACAAGAGATAGTACATTGCAGATTCTTGTTGGAGATGGTGGCTGGGTCAATCATCGAGAAAATGGAGTATTCTATTCTTTTGATGCTACAAAATGCATGTTTTCATGGGGTAATCTTTCTGAGAAAATCCGGATGGCCAGTCTGGATTGTAAAGAGGAGGTTGTAGTAGACCTTTTTGCGGGCATTGGCTACTTTGTGCTTCCTTTCCTCGTCAGGTATTCTATCTGTTTGTAGCATAGCTGCGTATTAAACTTAATCTCTAATTATATTGTGATAAGTTTTGTAATGCTGTATGGAAGATATGGGTCAACAGTCAACAAAATTTGATAATTTATTTTTTGCAAACATCATAAAATACATTCTGGATCTAAATATGAACATTTGGTGACTGGGATGGGATGGTACATGCCTCATGAACTTAAATTAAACAGAGATTGAGATGTTGAAATATTTTCTTGCTGAGATTCCATATTAACTAGAAATATGGTCAATATTGTCTTTATAAGGCTTATGCAGTCTTCATCATACAAATCTGTTTTGTGAAGTTTGATTAGATCCGTATTCTAAGATGGTATCAAAGTATTTGTATATACTCTTGTTATTGGGTAACCTGCGTTTTTATATGCTCAAAATGTCTATTCCTAGGTGTGAGGGGGTGTATTTAGATCTCATATAAACTAGAAATGACCAATGGAGTCCGTATAAGGCTTGGACAGTTTTCACTATTCACCTTCCAAACAATTTTGTGAAATAGAGTTGGGCCTAACTCCTAAGCCCTAATACCAAGATTTCTAATATTCTATTTTCCAGCATTGCTTGCTTCTGAGGTTTTTTAAGATATATATATATACACACACACACACACACACGTACACAAAATAATGTTAATCTATATATAGTCATTGTTTTTGCATGTTCTCAAGCAGGGCCCAGGCAAAATTTGTATATGCTTGTGAGTGGAATCCCCATGCAGTAGAAGCACTCCGACATAATCTCCAAGCAAATTCGGTGGCTGATCGTTGTATCATACTTGAAGGAGATAATCGAATTACTGCTCCCAGGGTATAGTAGTATTTGTATTTAACTATTTATATTGTATTCACCCTGCAAAGAAAAATTGGATTTACCATTGCCATCTCCTTGTTGAACTCTTTCAAAGAGCTTGATTCACCGCCTAACAATCACTCCCAGGAATAGTCCATCTAAAAATGTGTTTTATGTCACAGCAAAACCTTTCTGCACCGCCAATTAACATACTAACAGCTGTAAACTCTGACGTATTTCTTGGAGAAGCGAATGATCCATTTTTCATCAGACACCCCTCACCCTTTCGCAGTAATGCTTTGATTGCCCTTAGGTTCCCTCCCTATTGCTGGGTAAACATTTTTTTTATTTAGGAGGATTAACCAAAACATTGATTGCCAAAATTTTGAGGTGGTTAATATATATTGAATATAGAGATACAAAGGAAAGAGAAATGTTATACTGTGTTTCTCAACGTAGAAGATTACAAAAAGGTGCTGAGCTTCTCTGTAGAATAGTATTTTTAGATGAGAAGCTACAGCTAGGCAAGGTGAGACAGCTGTAAGAGTTATATAACTGTCATGAAGACAGCTATATGACAGTTATAACTGTCTAATAAAAAACAGCTGTCAGCCAAAACCAGAAAAGAAGACAGTTATAGCTTGTAACAGACAACAACTATCAGTCAAAACAGAAATAAAGAGAATTGATATTCTCTTGCAATATGTATATTTGATTAACCTTTTTTTGTTTACTCTTCATAAAAAGGAAATGTACTCTCTGTTATTAGCAAACTGTGTAGTTTACTTGCAATAAAACTTGATTGTATGCATACCTGTAAAAGTTCTGCTGGAATCTTTTCTTTCGCTTTGCTAATTAAGATAATTTATTATTAGCCTCTGTGTTATTCCAAACACATGCGAAAATCAATGAGCATTTCTGTGATATTATTAGAGACGCTCCTCCTACAAGTATTCATAAAGAACTTATAGATGAAAGGAGGAATTATGTGAAGGGGAAGAAAATTGTACAGAGGAATTCAAAAGATTGTAATATTCTTCTTCCCTTGTTTGGATAAAAAGAAGATGAAGAGAAAATTGGGAGTTTTTTTCCCCCTTGTTTGGTTAAAAGATAAGTAGGAAGGAAACATATGATCAATGATCTGTTTGCTCTATTCACCTTTTTCAAATCCAATCATTGTGAACACTGACTATGAATGTGTGATGTCTAAGGAAAATGGATTCGTTGATTCTCGACACTAATGTTTGTGGGAAGAAATATTTTAATGGAGTTGGTTGATTTTTTCTTTCCATTTACAGGGTGTGGCTGATAGAGTTTGTCTTGGTCTCATTCCATCTAGTGAGGCTAGCTGGGTCACAGCTGTGAGGGCTTTAAGGTAATTGGAAATACTAATATGTATCATTGCTTTCAACATACTTAAGGCTTTTGTCTTTGCTTTGTGGTTAATTTTCAAATTGGCTTGTTTGACTTGTCTACTAATTCTACCAGTTTTAGTCATAATGATCCCCAAAAGCTGTGGTTCACATATCATGCATTTTAATTGCCTAAAAAACCACTGCATCTGGAAACTGTATCAGTAACTGAACCAAATTTATGTTTCTTAATTCTGTTGATGACTCTGAAATCTTACAAAATTAGAATTAATATATGAACCTAGACATGAAGAAAAATGTGAATATGATATGACGAACTTAATTCTGCTCTGATTTCACTTCTTGGCTTCTACTTTCATCATCAATTTCATTCTCTCATTGAATCAACGTTTGCAGAAGAGAGGGTGGAATGTTACATGTCCACGGGAATACAAAAGACTCAGAGGAGAGTGAGTGGATTGATCGTGTGGCAAAATCCATAAATGACATTGCTAGATCGGAAGGTAGCATCATTTTATTTTATATTTTTAAATTATTCAACTTTGGTATTGTCCCACTGCAAGAAGATCTAATTTTGTGAATTGCAACTGGTCAACCCACAGGTTATTGTTGGGAGATTTCTATAGAACATGTTGAGAGGGTAAAATGGTATGCTCCACATATTCGTCACGTTGTAGTGGATGTAAGATGCAGACAGATCCATAGATAGTGAATGAGCTGGTATTTGAGGTTAAACACTGCTCTCTGAATGAAATCAGTTTAAATGTCATTAGGAATATTAATATGCCAAAAGTCTAACTGATTTACCTTTTTGAGTAGCAAATGTAAATGCCGAGTCTAGATTGCTGAAGTTCAGAAACTATTCGTCGGACTGGCAAATATTGTACGTGAGAGGTTGAGGAGTTGTTGAATTTAGTAATGACATACCGTCTATATATAATGTTTTGGAGATTATTTTGTGCAATGGTTTGGAGAGGAATGCTTCAAATTATTGGCTCATGATTCTTACATCCAATCAATTCTAACCCGCACCAAATCAATTTTTAAAATTCTAGAATTATCCTTTATTCTGGAATTGGGAATTGAAAAATACATTTCGGAAAATAAATATCGAGAACAGATTGTGTCTGGAAATGAAATTCTGGAATAGAATTGGAAAACCAAAATCTTATTCCAGAAAAGCAAATCTCGAATAGAAATATTACATTCCAAAAAAAGAGTCTTGAAAACAAAATTCAAAAAGGAAAGCTTAATCCATAAATGTACTTGTTCTTGTCACTTGACTTGGTCGTCGGTTGACTTTGACAACAAGTATTGGCTCCAACTGTCTTTCGATGAAATCTGTGTCTTCCTTGATTATTTGGATGTTGTTCTTGTTGAGATAGAGAGCGCTCTTACGGTTGGTCACACTCTGACGATCAAGTCAATAAGAACTTATTAAAGAATAAGAAACAAATAGTTTTAGTATTCAAATTGCATTTTCAGAATTGCATCCTTTCACTAGGGATCTCAAGCCCTTTTTATAGAGTACCACTAGGTAACCACCTTCTTTCACGAGAAATCCTATCTCGAGTGAGAGTATATTCAATGGGAGAGTGTTTTGTTACAGTGTGTGTAATCTTAACAGCATAGCTGCGCAGAATCTTATCTCCGTGAAGTGTATCTAATCTTAATAGAATAACCGTTTGGGCACCAATGCATATATCAACTCCCAAGGTCCAATCTGTTTTCACGTATATTTACATATATGCACCCCTAGGTCCATTTAACACACTTTCATTGACCTACTAGGCCTTATACATGAAAAATTATACCAATACATGAATGAGAATTAATATGCACATACCTGAGCTTAGTTATGTACTTCTCAACCCAACAGCCGAGCTGACTTGCTTGTCATAGGTGCGATGTTCGATCTCCGAGAACTAAGCTCTATGCGCTCTGGTCCACTACAATACTCTTTAATATCAAATATGTTATACATTTTGACTTGGATCCTCCATTACACTTTTAAAACTAAAAAACATTTTTCTCATTAGTGTTGGTGCGGGTTCAAATTTTGTGACATGATAACATGAGTGTTTTCTTTATATATTTCTGTAGTTCTTCTTAAACCTCCATAATTCATTTAAATCCAAAATTATCCTTCACCTTTAAATTGTATAATCTATAAAGTTCTTTTGAACTCTACAATTTAAAATATAATTTTATATTTTAAATTTTAAAATTTTGAAAGTATTTTCGAATTAGAAAATATTTTTCAAATACTACAATTTGAAAAAGGAAATTAGACTTTTGATAAATAGTATGGAAGTTCTGGTAGTGAAGGAAGAAAACGAGAGCTAGGCCAATGGTTTCTATTAATTAGTTTGGGCTACAATCAAAAATTTGGAATACAAATAATATATTCCAAAAAAAAGAGAGTCTTAAAAACAAAATTGAAAAATATATTTTGAAAAAGTGGGAAAAAAAATCTAAATACATTCTAGAAATATTTGGAATACAAATAATATATATTTCAAAAAAGAAAGTCTGAAAAACAAAAGTTAAAAATATATTTTTAAAAAGTGGAAAAAAAAAATGGAAAAAGACTATTATAGAAAGTTGTTTTCGGAAAGCTTAATTCCGAAAAGTACTTTGGAATATTAAAAATGGAATATATTTTGACTTGCATCCTATATCACCATTTAAAAATTAAAGACAATTTTTTCATTTTATGTTAGTGTTGGGGTTGTTTCTTTCTGCATCTCCATAAGTTTTTATGGCACCTCCATACTTTATGTTAAAATACATTTTTGTTCTTTAGTAAAAAAATATATTCTATATTATATAATTTGAAATTTTTTTTAAATTCAGTAATAGTTTTAAGTAATATGAAACACACTTTTTAAAAGTTACATTTTGAATTATATAATCTAGAAGTTATTTATAAAAAAATCTTCCGAATTATGTATTATGTATTCAGGAAAAGTTTATATATTATGTAATTGGAATGTGTTTTTTAAAAACGATACTTTTGTCTGGAAAACGGTTTCCATATTATAAATTGACTTCCAAATGACGTAATCGAGAATATATTTCTTTTATAAAAACATGTTATGAATTACATAATCTGAAATGTAATTTTGCATTATGAATTGGATAATCCATAATATTTTACTAGATTCGGGAATAAGTTTTGAATTACCTAATCTGGAAGGTACACAAACATTTCAGTTAATTATAAATTGTGTAATTCGAAGAGTCATCAGATTACACAATCCAAAATATACAAAAAAAAAAAAAAAAAACACACCTCCATAAGCAAACCTTCAAACATATTAACTTTTTTACAAAAGAGTATTTTTGGAATAATAAAACTTATGAGGGTGCTGCAAGAACTTAGGGAGGTGACTATAATACATGTTACAAATTGTATTATTTGGAAGGTAATTTTGGATCCATAAATATTTTTGGGATTGTACAATCTAGAGTCTATATTACATAAGTAAGGAAGTTACAGATTGTAGAATCCGAAATATATTTTCAGATCCAAAAATACCTTATGAATTTTGTAATCTAGAATGTATTTTTTTAAAGAAAAAAATATTCTGAATTGTAAAATTCAGAAGATATTTTCAAATTCGAAAATATCTTATGGATTCTACAATCCAGAAGGTGTAAATAAAAAACAAAATATTTTTGAATTGTATAATCTAAAATATATTTTTTTAAGAACAAAATGGTGTTTTTACTTGACCTATTATGGAAGTGCAAGGAGAAGCCATGAAGATGCAAGAAGAAGGTTTGGAGGTGCAAGAAGAAACAATCATATGGTGTTGATTCAAATTTTGTTGGGTGCAACAAAGCCCAAATTATTTTATAACATGATAACATGGACATTTTCTTCTTAGATCTGTAGTTTTTTGTTACATCTTCATAATTTTTTTTAATTCTAAAATTACCCTTCACCAAATTTTAATTCGAAATATAATTTTATTAATTGTAGAGGAATGTAAAAGAGTAGTTTTTGAATCCTACTATTTGAAAACGCAAGCTAGGCCAATGGTTTGCATTAATTAGTTTGGGCTACAATGAAAGCCCATACCGATAGTTGGCTCTTAGGATTCTACACAGGTACTGTATTAAATGATAAAAAGTGGGACATCCATTTTCTAGTTAGGGTAATTTCATTTTGCTTCAGAAGCGTTTCGCGTGAAGAATTGAAGTTCCACATTTATAATCCTCAGTGGAAGAAAGGTGGTAAGTGCAGTATATTAACAGTAAGGTTTTAAAATTGTAAATTTGGTTTTGAAGCATATTATTCCTCTCTATCCCTACAAACCTAGTGTTTAATAGAGGGAATCATTTAACGCTCTTTCGATAAAGATATGGCAACAAAATTTTGTCATTTGCTGTAATTGAGGAAATATTTGTTTGCTACAAGAGATCCTTCACCAGCTCAATTTCTCACTTTCTGGGTACATTAGATAAAGACATTTTATTAATCGTTGCGGTAACACTGGCAAAGCTAAGGAAGCAGAGAGGTTAATGCGCGGAGTGAAGTGCATTTATATTTAGCAAACCATTATTATTGAGTGTCGGTGGTGAGTGGTGAGTGGTGACAGAGCACACAGAAGCTCTGATGGTCCCACCGAACCAGGCTTAGGCTGAGGTTGAGCCAGCCATCAGTTTTACTTTTGGTTAGCGTTTCAATTAAAGTCATTATTAAGTTATTAAGAATTCCACTTTAATAACTCATAAAACTATTTACAATTTACACTCATATATTTAATATCGTAATTAACTCAAAATTAATTTAAATTTTATTTAACTTGTTAGACTTATTTTGTGTGTGGCGTGATAAAAATTATTATAGTATTTATTTATAGATATTTTTAAAAATATTATATAATTTAAGACACGCAGGTGTGTCAGTTATTTTAAAATTTTATATAAATAAAAAATATTTAATTTTGAATTCAATCAAAAATAATAAATTCATTCAAAATAGTATGATGTATTAAAGAAATATTTGACGAAGATGATTAGTCATGAACTTAAATATTATTAAATTTTTTAGGAAAAATCGAAAAAAATTATGTCGTTGCAAAGAGTTTTATAATTTTAGTATTTTTTAAATATAATTATGGTTGCAAAAATACCTTCAAACATACATGTAATATTTTTTTTTTGTGACAATTTAAATTATTAATTACATTATTAAGTCTAAATCGACGAAACAAATAAATTTAACATTTAAATTATTACATTGATTTTCTTAAAAACTATTATTAACATAAATTTAAAAATACATCACATGTCAAATGAGTAATTTAACCTTTGATATTAGTGGTCTTGACATTTTTAATAAATTGAAGGTATTAAAATGAGAGATTTAATATCTGTACGCTATTAATGTAAATAGTTTTACATAGTTTGCTTATTCATAAATCCTAGTTAGATATACCTATAAAATAAATAAAGAGAATTTTCTACTTTAACTGATTTAACTTTTTTTATTTTATTCTTACTTAATATTTTTTTTATTAATTTATTTTAGTTTTTTGACATTTTATAATTTTAGAAGTTAATAAAGTAGTTTTTTAATTTAAATATTTTATTTTATTTGTTGTCATTAACTAGCAGGAGAGTTGAGAGATTGATATGTTACTTTTCTGTTTTAAATTGATCTTCTTTTTTATTAAATAAAAAAAAATTAAAGATATCTATTGTATCCATTTGAAAAGAATGAGTTAAATAAAACTTTTTTCTCTATTAAATAAAAAGTTAAAGATATTTGTTGTGTCCATTTGAAAAGAATGAGTCAAATAAAATTTTGAATTGAATCGTGGGTTGAAGGAGAGTTTACTTTAACTCCCTCCAAAAAATATATTTCATTATATTTACCCTTACTCTTTTGTTTGAATTTTGAAAGAATTATTTTTGTTATTTTCTAAATACTCTCCACTATTGTAGCAGTTTTAAAATTGATTTAAGAAACAGTTTTTATGATTCTCCAGTATACATACCACATTCTTTTTTTTACCCTACTTTTCACATTCTTTTTTTTTACCCTACTTTCCACATTCTTTTTTTTTACCCTACTTCCTACATTCTTTTTTACTCACTTTCTTTTCTCTTTCCTTTCCTCTTTCATGTAAAATCATATTTTCATTCTCACTTCTCTTTCTCTTTCTATGTTTTGATTAATCTTTGTGAAACCCTAATTTAACCTTTGTTTTATGAAATTGTAGTTGAAGTTTATAATTAGAGGGAGGGGAAAGACTCAACAGAAGGAGTTGCGTACACCATCACAACAATCGATAATTCTCTTTATGTGCATTTTAATTTGTGAAACACTAATTTGATATTTGTCTTTAGAAATTGTGATTGAAATATGTGACTAAAGGATAAGAAAGACTCAACAAAAGAAGGCAGATGGTACATGATGAAAGCCCTCCTAAGACGCTTTTCGGTAACAATTTTATGGATTTAAATAAAATCATACAGAGCATCAACTAAACTATATTCTCATTTCCTCATATTTTACGAAAAAGTTACTTCCAATTTGATTTTTTGGTTTTCTATCATCACCATTTCTCTATCTTTGCTCTTCCTCTATATTTTATTCTTTTAGGTTTTGATTTTCAATATTACAATCATCTTAACTTTTCATAAATTTATGATTCTAGAGACCACCTTCAAAATAGGTTTGGTCACCAGAGAGCATTATGTAGAAAAGGTATGTCATTGTGTTCTTAACTCTACTTTTTACATGCTATACTGATATTTTGTTTGTGTATATTTGTTAATTGTAGATAGTTAATATTTAGAAGCAACAACAAGAGTTCGTCTTCTGATATGAATGATCGTCTGTACAAGCATCCAGGTCCTCTCGTAAGAGATTTCAAAAAACGATTGGGCTTTGGACAAAGGGAGCCCCTAGGTGGCTTCCGATTATACCAAGAACAAGAACAATGATAGAGAATTGAGAGAAGGAAACAAAGTGCATATATTATTCATATCTCAGATAATAATTCAATACTCTATTTATAGAGTACTAAAGATTACAAATGATGGAGATAAGTTATGCTAATTAAATCCCAACTAAAGATAAATGATAAATGATAGAAACTACTAATTAAATCCCAACTAATTAAATCCTAACTAATTAAATCCCAACTAATTAAATCCTAACTAATTAAATCCCAACTTATTAAATTCTAACTAATTAAATCTCAATATCTACTAATTAAATCTTAACAACCCAACAATAATATTAATCAAATCCCAAAACTTTAAGATATAACAATACCTGTAAGGATCTAGAAATTTATTTGGAATAGAAGTGGTGTAATAGAAAATTCATAGTGGTCAGACCTCGGACGTCGTCCAATGTCTGAGGGCGGCATGGTGGAAATCGGTCGGTTGGGTCATAGTGGGTTCCAGGAAATCACATGCACCAAGGTGTGATTTGAACCTTAGATACGCTATGCATGCGAAACTCTATGCTGGGGCATAAGAGATTGTCCTTAGTGTTTCATATTTAAAGCTTTTAAAATAGTTAGCTTACCCTGTGTATTGTTTTCTTAAACCTGTGATGATCGTGTATAATTTACACGGGAGCAGATGATGTTGCAGGTAGTAGAGCTCCTCAGTGAGCATTTTTGGAGGAAGGGATCATCTGTCTTGAATGCTGTATTTTGTTTTATTTTGAAAACTCCTGATGGAGATGTATTAAAATTCCCTAGAAAAGGGATGTTATTTTGAGATACAATGTATGGAATGGATGAATTATATTATATATACCTATGTTAATTTTTGATATTATTGTTTTACCTTTATTTTATTATATAAAAATGAATAAGATATTGAGGGGCGTTACAATACCCACCCCACAACAACAATCTTGCCCTCAAGAATGGAACAATGGGTACTTCGTCTTCAAATGAAATTATCCTTCTTAAGCATATCAGTTAATGGTGTAGCAATGACGCCATACCCTCGGACAAATCTTCTATAATATCCAGCTAAGCCCAAAAACCCTCTTAATTGTTTTAAGGTTCGTGGTAGAGGCCAACTTACCATGGCATTCAAAGGGGCAATCGTATCAATTATGCACCCATATTTTTTATCCATTTAGGTATCTAAGAAATTATGAGTGCTACCACTATCAATGAGAATATGTAAAGGTCGTTTTTGATGATATCCATTTATTCTCATAGTTCTGAACACAACCACTCTGGTTAATGCGTTGACTGAGATTTGTGGCTCCTTCCTTTGCAATAATTCAGTCACATCACTGGGAGGACTATCATGTGAGTCATCTTCCTCTATCTCCATGACGTGAAGCTGTAATTTCTTGTGTACCCTATAGTGCTCCATTGAGTAGGGTTCATCACAAAAATAACGAAGGCCTTTGGCTCTACATTCTGCTATAAACTCCGGTGTTAAGTGGCGTGTTGGTTTGGGTTTGGGGGCCACATTGATTGGAGCAAACGATGATATAGGCACTGGTGCTGGACCCAAGACTCCCTTGTGGAATTCGGCCATCGAATTGCTTGAATTGGCTGCTTCATACGTCCTGGCCAAGGTAAACGCATGTTGTAGAGACTTAGGTTGGAACATTCTTACCATCATCAGGATTTCTTTCTTTAATCCACCAAGGAAGCACCTTAGAATATGATCATCAGATAACTTCAATCTTGTAATGATTAAATCGAATGCTTCATGATAGGCATCAACTGAAGTCTTTTGTCGTAGATGCATCAACTCAACCATGTGATCATCGCCAATTGCACCAAACCACATGTTGTCATTTGAGAGGCCATGGGTCCCTTTTCCTCGAGATTGAGTAAGTAATTCCTGCATGGTGTCTTTCATAGAAAGAGTCAAGGTTTCCTGCAATGTAGTCACGAGTTCCATCAACCTATTATCCATCCTTTGGGAGATTCGATCTTCCATCTCCTTAGCAACTTGAGCAGAGCGTGTTGAATCTGCCATTGAAAGTATTGGAAGGTCCAAGATGATACCTGATGTAACCTAGCTTGAGTGCTTTCTTCCATGAGCTGAAAACGAATTTGAAGGTGGCGGAAGCTATGGTTGAAGACGTGCAAGGAGCTCCTAGGAGTTGTGGTTTCCTTGAAGGTGAAGTGTTAGGTGTGGAGAGTGAGTGGTGAGGCCACCTCACTTGACTGGATGAAGAATGAAGACTAAAGGTGTCTATCCTAGAGGTAGGAGTCAAGAGTGATAATTGGCACAAAGTTGGCAGCAATTTCACTCAAATTAATCTTTCATTTACATGAGCCAAGCACCTCTTTATATACGAGAGAGGGCTGGACATTTTGGAGCCAAAATTTGAAAATTCAAAATACAACTTTCCAATGAGAAGGTGCCATGTGGAGTCATGCTTTCCATGTTTAGCTTACACCTTCCATGTTAAATCCTCTCCACTCCTAGGCTGCCATGTGGACGTCCATGTGCTCCATGCCAAGGTGATTTTCGTCCTCCAATATACCCTAGACGTTTTAGGGTTACATTGGGCTCAAAGAAGCCCAATTGTTACCCTAACTAGTCACTTTTAACCCTAATTGGTCATATTTTACTATTGGTCCAAATACAAGCCCAAAAACCTATGTTACTTGGCCCAAATATTTGGTCCAATTATTTTATGCTACTAGGCCCAGTACATGGCCCATGAAATCCTAAACAACTTTATACAATTTATTTAAGCTAAAGCTTGGCCCAAAAATAATGTTAATTAGTCAGCAGGAACTGAGTCTTCTTGTGTTCTTCTAACCAAAGCTTTAGTTTATGTTTTGATGACTTGGAGGTCTTCTTGGATATGTTTGTACATTCCTTCACCCTAGAGTTGCCCTCTTGATTGGGCCTACAAAAAGAAACAAAAGCCCAATTAGACCCATATTTGCAAATAAATCCCTAAACAACCTCTAGGTCTTTATCCTCCTTATTATGTGGTTGTGTGTGGCTGGATGGTTTCCATCAATACCAATAGATATGAATGATCGTGTGTACAAGCGTCCAGGTCCTCTCGTAAGAGATTTCGAAGAACGATTAGGCTTTGGACAAAGGGAACCCCTAGGTGGCTTCCGATTATACCAAGAACAAGAACAATGATAGAGAATTGAGAGAAGGAAACAAAGTGCATATATTATTCATATCTCAGATAATAATTCAATATTCTATTTATAGAGTACTAAAGATTACAAATGATAGAGATAAGTTATGCTAATTAAATCCCAGCTAAAGATAAATGATAGAAACTACTAATTAAATCCTAACTAATTAAATCCCAATATCTACTAATTAAATCTTAATAACCCAACAATAATATTAATCAAATCCCAAAACTTTATGATATAACATCTTCTCCCCCATTTTTTTTTCTTAGTTTATTATTACTTATTCATAATTTTAAAACAGGGATTATCTAAGTTAGAAAAGTTTAAAAAGAGGAAGACACCAAACCCCAAGGCATAGTTTCATTGTCACGCTCACTCCCCCAAACGCAAGGTTCTAACGCAAAGGAAGAAACAATTTTAAGAGCGGTGTGTAACCTAGATTTGGTGCGAAAGATAGGAACAATTTAAATGAGTCTCTATACGGGTCCAAGGTGAAGAAAAGAGAAACATATTTTATTGCATTTTCTTCTTTTGTATATAATATTTTTTATTACTAAAGTTGATTGAAAAATTAAGGATAAATTTTTGGTTTATTGTTTAATGGTGTCACATGTGTTACAATGATTGTCATATATTATTGGTTGTGCATAAACCTAATGGAAAATATTGGTTTAATTCCAATAATTGATAAACTCTTAAAAATTATTAAAAAAATATGAAACTCAAATTCTATTTAATTATTTTCTCGATTGAGTTTGTAATTTTAAATAAATTTTAACTATTACCAAATATATATATTTACTCATAATTAATAAAATATTAAAAAATATAAAAAAATATGAAACTCAAATTCTATTTAATTATTTTCTATCAGTTTGTAGTTTTAAATAAATTTAAATCATTAAAAAAAAGTGTTTTTAGAAGAGTGTTATTGGGTTTTTTTAAAATTTCATTCTTATTTAAAATTTAATTACAGTAACTTTATTATAAGTAACAATAAAACATAAAAATTTTTGTAAAATCTCTTTTATGTAAGACAATTTTTAGAAGTTTCTTCATAATACATGGTTTTCACAATAACTACTCGAATAGTCAAAACTTTTTGAAAAAAATTAATAATGGTTGTTATATGGATGTAGAGTGAGATTTAAAGAGGAAAGAAAAAATTTCAAATAAAATAGTGTATATTTATTATATGATATACATAGTATTTTTATTTTTATTTTAGTCTAAATCGTAATTAATAAAATATTAAAAATTATAAAAAGGTATGGAACTCAAATTCTATTTTGTTATTTTCTATCAGTTTGTGTACCTATGTGGAGAGAGAGGGGCCCAGGCACTACCTGTTGTTGCGTGTACAATTGCTGACGCGTCAGTCTCTTCAATCCTCCCTTCGAAGTGTCCTTCTTGCTCCTCGATCAGGTGGGGGGAGCGGGGGGAGGGGGGGGGGGGTACCTGCAAAAGGTACTCTGATACTCAAATAAGTGAGTGCTCTTAAGTATGCTATGTATAGTGATTAGGAAAAACATACCTTGCTTCTGACTTGAGAATTGTATTTATAGAATTTACCTTGGGCCTTGACTTTTATGGGCCATATGTCAGTTATTAACAGATATGCGTGGTATATACCATAATATTAGGGAGCGCATATCACGTTTGGATATGCTTCCTGAATTCTTCGGAGTGTGCATTGACTCCTTCAACTCTAAATGCAACTGCTCATTATAAAATTTATTGAGATTGTATTCGGTCAGCCACATAGGCTGAAGAAGGATCGTCCGGTACCTACCGGTACACTTGCCCCCAAGGCTCAAAGAAGAAGAAAAATTATGAAGAGCCGAATATGACCACTCGGATTCTCGAGGTATGTCAGAGGCATTTAATGTGGCAGAGCGATGGGACATTTACTTTTTCAGATACAGTGAGGAGATTGATCTGACGGTGGAGATGGAGTGGTGAATGGTATGCTTGATGAGGGGAACCACAGGATGAAGATGAATCTGACGGTGGCGGGTGTTCTTGGCTCTGTTGAAGGAAACTATAAATGGCGTGTGATGAAGCAGGGTTGCGCGTTTTGTGTGCCTTCTAGAGTCCGAGTAGATCCGAGTGTCGAGTCTGTCAATGTTCTCTCTGTTTGCTTGGTGTGCGTCCTCTCTGAAGGTTAGTCATGTCTTTCGAACATTCTTCCAATAGTGTAGTGCGTATCGAGTCATCTGAAGATACTTGTTCTACGTCCAAGGGTACGGGGAGTGTGAGTGGGTCGGAGGGTCCTAGTTATGAGTGGGTCGATCAGAGTGTGCTAAACATTCCAACACGGTTTAGGGACTCAAATAGTTTAGATAATTTTTTAGCGAGAGTGTCATTCGTAAGGTCGGATGTTCCCACAGATGTGGTTATGGCTGACATTTGTGGGTACACCGACCGGGTGTGTCACAGTCGGGAGAACGCGCCCCATTATTTTTTCTTCGTATATAATACGATTTTTGCAAATTTACATGTGGCTCTGTCGTTCGACGAGTTCACAATGGACGTGCTCCGTCTGCTCAACGTAGCACCTACCTAGTTGCACCCTAATTCATGGACCTGTTTACAAGCATTCTGTATGATATGCAGCCTTTTCAAAATTATGACCACGGCTGAAACATTTATGTTTTTTTATAACACTTATCCTAGTACCCCAGTGAGTTGGGTGTCTTTGTCAAGTGGGTCGGGTAGTGTGCATTTTGCGGCGTACACTACGTCGTGCAAAAATTTTAAAGAGCGATACTTCAAAATATTTGTGGAACCAGATGGCCAGGATTATTTTTATACTTCGGCGAGGGAAACCAAATTCCCATTTCACTAGACCTAGAATCCGACTGTTCTTAGTACCAGCCCCAGGTCGGCCATGACAGCCCTTGATAAAGCGGTGCTTGTAGTTTTTGACCAACTCCCTTATAAGTTACCGACGAGGAAGTTGATATCGTTGTATGGGTTGTCCGAGAAGTGGGCGAATTTTATGAGTATTGTACCGATCAATCCTCGGACACCGAGAACAGCTAGTAAGGGGTGAGCCATGTCAGCTGGGTCCCACAATGTGGGCCGAAGCCACTTGGAAGGGACCCCACAAGTGGTAAGGACTAGTAGGGTGATTAGTCATCAGCGTGTCCCCACAGGAAAGGGTGATTAGTCATCAGCGTGACGATCACCAGAATGGACTGATGTGTTATCAACACTCAGCAAGGTGATGAGTCCTCGGCCATAGAATGTGACGAGGTGACATCGGTCTTGGGTGTTTGAACAACAAAGTTAGAACATTCAGTGTAGGTCCAGAAAGGAGACCAATTACCAGTTAAATACCCAGAGGTAAGGAGAGGCCTGAATCACAAAGAGCTTATGCGTGTGGCAGGGAAAGCACGGTTAGGTGCATAGTCCTGAGGGGTCGAGTACTCATTAGAACTAGGGTTTCCCAGTGAAGTTACAGGCATGGCACGTGAATAGTGAAGGCACTCCCAGAACAGGTGGCCCCAGAGATTAGGTGCACGAGGAGGCACCCAGGTGGTCACCCTGTTAGAGTTTGCACTCCAGATAAGGAAACCTTATGTGCTAGATTACCCTAAGACTGGGTGATAGCGGTGCAAGGGCATTCTAGTAAACCCTGAATATGGCTAACAGCGCAGTGAACCCTAATTAGGGCTAGCGGCGCAGTAAACCCTAGACTATATAAGGGGCAGTAAAATACTTCACAAGGGTACGCAATTACAAACCCTAAACACAGTTACTCAAAAACTTGGTGTTTCTTACCCAATCTTGACTTGAGCGTCGGAGTGCAAACGGCCTCTAGGGCGCCTCCTTTCTCTTTTGCAGGTGCAGATTGCTTTGAAAGAACCAAGCACATACCAACGTGAGGAAGGAGGCGTGTGAGTGTCATGGAGTCAACCTGTTGAACCAAGTGGTGTTCAAGGTTTTGAAGAATCCAAATCCTTTGAAGGATGATGAAGCCTCTGCTTTGCTTGATGCTGCTGTGCTGGTTTATTGTTTTGTTCTGGGGTAGTTTATGTTGTAATCCACCCTTAGATTAAATCTCAAAGCAATTAGCATCTCAGTTTTTAATAAAACAAAGAGTTTTTCAAAACTAAGTTGAAACAACCGATTGTTCTGTCGAAACAACCGATTGTTTATACTTAGATGTTTTGAGAAAGTTTGAAAACTGTTTTTCAATGGAGAAAACTGTTAAGTGACAAAACAACCGATTGATTCGAGGAAACAACCGATTGTTTGTTTTGGAACCTTAACAAAAAAACTGTTTTCTTTGACTGAGCTTTAAATGATTTGAAACTGAATACGCTCCAGTCATTAAATGCTTTGACCAATCTTTTTAAAAGTTTTTATGGGTTTTGTTAAGATTTGATAACAAACTTTCTTTATATAAATTCAGAAAATCTCTTTTAAAGAAGAGAATGCTTTTGACAAAGTCTTTTCAAAGAGAGTTTTCAAGTGCTGAGATTGCTTAAGAGCTAAAGAGATTGATCAAGGTGCTGGAATAGGATTCTACTAGTATTGATTTCAGATCTTCATCTGTAACAAGTGTAATCTGTGTAAACTACTGAAACATTTTCTTCTGTGTATTGTTGCTGAGATTGGCTGTGTGTTCTTGAGGTGTTCAAGATCAACAATCTTAGTGTTGGCCAAGGAGAGTGTGTGTCTTGAGGTTTTCAAGGTCATTCTCTTGGTTGTTGTGTAAGTGATCAAGGTGTGATTGCTTAGTGGATTTCCTCAGGGTTCTGAGAAGACTGGATGTAGCTCTGGGTTGGAGTGAACCAGTATAAACAGCTGTGTACAATCTCTCTATCCCTAACTCTTTAAATTCAGTTTATTTGTTGTTTGCTGATATAAACAACCGATTGTTTCGCAGAAACAACCGATTGTTTTCCTGGCAGTGCTATTTTGCTTGCTGTTTTGGCTAACTGAATTGCTTAATCAATTGGTTTCTGAAATAAATTCATTCTAGCTTGCAAAAAGTTTGCGAAAACCTCTTTAAACAATTCACCCCCCATCTAGTTTAAAGCCATCTTTCCTAACACAACCGACAGGCGAGTCAACCGGCGAGAACAAGTATGTAGATTTCTTAGTGTTGTTAACCTATTCACTTTATTAATAGTGTTTAATTTCTTTGTGTTTTACAGAAATTATGACTCGGATGGATCCATCACTGGCGGACTATATGAGGAACTTACGCCGTCAGGCAGGGAACCGGAAATTGGGTAGTTTTAATGCCACAGGGAAAGGCAAGCAAGGTACTACAACTACCCTTGTTGATTTTGTACCTGCGCCTGATGCTGCTCCTCCCGTAAACAAGAAGAGGGGTTGCCCGGCTAAGGGATCTTAGCCTGAGGGTAGAGCTGGGCCATCTCGATCACTCCGCCAACCCTCGATGCTAGAGCCAAATCTCAACATGGCATCAGGCGTTTAAGTTGAGCTGCTTCTAGAGGACGAGAGTCTATTGGTGAATGTGTCGACAAAGAACCTGATTCTGGAGCAGATAGAGCATCAAAGCTAGGCGCTAGTGGTCGGCTGAACCTTGGGTGAAGAATTAAACAGAACTACGACAGTAGTGATCCCCAAGTTACAAAAAGAATTGACTGAGTCAGCGCAGTCGCTGAAGGCGGCTTTGGAAGCGAATGAAAGTTTGAAAACCCAAATTGGAAGAGGAGAGGCTGTCGGCTACCAAAGCACAAGAAATGATGAAAGCGAACTTGGAGGCTGAGTATGAGAAGGTAAGGGAGGCGGCCGACCAGGAGAATACACTAGCAGCCGAAGTAAAAAAATGTCAATCATTCATGTTGTGCATTAGCGAGGAATATTTCCGCCTGGGGTTGCGTCAGGAAGCATATTTTCATGGCATACCGACCGAGGACAAATGGTTTGATATTGAAAAAGACGTAATAGATGGGCAACTGGTCCTAGCCAGCGGAGGAGGTGACGAGGAAAAGAAGGAAAATGAGGGTGAAGCTAAAACACCCGATAATGTTCCGGAGCTGTCTTTCGAAGAAATTATGTAGTAAATAGTGATATGTTGGTCCCAGCATGGGCACCATACAATCTTTAAATTTCTGCGTTTTCGAATGATATTACCTGTGTTGTTCGACCAGGCACATGCTAAACCTTAAAAAACAATTTTAACGTTTATTCTATGTTAAATATTGTTGTTATGATTGAATACATTAAGAACTAAATTGGTGTCGCCCAAGGCTAATAATGGGACTTCGTTTAAGTACTATAGGTAATGTGTTGTACGTCGAATGAGACGAAGTAACGTTCTAGCCATATGTGGTATACTTGTAGGTTACTCTTAAGTAACATGGTGACCAAGAACGATATATTTTCAGATTTTGCTATGTAATATTTCAATTGTCGTATGAGGCTAGATTTTTTGATTATGCCAAGTAATACTTCGGTTGTCGTACGAGGCTAGGTTTTCAGATTACAGTAAGTAATATTTCGATTATCATATGAGGCTAGATTTTCTAATTACGCCAAGTAATATTTCGGTTGCCGTACGAGGCTAGATTTTCTGATTACGCTAAGTAATATTTCGGTTGTCGTATGAGGCTAGATTTTCTGATTGCGCTAAGTAATATTTCAGTTGTCGTACGTGTATTCTAGTAAGTGAACAAATATAGAAATTTATAGTGCCTCGTTAAAACCTTCTTGGTCGTAAACCTTCCTTAAGGAAAAACCGACCGAGCGAGGAAAGAGTACACTGTCTTTATTAACTTTCAACTGTAATAAAACTTGAGATGCGTGGCATTCCACGTTCTCGGTAAATTTTTCCCTGACAAATATTCTAAGTAATATGCTCTACCGGATGCTGTATTGGCGATACGGAATGGTCCTTCCCAGTTGCTTGAAAATTTGTCGTAATCCTTTTGGGCATCGCTGTGCATTCGCCAGACTTAATCTCCTTTTTGAAAACTTCGTGGCTTTACTTTCAAATTGTATTTCCATGCTTCTCGTAACTTACAAGCTTCTTCTCTAATCCTGCATTTGTCCCTAAGTTCGTTGATAAGGTCAAGGCCGACTAATAGGCGGTTCAAATTGAGATCCAACATTTGTCGCTGTAGAGAGAGTTCACCTATCTTGACAGGAATCATGGCTTTTGTGCCGTACGTCAGGCTGTATGGTGTCTCTCGAGTTGTAGATTGGGGTGTGCAACGATAAGTCCACAAAACTTCGAGGAGTTCTTCCGTCCAATTACCCTTGGCTGGACCAAGTCTCTTTTTAAGCTCATTGAGAATAGCTTTATTGGCAGCCTCGGCCTAACCATTGGTCTGTGGATGTTCGACCGAGCTTGTGATGTGCTTGATATCAAATTTTTCATAAAATTCGGCTAAGCCTCGATCAGTGAACTGTCGACCGTTATCAGTAAAAATGATTTGAGACAGTCCAAATCAACACACAATGTTTTTCCATACGAAACTCTGAACATTGCATGCAATGATCACTGTTAAGGGTTCAGCTTCAATCCATTTAGTGAAATAGTCGATGTCGACCAATAGGAATTTACATTGCCTTTAACCCGAAGCGAAAGGTCCAATTATGTCCATCCCCCACTTTACAAAGGGCCAAGGAGACAATATATAATGTAGATTTTCAGGCTTTTGGTGAGACAGAGTGTCATACTCTTGACACTTGAGACATTTTTGTACAAACTCAGTGCAATCTCCCTGTACGGTCAGCCAATAATAGCCGGCTCGGAGGACTTTAGCTGCCATCGTTTGTGCTCCAGAATGAGTTCCACAGATCCCTTCATGTATTTCTCTCATGATGTACGTCGTTTGGTCAAGAGTTAGGCATTTTAGGAGTGGACGTGTGTAACTTCTCCTGTAAAGATCTGGACCAATTAGCACGAATCGAGCGATTTGTTGCTTCATTATCTTTTCGGAATGCAGTTCAAATGTTCCATCAATTAAATAGTGTCTGATGGGGGTCATCCAGTTGGGTTGAGTGTCGGTCGTCATACATTCCTCTGTGCCAACACTGGGTTTAACTAGAGTTACATGAATGACCGATCGATGTATTCCTTTTTGCTTGGCGGTTGGCAACCTGGAGAGTGCATCTGCGCGAGCGTTATTTTCTCGTCGAACATGTTAAATGGATACTTCATCAAACTTGGCTATTAAATTCTGTATAAAGTGGAAATATTGTTGTAGCAAATTCTCTCGAACCTCATATTCCTCATTGAATTGGCCAACTACTAACCGTGAGTCACTTTTACAAATCAATCGCATTACTTCCAATTCTTGAGCCAAGTGAAGACCAGCAATAATAGCTTCGTATTCAGCCTGATTATTCGAAGTTTTGAACTCAAACTTCAAGGCTTGTTCAATGATAATATCCCCGTGTCCTTCCAACACAACCCTTGCACCGCACGACCAACTATTTGAAGAGCCGTCTACATGTAAGGTCCAATGACGATGCTCTTCCTCGGTGGGCAAAGTAGTAAGCTCGGTTGCAAAGTCAGCAAGGGCTGGGGATTTGATAGCCCCTCAAGGTTGATACTAAATATGGAATTCTAACAATTCTATTGCCCACCCTATCATTCGTCCGGCTAAGTCTGGCTTGGTTAGAATTTTTACGATGGGATAGTTGGTCCTGACTATGATTCGGTGATTTTGGAAATACATCTGCATCCGTCGGGCGATGATAACTAGGCTAGTGGAACTTTTTCAATCATTTGATATCGGACTTCAGCACCATGAAGTGCTCGGCTAACAAAGTAAACTGGTCGTTCCTCAGACTTTACCTCTTGTACTAAAATGGAGCTCACCGCTTCGTTTGAAACAACGAGATAAATGATGATGGGTTCACAGGCGTCTGGTTTATGGATGATTGGCGGGGATGACAAAAATGCTTTCAGTTGGAGGAATATTTCTTTACATTCGGTTGTCCAATCAAATCAGGATGCCTTCTTTAGCAACTGCACAATGGGCCTCGTTCTTTCTACAATTTTAGGAACAATCCCAAACAAGGCAGTGAGTCGTTCAATCAACCTCTGAATTTCTTTAATGTTTTTGGGGCTTCGCACTTCGGTGATGGCTTTTCACTTCTCTGGATTAGCTTGGATGCCCCGATGGGTGAGCATAAAACCTAGGAACTTTCCTCCTTCGACGCCGAATGCGCACTTGTCAGGGTTTAGGCGCATACGATGTTTGCGTAGAGCCTGAAAAACTTCTCTCAGATCCAAGATATGTTGTGCGCATGAGTCAGATTTGACAACAATATCATTTACATAGACCTCTATGTTTCGTCCAATCATGTCATTGAAGACGTGGTCCATCAACCGTTGATAAGTGGCTCTAGCGTTCTTGAGGCCGAACGGCATAACCTCGTAGTAGAAATTGTTGGAGTCAGTCATAATGGCAGTTTTGTCTTTGTCACATGAGTGCATTTGGATTTGGTTGTAGCCTGAATACGCATCCAAGAAACTGAGGATACGATGACCTGCTGCTCCATCAACCAATCGGTCGATAGTGGGTAAGGGATAAGAGTCCTTCAGACATGCTTTATTGAGATCAGTGTAGTCGACACACATCCACCATTTACCATTCAACTTTTTAACCATCACCACATTGGCCAACCATGTCGTATAATGAGCCTTTTGAATGAAACCGGCCTGCAGCAACTTGTCAGTTTCTTCTTGGACGACTTTACATTGTTCCTCACCTAGCTTTCTCTTCTTTTGAGCTACTGGTTTGTATAGGGATAATCAATGAGTGATGACATTGGGGTTCACCCCAAGCATGTCTGCGACGGTCCAAGCAAAAAGATCTGCATTTTTCACCAATGTTGTGCTTATTGCCTCCCAATCATCCTATTTTAATGACGTACCCATGTAGGTGTTGTGATGATTGTCACGAAGGTATGGGTTGAAGGTCTTCACCGGCTTCCATCCGAGGATCATTAAGTCGTGTCTAACTCCACCAATGCAATCATGTGTCTTCTGGAATGTCGGCCCAGTGAAGGCCTTTTTAGGGATCGTCCTCTTCTGCTAGGAGACCGATCATTCGGTGTCACAACATATAGCCTTTTTGTTGGTTCAGCCTTCAAACTAGAGACATAACATTCCCGAGCGGTTCTTTGATCAACATGGACCGTTGCAATATCTCCAGCGGCGGAAGGGAACTTCATGGCTAAGTGAGGGGTAGAAATAATGGCCTTCAACCAGTTGATGGATGGACGACCGAGCAGAATATTATAAGAAGTGTTGGCATTGACTAGTAAATATTGGATGGTCATGGTTTTACTAAGAGCTTCTTCTTCGCTAAAAGTTGTGTACATATCAATGTAACCTTTGGTGTCAACCCATTCTCTTGAGAATCCGACGATCTGTTCATTGTAAGGTTGTATTATATATGATTCAAGAATCCACATCTTCTTAAAAGTCTCCCGTACAAGATGTCGACTGAACTACCTTGATCTACTAGAACTTTATTAATTGCAAACTTGTCTATTTCCACTGTGATTACCATAGGATCATCTTGAGATGGGTCAATTGCAGTGAAGTCATCATTGGTGAAGGTGATTGGGGGTATGTGTGGACGTTTATGCGATGTAGTAGAATGAACTGATTGAAGAGTTAGGAGATGTTTTTTCCTGGCTGAGTTGGAACATCCACCACATGCGAAGCCTCCTGTTATGTAATTAATGTTTTGGTCTAGTGTGCTAAGGGAAACGGGTCTGGCAATAATGTTGATGACTTCACGAACTTTTTGTCTGGTCCGATTACCTCATTCGGGACTTTCACTTCGAGCGCAAGTATGTCGTACTGAGCTTTCACTATGCTTTCTCGTCATTTGACAATGATTGCTTCATCGTTGGTAATCCCTTCGATATGATTCGTTGTGATCCCTGAAGGGGCAACCAACGCTTCTAGGAGGTGACCGAGAGGTAGTCCTGGTGGTTTTGATGAATTGTCAGAGATGTCCAGCTTGGATGAGTTCTTCTATCTTGTCCTTCAGCGCTTGACACCCTTCGGTCGTGTGACCGTAATTGCGGTGGTACTGGCAGTGTTTAGCAGTATCTGCATTTTTTTGTGTTTAAACCTGTTTTAGGGCTGGTATCAACTCAGTTTGCAATGCTTCGTCTAAGACCCTGCCTCTTGGAACAGTTAGAGGTGTGTAGTTGCTGAACCATGGGATCCGACCTCCTTTGTACCGGTCGATCCGTGTCACCGTTCGGTTGGTCTTGTCTTTCTCTTTCTCCTTACTTTTATCGGGGTTCTCGACAGCTTCAGTTTCAGCTTGCTGATTTTGCTGGTGGTAATCGATGTGTTCTTCTATCTACATGAATTTAGTGGCTCGGATTCTAAGTTCTTCCATGTTTTGTGTAGGTCTTTTAATAAGGCTCTCTATGAATCGTCCCGGTCGAATGGGCGAGACTAAATGATGCAGCACTATCTCCGGGTTCAACTTTCTAATCCCCATGCATGCTTTGCTGAACCTGTCTATAAAAGCTCTCAGGCATTCGCCTTTTTGCTATTTCACAGTGAGGAAAGACATGGAGGACATGTGATGCGGTCGGCTAGTTGAAATGGAGGAAAGACATGCATACTAGGTAGTGAATTCTGTCAACAAAACATTGAAATTATCAATAGAATTGGGAGGGAGTTCGGTGAACCAGCCGAGAGGTCCTTCTTGGAGTGAAGTGGGAAAAACCTTACACCATACTGCCTTGTTAGTTGTATATAGTGTCATTTGCGTCTTGAAAACATTCAAGTGCTCGTTCGGATCGGTGGAACCATCATCAAGTTTAATGGTAAGGCCTCTCCATTTGTCGGGGAGTGGTGCATTAATAATCTTATCTGTAAACGGGTGACCTCTCACTTCTTCGTCATTTTTTGGTACAACATCATTCTTGGAGCTTTGATGGGTTTGATGAGTTTGGTGGTTCTGATGAGTTTGATGGGTCTGATGAGTGGTGTGAGGCGCTTAAAAGGTGTTTCGTGCAGGCATAAAGGGATTGACCTTCCCGCTCGATTCTTCGAGTTGTTTTAACAACCTTGCATTCTGCTCCTTTAACAGAGATATTTCCTCCTCTTGTCGACGTCTGTCCTCTTCTCGACGCAATTGGTCCTCGATCCCCTTTTGTCATTCCTCCTCCATCTGAGCTTGGAGAGCTTGAATCATTGCCATTTGCTGTTCTACTATGTTGTCGTTCGTATTGTTCCTTGTTGCTACCATCTTCCTTGATCGTACGTTGGATGTAGAGAATTGCCTCGGCCTCACGGTGGGCGCCAATTGTACCTGTTTGGAGAGAGAGAGAGGCCTAGGCACTACCTGTTGTTGCGTGTACAATTGCTGACGCAATCTCTTCAATCCTCCCAATCTTCGAAGTGTCCTTCTTGCTCCTTAGTCGGGGGGTACCTGGAAAAGGTACTCCGATGCTTAAGTAAGTGAGTGCTCTTAAGTATGCTATGTAGAGTGATTAGGAAAAACGTACCTTGCTTCTGACTTGAGAATTGTATTTATAGAGTTTACCTTGGGCCTTGACTCTTTTGGGCCATATGTCAGTTATTAACAGACATGCGTGGTGTATACTGTTAGAATATATGACCTTAAACAAGAGGGAGGTGAATTGTTTATGAAAGATTTTCGCAAACTTTGAAGGTACAATGAAACTTAGTGCAAAATTACAGATAAAGAAATCAAGTTAGCCAAGAATATATTTTGTTTTAAGTGAAATACAGAAAAACAATCGATTGTTTCTTCGAAACAATTGATTGTTTATATCAGCAAATATTTAAAACCAACTTAAAACAGTAATTAAAGGAGTTAGGGATGAGAGAAAAGCACACCAACAGTTTTATACTGGTTCACCCTACTCACAAGGACTACATCCAGTTCCCAGAAAACCACTGGGTTCCACTATGCAATCAATCACAGATTACAAACACCACACACCAAAGCAATGACCTCGAACCCCTCAAGAAACACACTACCTTTGGCAAACAACAACAAGAGTGTTGATCTTGAACACCTCAAGAATAGACAACACTCCCTAGCAATACAAACACAGAAATACAGTAATCAAGGAAGAAGATAATAGAATACACCTAGGTATTACAAAGCTTAAAGATCAGATTTACACCTCAGTCCTATTCCACACACTTGAAAATCCAAAAGCTTGAATGAATCTTGAAAACTCTTAACCAAATTTGCACTTTGATTTCTCAAAACTGTTTTCTTACTTTTTAGGAGCGTCTAACCAACTTTATATAGACCAACAAAGTGGTCAAAAGCATTTAAAACAGGAGTGCATTCAATTAGAAATCATTTAATAAAGATCCAATTCAAAAACACAAAGTTGTTAGGATTTTCAAACAAACAATCGATTGTTTTGGCTTTGATAGCTTAGTCAACCAAGCCAAATAGTTTTCAACCTTTTTAAAAACCTTCTAAGTACAAAACAACCGGTTGATTCGACAAAACAACAAGTTGTTTTTCACTTAGTTTGAAAAACATTCTATTTTAAAAAGGTTTTCAAATCAAACTTCTTTTGGATTCAAACAAGGAGTGGATTACATAAAATCTACCCCATTTCCCACCCATACACAGCAACAACACAGACTTCCATCAAACACCTTGGATTTGGATTCTTCAAAGCTCTTGATCACTCTTGATCAACATATACTGTAATATTAGGGAGCGCATATCACGTTTGGATATGCTTCCCGGATTCTTCAGAGTGTGCATTGACTCCTTCAACTCTAAATGCAACTACTCATTATAATATTTATTGAGATGGTATTCGGTTGGCCATGTAGGCCAAAGAGAGATCATCTGGTGCTTACCAGTACAGTTTGTAGTTTTAAATAAATTTAAACCATTAAAAAAAAGTGTTTTTAGAAGAGTGGTATTGGCATTTTTTAAATTTCGTTCTTATTTAAAATTTAATCACAGTGATTTTATTATAAATAACAATAAAACATAAAAAAATTGTAAAATCTCTTTTACGTAAGAAAATTTTTAATAGTTTCTTCATACATGATTTTAACAATAACTACGGGAATAAACAAAACTTTAAAAAAAATGTAATTATGGTTGTTATATGGATGTATAGAGGAATTTAAAGAGGAAAGAAAAAATTTCAAATAAAATAGTGTATATTTTTATTTTACTATGACTCTGAAAGGTCTACCACTAAAAAAAAACACAAGAAAAGGCATTTTTCTATATGTAATAAGTATTAAGTGAAATCCATTGGAAATTTTGGATTTGTCTTGTATAAAAACATTTTGAGAATCCTATATTGACTATTTGCATAATTGTAATCGATTAAATATTTTTTTCAACAACAAAATTAAGTTTTTATAATTAATAAAATTTTAAATTTTTAAATAAAATATTTTTCTTATATGAGCTGGTCCGCAAACAACTTCTTATGCGAGTAGATTACTAAAAGAAGCCTATATTTCAATTGCAAGACGAGTCAACCCAACTCATTTTGTAGATCAATGACAGAATGCACCTATATACAGAACGGACTAGTTCACATTCCTATCCCTATATAGAAAGGTTGGTGACATGGTGTAGGTCATAAACAACTATAAACCTTTTTATCTATTTTTTTGAACTTTCTTTTAATTTATATGTTCTTTTGCTCTTAAATATTTTGTTTTCTTAATTTCGCTAGTTCTTTTTAGTGTTTGACAAACAATGTTACATCAATTAATTTTTTTAAATATTTAGTAAATGTTATCACTCATTATTCACCATATTCTTTATTGATATAGCATGTAGTTTATAAAAATTCAACTTGACCTTATGCGTAAAATGTTTTTATATTCTACAATACTCAATTATTTTTGTTATGTAAAATTACATTAAAAAGGTAGAGTTAATCTAAGAAAGAAAACTCTCTCCATGCAAATTTGTTTAGAGAGTAATAGAGATATATAATAAAAGTGAGAGATATATTTTAGGTCTTGTTAATGCTATAACAATAACATACTTTTTTTTGTTGTGTCTTTTGTATTTGTTTATACAATTATAATGAGTTCTATTATTATTAGAAATACATAATCATAAAAATAATATTATTTAATTTTTTTTGTATTCATTCTTATCTTAATACATTTCATACAAGCCAGTTGCCCGACATCAAATACAGGAGTTAGAGGATCGTTCGATCCCCACGTGTAAATGTTCCATTAATACTTAATTAATTAGATATAATGCACATTACACTAACTTAATCCAAGATGAAGTTATCGTTAGTGATAGACATTTATCTCGGAAACCAAATAATACACCTAATATTGAGAAGATAAATAACTTGACTGCTTTCAATAACAGATCTCCCAAAATAGATTATTAGTTGGTAAAATAATCCTTACAGTATTATGGGAAGAAGAATAGAATCTGGAAGAGTGAGGCATGAGGGGTTTTGAATTTGTAGAAGAATAGAATAATTTATAATAAATGAAGTGAATGATGCAAGAAATTAAATGGCGTGTCACACAGTCCAAGTTTGGAAGCCGAAAATAGGAAAAGAAAAGTTGCAGGGAGTGGAGTCCCGTAGCCTATTCACATGCTCCATAATTAATTAAGTAAATGGTTGAGTGGCCTTAGATCATCATGAAGCCATCACCATCATCACTCAAAAACCAATTTTCATTTTATTTACCAAACCCTTCTCTTTCACAGTAGTTTTTTATTTGCACTTGGACTTTATTTAAGCAGAAGCAGAGAGAAGTGCTAGCAGGAGAGTGAGTGAGAATGGCTCCCAAGCTTTTAATCCTTTTGGCTGTCTTATCCTTTTCAGCACTGTCACTGCTGAGTCCCTCTCTTGCAGAGGAAGGCCAAGATAATGGCCTTGTCATGAACTTCTACAAGGAAACATGTCCTCAGGCTGAAGATATCATCAAAGAACAAGTCAAGCTTCTCTACAAGCGCCACAAGAACACTGCTTTCTCCTGGCTCAGAAACATCTTCCATGACTGTGCTGTTCAGGTAATTAATCTTGTTTTTTTTTTAATGCAACTCCTTGCTTTCTTGCTTTTTCTTCTTGGTTTGCAAGTTGCATGTTGTTGCCCATTTTATTTTATTTTTGTTAGTTAATCTTTAATAAAGGAGTTTGGTCTTTTGTTTTGTGTGTGAGGGTAGAGCTGTGATGCTTCACTCTTGCTGGACTCCACAAGAAGGAGCTTGTCTGAGAAGGAAACAGACAGAAGCTTTGGTTTGAGGAATTTCAGGTACATTGAGACCATCAAAGAAGCTGTGGAAAGGGAGTGCCCAGGAGTTGTTTCCTGTGCTGATATACTCGTTCTCTCTGCCAGAGATGGCATTGTTTCGGTAATTAACTCCTTGTCCTTTCTTCTTGTTTTCTTCCATTTCTCACTTTTGCTCACCCTCTATTAGATCTGTCATTTGCTACTTTTTTCGTCTTTTAAGGAAGTTCACTTTTGAGACCTAAAGATGTCAACTAATTCTACCAGATCACTCTATTTTTAGTGTGAATGAAGTAGTATTTGGAGACTTGTTTAGTCCAGAATTGTTTTGGCAACTGCTTTCATTGTTTGTCCATTATCATTCATACAGTTAATTATTTTGATGCAAGCCTCCAAATTGTATGTGTTACAGCTAGGAGGCCCCCATATCCCTCTTAAAACTGGAAGAAGGGATGGTAGAAGGAGCAGAGCTGATGTGGTTGAAGAGTTCCTCCCAGACCACAATGAGTCCATTTCTTCAGTTCTTGACAAGTTTGGTGCCATGGGAATTGACACTCCCGGGGTGGTTGCATTGCTTGGTATGCACTACTCTACATCCTCCCATAGTCCATTATGCAAATCTTGTACCACCATACTTGTTCTTTCATTCATAATATATGCAATAATTTCTCTGCATAAACATATTCATAATGCATACATAAATTAGCATAGGAAACTGTATGCGTCATATTTATTTTTTCATAAATGTATGTGGGCTCAGTATGAAACTTGAAGCAACACCCTCATGTATACATGACATACTAAAGAAAGTAGATGTTCAAAAAAGCAACACGTGGCGTTATTGCTTGCAGATTTAAGCTTTAATGATTGAGATATTTTGTTGAACAGGAGCACACAGTGTCGGTAGAACACATTGTGTGAAGTTGGTGCACCGTTTGTACCCAGAGATTGATTCAGCGCTGAACCCGGACCATGTTCCTCACATGCTGAAGAAGTGCCCTGATGCCATCCCAGACCCCAAGGCCGTGCAGTACGTGAGAAACGACCGTGGAACCCCTATGATTCTAGACAACAACTACTACAGGAACATATTGGACAACAAGGGGTTGTTGATAGTGGATCACCAACTAGCCAATGACAAGAGGACCAAGCCTTATGTGAAGAAAATGGCCAAGAGCCAAGACTATTTCTTCAAGGAGTTTTCTAGAGCCATTGCTTTGCTCTCTGAAAACAATCCTCTCACTGGCACAAAGGGGGAGATCAGAAAGCAGTGCAATGTTGCCAACAAGCACCATGAAGAGCCTTGAACTTTCTTCCCCTTGTCTATGAGGAAGAAGAAATCTGTAAAATATTATGCAAAAATAACATGCTATGTTTTATTTTAACTGAGTTGGTTTGGTTGAGTTGAGTGATGTGATGTGAACCGATCCAGACCACCGCTTTCTCAATGTTTGAACCTTGTCGGCAGGTTCATGGAGATATGTGAGGACTGAGATGTGACTGTTGTTGTTTTTTTATTTCAATAAGGATATTTTATTTAGTATGCAAGTAGCTTAGAGTTGTGTAGAAGTGTATGTTACAGTGTTAATTATGATATCAACAATGTATGCATGTGAGTCCTGTTATCGATGGCAGTGACAAAAATGTTTATGATATCCATATCCATATTCATACTCTAAATCTTGTTCTTTCTTTCAACATAAATCATGGCCCATGGGAGGCCCCAGGATAGAGGAAACAAAATATGTATAATTGCAGACTACAATAATTGCTCACAGTCACAGATACTATAGTACCTGTAAGTGGTCCAAAAAGAAAGATGAAGTAAAACAAAAGTGGTCCATTGACGTGGATGAGAAATCTAGATTCTTTTCTTATTGGTTCTTTGTAAGCTATTTTGTTAATAGCATAGCAAGAGAATGGTATTTGATGACTAAGTAGTTAGGATATTGAAGAGGGCCTGTGAGTTTAAAATTATGGTTTATGATGGACCACTTGTTAAACTAGCCACCCCAGCATTGCCATTATTAAAAAAGTAAAATATTTTACTTTTGCCAAAGCTAAAAAGATAAAGTGTTTTAGAAAAGTTTTGTTATCAATGTCTAGGATTCAGACACTATATGAACAATCCATTATCGCCACCTCAAGCACTACTGCAGGGATTGTAAGAGCTTCAAGCAAAGCACACAAGCACCTGCCACACCATTTCAGATGAGAGATCAGAGTAATAGTTTTAAATATGATCACAACCATACAAGTCTGAAGAAACAAGTAACTAACAATTTTCTTATATTAATCTTATGTGATTTTAATTGAAGGTTGGCAAACTGATTAAGCAATCAATGTGTAGAATTGGGACAAAAATAATTAATGATGGATAGGAATGTGGTTAGGTAAAGGTGGGAAACTTGATTAACCATCAGATAAAAACAATTAATTAATCCATAATTTATTAAAAATTTAATTAAAATATATATTTAATAAAAATTCAGTCCAATATATCCATTCATATTTTTTATGAGTGAATATCTTATTCATCCATGAAAATAATATTTAAAAAAATTAAAATCACCCTTTTAAATAAAATTTTGAAAAAAAAATTGTAAAAAAAATTAAAAATTATATATTTCTAAAAAAATAAAAAACAGTAAATTTAAGAAATACCTAATTATAAAAAAATGTTTGCATTAATTTTTATTTGATGGATTGAGAAACAATAGATAAATTATTAATTATTCCTAAAATAAAATGGATAAAATATATGAATTTACTTGTAAATATATGCGATAAATGACTGATTAATAATTTTTTTGACCACTGTGGTAATGTTTCCTGGTAAATGCAGAAAAGCCAAAAAGAAAATCATCATTCAGATGGCCTATTCCTGTGTTGCAGTGCAAATCAACACTGAGAAATGACAGAATAGAATTTTGAATTAAGCAGTGGAATATGAACAAAAAAGTGTGCAGATTGTTGTTGGTAAGTCTTGGCAAATTTACTAATGAGATTGGTTAGTTAAATATTAGTTTGGTTTCCCACTGAGACTAAAATTGAAATTGATTGAGCCCACACAACAATAAGATTGAAGAAAATGGGTATTTCCAAAAAATGGATGTGGTTAAGATAAGGTAATCTGCTAGACAAGAAAGTATGTGGACCAGAATAAGAATAACTAGTAACATAGTACTCTTATGGTACAAGTTTAATCATAAGATATAACAACAAAAATATAACCATTTATGTTTTTCAAAAACAATACAATTTTTTTTTTAAAAAAAACTTTAATTAAACATAAAGAGATTCTAATAACAAGCCTTTTAATATTTTTTTACCTAATAATAGTAATAATAATTAAATTTGGATCTAATAAATTCTCAAACAAGAAAGCAGTGACTATTACAACTTCTAATATTCTTAATTTGGATGGTTTGATTTTATAAATTTTTGTTGAGTAATTAAGTTTTTTATTCTTAACTATAATTTTTTTATTCTTAAACCATACATTTTTTTTTGAAAGTGTATTTTTTTATTCTTAAAACTAAACAAATTTTACCCTTTTACTGATTTTATCCTACCTATATATTTTCAGTAACATCAAATTTTATTTAAAATATAACTCAATTTTCCTCTGTGCCTAATCGTCCATACTTACAATTATCAATACAATAATATATTGCGTTTATTTAACTATGATGAAAGCTTAGTTGCAATAGTACAAAAGAAATTTAAAAAATGTTAAGAAGATCTAGAACTATATGGAAAAAGAAATAAGATAAAATACGTACACAATATTAATATGATACACCTTTGAAACCAAGTCCATAATGCTGTTGCATACTTCAGAGAGAAGCACTGCAATTATTGTTCTGTTCGCCATGGCTCAGTTCCTAATTTGTTGATGTTTAAGATTATTGCTCAATTTAATAAATATTCATACTAATCTAATACAAACATGCCGTGTTAAGTGTGCTTATAATGTAATTAAAGAATTGCTTAATTGTAGAGCAATTACAAAAATAAATAAAAATAGAAGAGGGTAAGAACATGCTTGTAAAGTTTGTTACAAACTGCACAGAAAAGCTAGGCTATGCATCATTCCACTTCAAGCATCAACAACATTATTACATAAATTATTACATTCCAAGTATATCATTTAAGGCGTGCCATAGTAGTGATGATGAGTCCATCATTTGTGGACTGAAGGACTCTTCTTGTGCCCACTACAGCCTGATGTGCTGCTATCAGTGTCACTGTCAGTTTCATCTGAGGCTGAATCATTCTTTCCACTACCTTCTAACGACTTTGGATGATTGAAATAAGGCTGTGTTTGGATTGACACGTAGTTTGCAGCAGTAGGAAAAGAATGGTATCCATATGTCGAAGTATAGGGTCCAGGGAGAAATGCATTTGGTGGAGGCCAATACATCACTGGCAGAAATGAACTTGCTGGCTGTGGTAGCAGTATACCATGATTACCAGAGACATTGGTCATGGAATTGGCAAGAGCTGGATTTAGGATGTGAGAATTGTCTTGGGAAGAAACCTGAGATGGCATTGAATGAAATGCTGTCATTGCATACGTGTAAGCTGAGGAATAGCCTGTTAAACCAAATTGAGTAGCTGCTGAACTTGTTGGTGCTGCCTGTTGAGATGGGGTCTTCTGTGAATTCTGAGACTTGATGATGCCATTAGGGTGCTTTTTTCCCTTGGATTTTGCAGGAAGTGTCTTTTTGGTTAAGTTGTGGGGTTCAGGAGTACCCTGCTAGAACAATACAATGTAAAAGCTTAAAAGAGCTATCAAATATGTGACACCAAAAACAGGAGCTATTTTGAGGCCACCAAAACCAATAGAAACGTGATAAAATTTTGTCTATTATGTGAGAACTTGTACTCTTCTGTTCCATGTGTAGAAATAAAATTTGATAGTAGAGTTTACTCACTCAATTTGATTTTAGAAATTGTTGCTTGAGATTTTGAATGAAAAAGAATTGGCAAGTGCTCATACAAAGAACAGTGCATTATATGAGATTCGTATTATTACATTGTCACATGCGATTGAATGTGGAAGAAACAACTCCTCGCCTTCAGCATCCTCATCACTCCTGCAAAGGAAAATTATGTGTTAGATTGAATTACATTAAATGTTTTCCTATTTAAATTACATCTACTGATTTGTTATCTGTGATGACATTGATTTAGAGCAATACTCCTAAAAGATTGTACTGTTCTTTAACTAGAAATATATGTATCTTTCTGTTTCATATTTATGCTTAGATTGGTTGTTGCATATAATTAGATAAACCTGTAATATTTCTGAAGCAAGTCTAAGTTCCGGTATTTGGTTTCCCTTTGAACTAGATAATCAGGAAATCCTGCCATAAACAGGAGTGTGATGCCCAAAGCCTTGAAGAAAAAGCTTCCACTGCGACTATGAACCAACACTGCCATTCGGCACAGGAGTGGCCCAAAAGACTTCAGTTTGTTTCTTCCCATCCTCTGTCTCACATATCTGTATTATTCAATCAAAAAATTACTCCATGTTAGACTGCATATAAATATTCATTAGAGCCAATACCATTATAAAGGAAAGTACTACGAAAAAAGGAAGCAGCAGTGGACCATTATCATTCCAAAACTTACTCATTTTGAGGAAGATTTCTTGTCCTTCCACCATATTTAATGCACAAGAATAAGTATGATGGACAGCTGGGATCTGATGGACGCATGACTCTTTCTTCTTCTAGTATCTGAACAGGACATAATACAGGGTTTTGTCGATTTGGATAAAATATTTTCCTCCGAACACCAGGATTCTCGTATAAAACATGCTCCTACATAGATTGAATCATCAATTGTTACATTTATAAAATAGAAATATCTGAGCCTAACTTTTCTATGTCTAAATTCATGCTTGAATGCAAACTAGTGACTTGGTTCCAGATATTATTTGGCTAATGGTTGCATTCTTCCATTTTGGCACACAACTACTTACTAGTTTAAATGCATCATGACAAAAAATATCTCTTATTTTAATTGATTTGGTCCATCAGAGAAATAGCATTCTAAGGATTGCTCTTACCCCAGGGCTTTTTGGAGACACGTATGGTTCTCCTTTGTTCAAAATGCTAAAATGATTGAAGTCCAGTTCGTACATATCCTCACATCCATGCCTTATGCCAAGTGATGCAAAAACTATGATTTTCCTTACAGTGTGGGACTGAGCATTTTTTTGTAGAAGGGCTTCTGACTCAATTATTCTTTTCACTTCTTTTGGGCAGAAAGGTACCTTCAGAGGCTTTCTATTATGTGATATGCGAGCCGATCCTGAGGAAGGGACCTCAGCTGCTGCTGTAAATGTTGCACTCTCCTTAATTTCTTTCCCTTGGAGTGTTTTGACTTCACTCTTCTCGGATAATGGAGGGATTAATATGCAACTCGTCTTTTGATTTTCATGATCTTCTTGTCTCACATTATTGGCTGGATCACCAGAAAAATTTCCCATGCATGTTGTATTTGATTCCTCGTCAACATGATCAACACGATAACCCTTTTCTGCACTAACGGCTTCATTTGTGTCATCAACTTCCTCATGTCTTTGGCTATTTTCCATATCATCATCAAAATTTTCATAACATGCATCATCACTATCCGTTTCACTGAAATCTGCAACAGAGTTCCAGTCTTTAAATTTTTCACCGTACAAATTTTGGCCATTGTCCATGCTCATCCAATTAACTAAGCCCTTCGCCAGATCAATCTGCTTAGGAACAATGCCTTCTGTATCAGGCGTGTACTCTGAGGCCGTTTCACTTTTCACAGTATTCCTATTTTTTTCATCATCTACCATTTCTATCTTCTGCCTCTTGAAATTCTTCAAGCTTCTTGCAACTGCATGCTGATGTTCCTGATACCAAGGGAGACATTTTCATCTTTAATGATAAAAGGGATGAAAACTTACAAGGAACATGAATAATAATGAAAAGGGGCATCATGGCGATCATGTTTCTGATGTGTCAATAAATCTTGATCATCATATACAGTTGATATGAGTGTCAAATATGGATACACATATACACATAACATGTATATCATTCCCCCACACTCCGACCAACTATACTTAGATTTCAGCATGCAATGTGCAGATACGTATAAGCATATATGCTATATGATATAATATAACAATGGTTTGCAGCCGGTTCATCAAGTTAGAAAATGCATTTTCATGCATAACACTAACTTTAAACAGGCAAGTGCTTATTTAAGCAAAAATACAATTGCAAACAAGAAAAACTAGTCACTAATTGTTTAATGACTAACCGTACTTGAGATTCTTTGTTTCTTTCTCTTAACTGAGCTTCGAGCATTGATATTCTCTCCATGAGCTCTGCATTCTTCTTTCTTTCCCTCTCCAACTCGGCCGAAATCTCAGCAACAACATTGACGCTATCTCCTCTCACTTCTTGTTCTATAGCACACAATGATGAGGCATTGACCAAAGTAGTACAAGATTGGAGTTGTACCATTGGGAATTAAGTTAAATGATTACGTAAATTGACAGATAGATACCCTATAACCCCTGATTAATAATAGTAAATAAGAAAATTGTACTTCCAAAGCAGAACTAATAGCAGAAATGATACGTAAAACAATACTTGGGTTGCTTATGTAAAATATGATCGGAAAGCATAATGTTAAGGTCTTTTGCTAAAGCATATATATTCCTAACAGTTCATAGTTGGCATGGAAAATGGATTCTGAAATGGAGCATTTGACTGGCAAACTTGTATTGGAAAACACAAAAGTGTATGCAGTGGAAACAAATCGGATATAAAGAAGAGAAGAGTTTCACTCTCACTGGAGGCCAAGAAGAGAAGTTAAACTCATTAACCAATGCCAATAGACAGAGGCAAACGGCATGATAGTGATCTCAATGCAAGGCAAGAATGGAGTCCTTTTTGTTTTGAGTTTTGATTAATATGATTTCTCAGTTTGGTAAAAGAAAAAGAGCACAGCGAGAAGAGAGGCATGCATTAGCATCACCACGTGCGCTTCTCTCTCTCTATATCATTGTATTCCGAGCCACACTTCTGGTATTATCTTCAGATCGCAGAAAAGCGAAATCTTTAACGGGTTTGTCTCACGAATTCACCATCCCAGAAGCTCAAGTCATATTGTAGCCTCTTAGGCTTAAAGGGTGGACAAATTACAAGTATCTAAATTAAAAAATTCGCATCAGAAGAATAGTTGTATATCTTTAACCGTATTTGATTTGCGATTTTTCTTGTTCCGAAATCGAAGTGCGCTTGGTACAATACAAGTTCTATATTATTAAGCCATGTACTGTGAGTACATATTAGTAGTTAGTTATTAATTTTGGGATACTAGTAGACCATTGAAGAGAATGTGCAGCTTTGGTGCTTGGTAAGGTTAAATAAACCTGCAGCATACATAGCTTGGTGGTGGCTTCAATTTCTTTTTTTGGACAGTGCATGAATCTTCTCTGCTACTGGTCATGACAACTCACCGTCATGTTTTAATTAGAGTTGCATTGCGTTGTCTTTTCTTTAAAGTCTGAGGCTGTTACCATGTTAACAGTTTGGAGCATCCGAGGCACCATTCACATATATTATTCTATTATTTATTCAACTCTGTCCACTGCGTTGCTGTTTCAAACTTACAATGTCAAATGTTACATTTCCACTTCCACCCTTTGGCCACAAAAGGATGAAAAAGCTTCTCATCTTTGATGTTTTCATAATTTTAGTAATTTTAGCGTCTATGAGAGGCCTTTTAACTCATATTTCTCTGTTTGTTGTAAAATCATTACTATATAATAATGATTTCTCTTTCCCAGACATGTATAGCTACAAAGAAAGGGGTGCACACGTGCATATATATAATATTATAGTTAGTGGGGTGCATAATAGGCAGTATAAAAAACAAGCTCACGTGGATGAGTAACTTAAATGGTTGTCTCTTGATACAATTTTTGTCAGGGGAATATGAAGCTAAAACCTTGGATACCATCTTATTAATATTAAACAAAGTTTATTAGCGTCAGGCATTTCTCCTTTTGCAAGCTACGCCCTTTGATTATTCTTAGGAGCTGTGGCCAGTTTACTTTGAGGTTACCCCAAGAAATCAAATATGTGAAAATTCGGACCCACGATTCTACTGACTTCTCAGGATTCTTTATAAAATACAAAAAACAAAGAAACAAACACTTTATCATCACTGCATTTCTAGTTTCTTTTGCCTCACTCTGTCTATAGTTTACTTCAATGCTTTTGCTCCACAGACCATAAAATGCAGCTGTTCTCTGTGTGGACTACTGCACTTCCTTTTGGCAGATGCTCAATAAATTGACATCAACTAAGTTAAATTTTGCACATTTGATAGAGAAAACAAAAATGTACTGGACACATGTAACATACCATATGTATAAGGTAAATTACTGACATCACTGTAACATAATACAGAAAATTAATATAAAGCCTAAATCTTGAATTGAAGGAGAGAATCAAAATTTTAAAACTGAATATGAATCATTATAAACATAATAAAATACTGATTTAATTGATGTGACATTCCTATTTATATTTGTACACAGCCTGTTTACAAATGTCAAACTGTGGTTTGCAGGGGACTTTTAAGTAGTAATGTTTGAGCTTCTTTTTTAAAAACTCAAAATTATCAATTCTTTCAGTTTTAAATAAAAAAACAAAAAAAAATGAAGTTAAGACTGGCCGAATTCTAAACTGCCAAGTCAAACTGTATTATTTAGATAATTATTTGGTAAATATTTAGTATAGTATACTGTTAGATGAAATAAATTATCTTAATTACGCTATTTTAGTCAAAATTTCATGTTTAGAGGACCACTTGTAAAGTAATGCATTAATTTTTAACAAAAATAAAGCACAAGTCATTTCAGTTTTATGTTCTCATTTTGCTTTTTCTATTAAAATTAAAATTTTAAGATTTTGGATAAAATTAATTTAAAACAAATCAAAGCATATAAATATATAAAAATTTTAAAAATTTTATTTAGGTAAATGAATAGAAGTTATGTATAAAAAAGCATCACATGTCCTTTAATATAATTTCATATTTATAAACTAATTTAAAGGCTATTTTTACCAGTACTTCAAATGTAATCAACTAGCTTATCAAATATCTCACATAAACTCGTCTATTAGGTATAGAGTAACCATCTAACCCACTATTTATTACTTTTTTTTCAAACAGTCAAATTAAAAAATGAAAATATACAAAATACAATTAAGAATATTCAGACTATTTAAGCAATTGAGATTAATTACATTTAAGCAACTGAGATAAACTACCTAGAATAAAGTAATAGACATAAATATGTCCAGTAGGATAAGATAGGCCACAATATATAGCACATTAAAACAAGAGGTGATTTACCTCTTATTATAGCTCTAATAGCTCTAATCAATAGGTATAAAAAAGAAGAAAATATAGCATTTGCACACAAGATTAAATTGTCAAAACATTATGCGAAAAAAAGTTTTTCAAGTTTGCACTGTAATATAAAGGTTAAGGAAAACAGTTCCCTCCCTTGATTACTTGTTACTTGGCCACAATAAAAATGATAACTCTATATGGTACAAAAGTATCTTAATGTAAAAATTCAGTTTTCCATGTCACTTGTAAAATGTGACAGCTGAACATATAAAAAAGTACAGACACCAAGCAATCCGACAGACACAACAGGAACCTTGTAACAAATTGGGATTGCAAAGAAATATCATCACTGCATTAAGTGTACTGTCACACATTCCCGAAGATAATGCTTTTTCCCAACAGTAATAAGTCACTGCTCAACCAATCAGTGGATTTAAAGTGGTTGTCCCTCCCGGTTGTGGCATTCCACTTCTCATCATTGCACAAAATTCCTCATAGTTTATTCTTCCATCCTGTTAGTTCAAGAATTGTTAGTAACAGCATCATTGTTCTATACCGCAATTAAACAAACTAGAGCCAACTTACATTATCTGTATCCACCTCAGATATTATTTCCTTTATTGTTGCTTCATCACCCATTCCATGTTGGGTCATAGCAGTCTCCAATTCATCTCTAGTAATGTACCTGGACATGAATTTAAAGCCAATTCTTATCCATCAACCTTGCGTGACCCTCAAGTCTCAGATTATTGATATAGTCTTAAAGTGAAGTAATGCAGTTTAACAGAGAAATGTTGCAGATAAAAAGTACTGTCTAATATGGACATGGAGACTAAAAAAACAAAATTCAAATTCTCATAACAACAATGAAGAACTCGACAAGAATCAAACCACTGGATGATATTTGTCTGAACACAAATGATTAGAAAGAAATTGTAATATGGAAATCGCCTAAATACCAGTATTGTAAAACTCACCCACTGTTATCCTTATCAAAATACTGGAATGCTTTGTAAAGATGTTCATCACGTTCAAGTCTATGCCTATGCATTGTAGCCGAAATGAATTCAAGATAGTCAATTGACCCATTTCCATCAACATCAGCCTGAGAAAAATTATACACAAGAACAACAACGCTGAGTTCAAGATACAGTGAATGCACAAATGTTCAACTAGTTATGCTCTTGACGGATATGTAACTACTGTCAACTTACAGCATCCATGAGTTGCTTCACTTCAGCCTCAGACAATCTTGATCCAATTCTAGCCAAGCCAGTCTTCAATTCTTCATAGGTAATTGTGCCACTGTTGTCAGTGTCCATATTTGCAAACATTGCTTTCAGACCTTTAATCTCCTCTTCTGACAGATTTTCAGCAATAACCTCGAGAAATTTCCACCAATGTCAGTAATGGAGAAATATTTAGAGAAAAAAATAAACTGGAACATGTAACTCATAAAATGCTTCTCAGCTGCATACCATGAATTGAGAGGATAACTTCAAGAATAAAAGCAGTATCTAGAAACCTAGAAGCACAGATACAATGCAAATACATAATATAACGTATAAAGTTATAATTTATACAACACAAATCTTTAATCAAGAGAGAGAATTGAACTTCTAAATATGAGCTCAAGTCATTGTAGGTGTAGTCGTATTTATTAACATGCTTTGATTTATCTAATTACTATCGGAATAAGACTATAGGTACAAAAGTTTTTAAAAATAACATGAGATAAGGAGTAATTCTTAAGGGTTTGTACTTCCTTGCCGAAAAGTTGAAAACTTCAGGACACCAGTCTTCCTGTAAAATAATTTATGTCAATAACATAGACAATATGTCATTTTTAGAACGCAATTCTCTCATTCCATGACATTGTTGTATTAAATATGATGAAAAGAGATTGCAAGGGCCAGTTGAAAAGACATTATTAACTTGTTTCAAGTGAAAGCAACAAAGGCTTATATACCAGACAGAACAAACAGGAGGACTTTAATAATATTGTAGTAGTCATATTCCAGAATGGGTAAATTTAAAATTGTTTGTGTACCCAATATAATAACTGCAATGAAAAGAGAATCATCATCCCTCAACAATATCAAGAACTATCAGAAATGGACATTGCCGGTAGATGTTTAATTCAAGTTTGATGTCATACCTTCAATGCTAGCTTCTTGAGCTTATTCATTGCCCTGAATTGTTTCATTCTGGATAGAACTGCACTATCAATTGGTTTATCGGATGCCTCTCCGCCTTCTCTCATCCATGGGTGTTCTTACCAAAAAAATCATCAATCTTAATCAGGTTTTGTTTGACAAAGAAAAAACTAGACAAAACAGTGCCAACTCAAATGACTAATGAGAACAAATTACTTAGTTAATGATATTTTGGTCGTAACTTATTGTTGGTAGGCTATTAACATTTCCCTGGATAGGATTTTGCTTGCTGGTTCTTATTTCTACAGTTCAACACACAAGCAAACTATTCTCGCTGCCTACATGTACGTAACTTGGGAAAGTAGATGCAGCAAATAGAAGCACTCAAAAAATTTGTAATAAAAACTGAAAGGAGGACAAGTAAACTGCTAAACTAATACTAACATAAATAATAGCACTTTTAATTTAAATAAATAAGTACTGCATTTATGACAGTTACTTGAGTCAGATTAGTAACGGTAGTCTAATACCAAGGACTTGCGCAGAAGTAATCCGCTTCTTTGGATCTTGTGTCAGCATCTTCCTGACTAGATCTTTAGCGCTGTCTGATATGGATGGCCATGGTTCACTTACAAAATCAAGTTCACCTTCCAATATGGCGTTAAATATTCCCTTTTCAGTTTCTGCAGAAGATAATAGAAACATATTCTCACACCTATCGTATGTTGAAGAGTTAATATTTAAATAAGAAACTTAACAATAAACAATAGATATGCAACATTGTCAAACTACAATTAGATCTTACCAGCCCAAAAAGGTGGTACACCACTGAGAAGAATATACAATATGACGCCTGCACTCCAAATATCTATTTCCTTTCCATAACTACGACGCAATACCTCGGGTGCAACATAGTAAGCACTGCCAACCATATCATGATATACCTTCCCTGAAAGAATTTAGAAAATACAATGAATTATCAAATGCAAATTGTGAAAGTAATGGCCGAGTTAGGTAACAATATGTAGGTCCTTTAGAACGACCATAGCAGTCAAATGCAATTAGAATTCAACATAAGCTGTAACTAAAAGGACTATTCAATCCGGTGGATACACTTCAATGCACCTGCTGAAAAGGAATTAGAAAGCAATGTAGCATCGGATCTTAAATTTGCTTAAAAAGTCACCTACATCACAAAATCAAATATTATTTTTACAATGGCTGTCCTGATCAGAGATACCTACATCTGGAATCAATCTCACTCCGATAATTCCTTAGTATAGAATCATCTCCAAGAATCAGGGTAGCCATATCAAGGTGATATCTATATAATAAACAAACATTTCACAATCCACGGAGTGTGTGGGCCTTTAAAGTTCCCAAATGTCACTGGTCACCTTAGACATAAGTTTAACCCGGCGATAGAACTGGGAAAACCTATCCTATCAATGTTCTTATGAGTTGATGAGTCAACTTAATCTTGACGTCCAAATGGTTCACCAGTGAAGTAGGGAACAAAAAAAATCAGAATCCGAGGTAACACAACAATGCAAGCAACAAATAAACCAATCAGAAATAGATAACATCAAAGCGAAAAAAGGAACAAAATTTCTATCAGGGTTCACCGCTCACTGCCCCCTGAATATCTAAAGCAAAGAGTAGTGACAGAGAGTAGGAGGGTTGAAAGTGAAAGTGATGGGAACCTTCTTCAATGAAGACAGAGAGTCCAAAATCAGTAGCCTTGAGCGTAGCATCGTCATCCTTAGTAGAGAGCAGGAAATTTTCGGGCTTGAGATCCCGGTGCAAGACTCCCATGAAGTGGCAAATGTGAACAACGTTGACAATGGCGCGGCAGAGTGAGGCGGCGGCTCTCTCGGAGTAGTGGCCTTGGGCGATTATCCGGTCGAAGAGCTCCCCACCGGCGCAGAGTTCCATTACAAGGTGGACCGACATCCTGTCCTCGTACGCCCCCTTGAACTCCACAATGTTGTTCTGCCCAGACAAATGCTGCATGATCTGAATCTCCCTCTTCATGTCCTCCCTGTCCGCCCTCGACACCAGCTTCCTCTTCAGAATCGACTTGCAAGCGTAAGTCATTCCGCTCGCATTCTCCGTGCACAGATACGTTATCCCGAATTGCCCTCTTCCCAGTTCCTTCCCCAGACTGTAGTACTTCTTTATATCCTGAAAGGGTTTCCCAAGAATCGTGGCGTCGGGTTTCTGCACCGCCCTGGCATTCTGGGTCGGAGAAAGTTTCGGTTTTGGTGAACTCGCTACCACCTCTGAATGTGGTTGTGGTTTGGGTAGTGCTGATGTTTGAACCTGTGCAACAGTGGTGGTAGGTGGTTGTTGAACAACATTGTGACCACCACTGCCACTATGAGTGCCTGATCCATAGGCACTGCTGAATTCTGCGTTTGATTTTTTCTCCTTGCTGCCATGACAACCCATTTTCTCTTTTGAAGGATTTGGGAGAAGATTCAGAGATGGAAGGAGATAGTTTACAGTGATGCGGGCAGAAAGTCGAAAAGAGGGACAAAAGGCAGCTAGTGTCCAAAGTCCAAAGCGATGGTGACACTGTCAACACTCGCTGTAAAAAACATTGAATATTTTCGAATCCCCCCAATTATCTTTTCTAAAAAAATATAATCTTAAATAAATTAACCAATAAATAGGTTCATGATGGCACCCCAAGAAAAGGAAAGGCTCGTGAAAATAATTTGGTTTGGTTTGGAATTTAGTTTTATTTGATTACAGACCACTCCAGCAAATCTCACTGCATTTGCCAAATTTTACCAACACCTCCTTATCTTCCCCCTTCACCTTTATGATAAAAAATGATTTTAACTTTTTTTTTAAATTTTAAATAATCATAAATCAAACATAACTTCATCTTTTTATTAACTTTTGTATCATCACTTTTCATACCTCTCTTTCTATCACATATCTCCTTTTTCATTGCAGTATTTCCATTCTTCTCTAGCCACAATTTTTTCGTTACAATATTTTCATTCTTCTCCAACCACAATGTTTGAGAAAATAATTTCATTATTTGTAGGTGAGAAGGTTGACAATTTGAACGTACGTGAGAAGGTTGACAAGAAAATTAGTTGCATTTGACATTCTTCAATACGAATTTTTTTTTTTTTAGTTTTATATTCAATTTTTGCATCTCGTTTGTGACTTTCAAAAAATAGAAAAAAAAAATAGGCGAACAAAAATATATTTATCATTAGTAAAAACATCACAAAACTGACTCTGACTACCAACGTTCACCACCAGACACCACAAGTAACCACCACCACTTGAAAATGAAAAAGGCGTCACACTCGCCAACATACTCAAAAAGGTATTGTTGGAATTAAAAAAAGTATGGAGGTGTAGGAAGAAGGTATAAAGGTACAAGGAGAATTTTCTCTCCGTTAGGGATTCAAATGTAGTACACCTCGCATTGGCCCATAAAGTGTAAGTTAGGTTGATCCGTTCCACATAAGAAATATAAACTGATTTTGTTGGCTCACTTTATATAAGGGTGGCAATTTCTTCCTGCAACCAATCAATTGTGATTGGCACCCGATGAACTTTCTAAAAACCCATTGTACCCTTGTCATGTTTATTTTGAAAAAGCTTGTAGGATGCGCTGCAAAGAACCTTAGTTTGAGTTTGGTGATGGTTTGAGCTGCAGAGAAGGTGCGTTTAGTTGGTGTTAGAGGGACGTTTTTAGGTTGAGAGGTAAAAACCCATTTAAAGTGTTTTTTCACATTTCGTTCGAGTTTAGGTGGTCCTGGATATTGATGTCCAAAAGCCTGGTTATAAACTTCCGGATGCCAACATCCAGAAGTCATTTTGAGTCACACTGAATGAAAATATCCATAAGTAGTTAACACTTGGAGTTGAACGTTCTGGACAGCCATGTCCGTAGTAGAAAAGTATGTTACGGATGTCATTATCCAGAATACTGTTATGCATCCGAATGTACGTATCCGAAATGGTGATGTATACTTCCGGATTTGGTGATGCGGAAGTGTGTTTTCTGCATTACGGATTATTTTATCCGAAAGCTAACTGATTTTTTTTTTCAGCATTGGCAATGGATACAAAGGACTCATTTATGGGAATTTTAGGGAAGATTGATGTGTGGGATGGATTAGATGATGTTGATCTAGAGCACTCAATGAGTTATAACATGTTAGACAATGAACATAGGGAACATCACTGTAGTGAGGCATTTACTAAAAATGAGGTATGGTAAATGTTAGGCTTGTAAATGTTATTTTTATTAATGATTTTAAATTTTGGCATATGTTGTTATAGGTATTTCATGATTGAGGTGAGTTGTTATAGTGGGCAAGGAGTGTTGGCTATAGTTATTGTTGAACCAAGTGGTGTTCAATGTTTTGAAGAATCCAAATCCTTTGAAGGATGTTGAAGCCTCTGCTTTGCTTGTTGCTGTTGTGCTGGTTTATAGTTTTGTTCTGGGGTAGTTTTATGTTGTAATCCACCCTTAGATTAAATCTCAAAGCAATTAGCATCTCAATCTTTAACAAAGCAAAGAGTTTTTCAAGCTAAGTTGAAACAACCGATTGTTCTGTCGAAGCAACCGATTGTTTACACTTAGGTGTTTTGAGAAAGTTTGAAAACTATTTTCAAATGGTGAAATCTGTTAAGTAACAAAACAACCGATTGATTCGAGGAAACAATCGATTGTTTGTTTCGGAACCATAACAGAATAACTGTTTTCTTTGACTGAGCTTTAAATGATTTGAAACAGAATACGCTCCAGTCATTAAATGCTTTGACCAATCTTTTTAAAGCAGTTAAGAGTTTGTTAAGATTTGATAACTAACTATATCTTGGTATAAATTCAGAAAAACTGTTTTTGAAGAAAGAGAGATCTTTAATAAAAGTTTTTCTAAAGAGAGTTTTTAAAAAGTGCTAAGATTGCTTAAGATTTTTGTGATTGATCAAGGTGCTGGGATAGGATTCTACTTGTATTGATTTCATATATTCATCTGTAACAAGTTTAAGCTTTGTAAACTGCAGAAACATTTTGTCTATGTGTTTTTGCTGAGATTGGCTGTGTGTTCTTGAGGTGTTCAAGATCAGCAATCTTAGTGTTGGCCAAGGAGAGTGTGTTTCTTGAGGTTTTCAAGGTCATTCTCTTGGTTGTTGTGTAAGTGATCAAGGTGTGATTGCTTAGTGGATTTCCTCAGGGTTTCTGAGAAGACTGGATGTAGCTCTGGGTTGGAGTGAACCAGTATAAACATCTATGTACAATCTCTCTATCCTTATCTCTTTAAATTCAATTTGTTTGTTGTTTGCTAGTATAAACAACCGATTGTTTCGAAGAAACAACCGATTGTTTTTTCTAGTGTTACAGTTTTGCTTGCTGTTTTGGCTAACTGAATTGCTGAATCAATTAGTTTCCGAAATAAATTCATTCTAGTTGGGAAAAGATTGCGAAAACCCCTTAAACAATTTACCCCCCGTCTAGTTTAAAGCCATCTTTTCTAACAATTGGCATCAAGAGCTTGGTTCTTGAAAGTTATTCAAGTTGATCTAAAATCTTTTTTATGGCTGGAAAACTATCTTTTGAGGAGGGTGCTTCAATCTACAAACCACCTTTATTCTGTGGATAGAATTATAAGTTTTGGGAAGCAAGAATGAAAATCTTTATTGAATCAATTGATCAAAGAATTTGGGACTCAATTGAGAATGGTCCTTACATTCCAAAATTCAAAGAGAATAATTCCTTTACTGCAAAACCTTTGTCCAAATGGACAGATGATGAATGTAAGATGGCTCAGCTTGATAGGTCTGCTCAAAACATTATAGCTTCTGCACTAGATACTAATGAATTTTTCAAGATATCAAAGTGCAAAACTGCTAAGGAAATGTGGGAGACTCTCAAGGCTGCTCATGAACCAAAGAAAGAAATGACAAAGAGTCAAGCAAGAAGGAAGAAAAGGAAAAATAAGAAAAGCCTCAATCTTTGCTTAATGGCCAGAAGGGAGGATGACTCATGTAGTGTAAGTTCATCAAACTCTTCAAACTTTGAAAATTATGGTCAATTGCTTCAAGCCTTTCAAGAAACACATGAAGAAGCCAATCGATTGGCTCTCTTAAACAATCGGTTGAAAGAAAAGAATAGCTGGCTTGAAAACAGGGTAAAGGCACTGGAGGAGGATTTAGAAAGTTCAAAAATGGATATTGAAAATCTGGAAATCATTTATAAAAACTCCTCTTGCAAGTGTAATACTCTAGTTTGTGAAAATTGCGAAAATCTTGAAAAGAAGGTCCACTATCTTGTTAAAACAATGGATAAGCTTTCTAAAGGCCAATCTAACTTTGAAAGTGTGCTAGCATCTCAAAATTGTGTTTTTGGAAAATCTGGATTGGATTTTAATCCACAAAAATAGCAAGATATATTTTCAAAATCATTTTCGAAAATGCCAGAAAAACAATCGATTGGACCATCGAAACAACCGATTGTTACATGCTTCTATTGCATGAAAAGAGGTCATTCTGTGCGATTCTGTAAAATCAGAAAACATGTTGTTCCTAAAGGGCTTATGAAGTGGACTCCCAAGAAAAATAAAGCGTGTAATGATGAGTATAAACCAGATGGACTCTCATTCATAAGGGGACCAAATCTATGTACTTGAAAATCTTTTCTGTAGGGAATCTTGGAGGAAAGAAAGCAACTTTGGTACTTGGACAGTGGATGCTCCAAGCATATGACAGGGGACAAATCAAAGTTCCTGAGAATATCCTTCAAGCAAGAGGGTCATGTCACCTATGGAGACAACAACAAAGGAAGAATACTTGGGAGAGGATCCATAGGAGATGAGAGCATCTTGGTGATTCATGATCTGCTCTTTGTTGAAGGCCTAAAGCATAATCTACTGAGTATTAGCCAACTATGTGACAAGGGGTATCAAGTGATGTTCAAGACAAACACATGTGAAATATGTCTACCCAACACCAAAGAGGTAATGTTGGTAGGTAAGAGTTAATAATGTGTATCTTCTAGATATCTCTTCACCATGTTCAATTGGATGTCTTCTATCCAAGCAAGATGAATCTTGGCTTTGGCATAGAAGAATTGCTCATATTCACATGAATCATTTGAACAAGCTAATATCAAAAGATCTTGTGATTGGGCTGCCAAAACTCAAGTTTGAGAAGGATCACATTTGTGAAGCTTGCCAAAAAGGGAAAGAAGTGAAAAGTTCTTTTAAAACCAAAAATGTTGTCTCTTCATTGAGACCTCTTCAACTCCTTCACATGGGTCTCTTTGGACCCTCTAGAACTATGAGTCTTGGTGGAAATTATTATGCTCTTGTTATTCTTGATGATTTCTCTAGGTACACCTGGACCGTGTTCTTGGAATCAAAGAGTGATGCCTTTGCTACATTCAAAAAGCTAGCAAGAAGACTTCAAAACACAAAGAGCAACAACATAGGTTCCATAAGGAGTGACCATGGAGGAGAATTTCAAAATGAGAAGTTTGTCAAGTTCTGTGAGAAGTTGGGAATCCTACACAATTTCTCTGCTCCAAGAACACCACAGCAAAATGGAGTTGTAGAGAGGAAGAACAGGTCTCTTGAAGAGCTTGCAAGGACAATGCTTAGTGAATCATCACTTCCTAAGTATTTTTGGGCAGATGTAGTAAGCACCTCTTGTTATGTGATGAATAGGGTGCTTATAAGGCCTATTTTGAAGAAAACTCCATATGAACTTTTCAATGAAAGGAAGCCTATCATCAGCCACCTCAAAGTCTTTGGCTGTAGCTGTTTTGTTCTCAACACTGGAAAGGAAAGCTTGGGAAAATTTGATGAGAAAGTTGAACTTGGCATTTTCATTGGTTATTCACTCACAAGCCATGCTTATAGAGTCTACAACAAAAGGTTGATGACTGTAGAAGAATCAGTTCATGTAGTCATTGATGAGGTAGATTGCAGAATCAGTGACAACCCAAAGATCAATGCTAAAGAAGACGAAAAGAGCATCAGTTTGGAGAAGCTGGATATCTGTGCAAAAAAACAACTGGTTGTTTCTGCGAATCAACCGATTGAAAATCTGCAACAGAGTGAGTTGCCCAAAGAGTGGAGGATTCCAAGAGATCTGTCAGTGGATAACATCATAGGTCAGATAAAGGAAGGTGTCTCCACACGTAGCTCCATCTCAAACTACTGCAGACACACAACTTTTGTCTCTCAAATTGAACCAAAGTCAATTGAAGAAGCTCTCAAGGATGAGAAGTGGGTTGAAGCTATGCATGAAGAGCTAAACCAATTTGAAAGAAATGAGGTATGGCCTCTTGTCCCTAAAACTAATGAAATGAATATTATTGGTGCAAAATGGATTTTCAAGAACAAGCTAGATGAGGATGGAGTGATCACTAGAAACAAAGCAAGGCTAGTTGCTAAAGGCTACAATCAAGAAGAGGGCATAGACTATGGTGAAACCTTTGCTCTTGTGGTTAGATTGGAGGCTGTGAGGCTGCTGTTGGCTTTTGCATGTATGAGTGGTTTTAAGCTCTTCCAAATGGATGTAAAGAGTGCCTTCTTGAATGGCTACATTAATGAAGAAGTCTATGTAGATCAACCACCGGGTTTTGAAGATCACAAGTATCCCAACCATGTCTTTAAGTTGAAGAAAGCTTTGTATGGACTGAAACAAGCTCCAAGGCAGTGGTATGAGAAGCTTAGCAACTTTCTGCTATCTCTTGGTTATGAAAGAGGAATGGTAGACAAGACTCTCTTCATCAAGAAGTCATATGCAGAAATAATTCTTGTGCAAATATATGTTGATGACATCATCTTTGGTGCTACACAAGATAGGTTGTGTGAAGAATTTGTGGCTGCAATGAAAGGTGAGTTTGAAATGTCTATGATGGTAGAACTATCTTTCTTTCTTGGATTGCACGTTAAACAAACAAAGGATGGGATCTTCTTAAGTCAATCAAAGTATTGCATTGAGATTCTCAAAAAATTTGAAATGGAAAATTGCAAAGAGGCAAGTACTCTAATGCCATCAAGCTGCTACATGGATGCAGATACTGCTGGAAAAAGTATAGATCAAACAAAATTCAGAGGTTTAATTGGATCATTGCTTTATCTAACAGCAAGTAGGCCAGACATCATGTTTGCGGTGTGTCTATGTGCACGATATCAAGCAAATCCTAAAGAGTCACACTTCAAAGCTGCAAAAAGGATTCTGAAATATCTCAAAGGAACTTCATCTGTAGGATTATGGTATCCTTCTCATTCTCCAATACATTTAATTGGTTATTCAGATTCTGACTTTGCAGGTTGCAAGCTAGATAGAAAGAGCACAAGTGGCACTTGTCACCTTCTTGGCTCTAGCCTAATCTCATGGCATAGCAAGAAGCAAGCATGTGTTGCTCTCTCTACTGCTGAGGCAGAATATATAGCTGCTGGTAGCTGCTGTGCACAAATCCTATGGCTCAAACAACAACTTGCAGATTTTGGTTTACAAATAAGCAAAGTTCCTTTCATGTGTGATAACACAAGTGCAATCAATCTTACCAAAAATCAAATCCAGCACTCAAGGACCAAACATATTGAAATAAGACATCATTTCATTAGAGATCATGTGGAAAATGGGAACTATGAAGTGAAGTTTGTGGAGACCAAACTGCAGGTAGTTGACATCTTCACAAAGCCTTTTCCAAAAGAGAGGTTTTTCTTCTTAAGAAATGAGTTAGGTATTCTTGATCTAAATAATCTCTCTTAAAATCTGTGTTTGGTACATGTTAAAATCTATTTGTGAAGACAAATAGGGGGAGAATTATTGGTTCTTGTATATCTGTATCTTATATGCATAAAATGTTTAAATTTCTGAGAATAAAAGTGTTTTATGCTGCTGTTGATAGAAACAACCGATTGTTTCGTGTAAACAACCGATTGAATTTTATGTTGAAAAAGGTATAATATAATCTAACTTGCTATTGTAAGAAGCTTTGGATAGTGTAAATGCTTTCTCTGCAGGAACTGCTTCAGATTTAATCAGTGCAACACAAGCACCAGGGATTTGTCTTCATCAAATAGGGGGAGATTGTTGAACCAAGTGGTGTTCAATGTTTTGAAGAATCCAAATCCTTTGAAGGATGTTGAAGCCTCTACTTTGTTTGTTGCTACTGTGCTGGTTTATAGTTTTGTTCTGGGGTAGTTTTATGTTGTAATCCACCCTTAGATTAAATCTCAAAGCAATTAGCATCTCAATCTTTAACAAAGCAAAGATTTTTTCAAGCTAAGTTGAAACAACCGATTGTTCTGTCGAAACAACTGATTGTTTACACTTAGGTGTTTTGAGAAAGTTTGAAAACTGTTTTCAAATGGTGAAATCTGTTAAGTAACAAAACAACCGATTGATTCGAGGAAACAATCGATTGTTTGTTTCGGAACCATAACAGAATAACTATTTTCTTTGACTAAGCTTTAAATGATTTGAAACAGAATACACTCCAGTCATTAAATGCTTTGACCAATCTTTTTAAAGCAGTTAAGAGTTTGTTAAGATTTGATAACTAACTATATCTTGGTATAAATTCAGAAAAACTGTTTTTGAAGAAAGAGAGATCTTTAATAAAAAATTTTCTAAAGAGAGTTTTTAAAAAGTGCTAAGATTGCTTAAGAGTCTTGTGATTGATCAAGGTGCTGGGATAGGATTCTACTTGTATTGATTTCAGATATTCATCTGTAACAAGTGTAATCTTTGTAAACTGCTAAAACATTTCATCTGTGTGTTTTTGCTGAGATTGGTTGTGTGTTCTTGAGGTGTTCAAGATCAGCAATCTTAGTGTTGGCCAAGGAGAGTGTGTTTCTTGAGGTTTTCAAGGTCATTCTCTTGGTTGTTGTGTAAGTGATCAAGGCGTGATTGCTTAGTGGATTTCCTCAGGGTTTCTAAGAAGACTGGATGTAACTCTGGGTTGGAGTGAACCAGTATAAACATCTGTGTACAATCTCTCTATCCTTATCTCTTTAAATTCAGTTTGTTTGTTGTTTGCTAGTATAAACAACCGATTTTTTCGAAGAAACAACCGATTGTTTTTTCTAGTGTTACAGTTTTGCTTGCTATTTTGGCTAACTGAATTGCTGAATCAATTGGTTTCTTAAATAAATTCATTCTAACTTTAAAAAGTTTGCAAAAACCCCTTTAAACAATTCACCCCCCCCCCCCTCTAGTTTAAAGCCATCTTTTCTAGTAAGTAATGCAAGCTTGAGGATCTGTTGTGGATTATGATATTGTTGAGGCCTTTGAAGATCGTGTGAATGCTCTCCAAGTTATCTGTTCTCCATGACCTATTTTTGTTGATTATGTGATGGGTACATGGTTACGTCCACACAAAGAGAAATTTGTGAAGGCATAGATAGAGAAGGTCATGCACTTAGGAAACACAGCAAGTAACAGGGTTGAGGCGGCACATTGGAACCTAAGGAGAATTTTGTAGAATTCAATGGGGGATTTATGTTTCTATTGGGATTCGATGAATAAGATGATTATCTTACAACATAATGCAATCAAAGCTTCATTCCAAAAGAGTTTGCATGTCATTGGGCATCGTTTTAAGGTTACAACTTACAAAAAGTTGTTAGGTTTTGTGTCAAAATATGCTTTGAACCTTATTGCCGAAGAGCTTGATAGGGTTAAATCAGTGGGGTTTGATAAAAAAAAGGTGTGGATGTAGTCTTACATGTACTCATGGTCTTCCATGTGCATGTGAATTGACTTCGTTTGGTGTGGGTAGCATACCACTTAAATCAGTACATGTCATGTGGACTCGATTAAGCTTTGAAGATATTGCAACTAAACAATGTTCATCTAAGTTGTCAATTGACAAAGAGTTTGAGGTCATCGCAAAGAGATTCAAAGACTTGGACGTTGCAAGTAAGGTTAACATCAAAACTAAATTGCAAGAGATTGCCTTTCCAGAGAAGACATCTATTTACGCACCACCTGATAAGGTGAAAACAAAAGGTGCTGTAAAGGTGGCTCGTCCTACCAAATTCATGAGATCAACTAAGTGAGTCCCTTCTTATTTTGAACATGTGGATTTCTTACACTCACAAGAGGATAGTTCTTCGAGTATAAAATGTAATGAAGGACAATTACCACAAATTCTACCACCAAAATCCATTCCTTTCCTTGATCAATTCCCTGCAGGGTATCATCCATACATTGTTGATGTTGTCGACGTTAAGGCTAATGGCCATTGTGGGTACTGTGCTGTTGTTGTCGAATTGGGCAAGGGAGAGGAGTCATGGGCAGTGGTTCGAATGAATTTGTTAAAAGAACTAAGTGAATGGAGACAAGAATATGTTGAACTGTTTGGTGGTGATTCACGATATGAATACTTGAAGAAGTCACTTTTAGTTGACCACATGTCTATGGTACCAACACTAACACCCTTTAATTTGTACTTTGCAATTCTTCATTTAACTATTTTCGTCATTTGTACTTATAGGCGGGAACAAATAAGTGGATGACAATTCCAAACATGGGATATGTTATTGCAAATCGGTATAATGTCATTTTTGTTTCATTGTCAGTGGTACAATCATTGACTATTTTTCCTTGAAGAACCCAAGCACCAAGTAACTTCAGTCATCACCAAATGATTACAATTGGGCATGTCCACGGAAATCATTCTGTACAGGTATACCCTAAACAAATGAAAAAGTTACACATACTGCTAAATTAACACTTATGTAACTTATATTTATTACCTTTATAGGTGAAGCTCAAAGATGGTTGTCCAATTCCACCTACAGATATATTGTGGGCATCTCATTGTTATCCTACGGCCCAATGTTCGTCAACATACTACACTAGCCAAATACAAGTTTATACACAAATAATGTCCATTAGACGATACTTTTAATGATAACATTTGTAATAGATAGTTAATGTCTATGTTTAGGGATGTTTAACGTGTTTGAATATATGTATTTTGTACATTTCTAATGCATTTTAGCACTTATGGAACATATCCTATACAATTATGGATGCCAAAATCCAGAATTCACACTTAAGCCTACGCATGTGAACATCTGGAACAATAAATGCTATCTATGGGTACCAATATCCGGAGGTCAATTCATGTAACTACGGATATGAATATCTGGATGGTGTGGAGGCGGCTACAGATATTGTACTGAACCAAAACTCGTAGCGCTTAGAACTCGCTGGTCGGACCTCAGCATTTTCTCTTAGGCAGGTCAGCTCGGCACATGGGCCTCACTTACCATTTGACTGGGCTCTAGGTATACGTATATATTAACCCTCATTCACGTATATAGTATAATCTTTTACCTATAAGATTGATTGCTAAAGTGAAGGAACGTAATATGCCTATAGGTGCGCTTAGCGTGTCCAGGTCTATGATGAATAAAGTATTAATTGTAAGGCCCGAGCCCGTCAACGCTAAGGCAACCTAGGTAAAGCTATATGCATGGCATGAAATAGCATATGAATGGGTGTGTATTAGCGTGGACATACGGGCGAATGATTATGGACGGGACCTTGCGCCAAGGTTACGAGGCTGATCCAATCTGCTTAATGGGCTCGAAGCGCGTAACAAAGCTGCCATGTGCTAATAATCAGTGACATGCCCTTAAAGATAAAGATGCTTAGAGATAAAGATATATATATATATATATATATATATATATGGTTATTCATATGTTTGTTACAACTACATATAGATATGTTTGTTAATATCACGTAAGATTTTTATGTTATGCGTATATGTCTGTTGCACATGAAATACCCTTTGATAGTGCTAAACCTAAAAAGATAAGGATGCGTGCGTGCATATAACAGAAGAAACACCTGCAGTCTGGGGGGCTGAAGATTACTGGTGCCTGTGGCAGGGGGTTTTCTGTTAGAGATATAAGATAATGTGTTTATTTTCAGTTAATATTTTTTTTATCTCAAGTGCAACAGGAACATGGTATGCTATAAAAAGGGGCTTAAGGTCTTAGGTGAAGATATACGGTTCTGAATACACTTTTAGATACTGAAACTACTTGTTTCTTATTCGTTCACAAAGCCCTTACTGACTTGAGCGTCGGAGTGTGACCGGCTGTGAGGGCGCCCTTTGTCTCTATAGGTAAAGCATCCAGCAACCAAGGGAGGTGCAAATTCCAGGGGAGACAGGCAGAGCCTAAACCAATCATCAGAGTCAACCGACGACCAGTCAACCAGCAAGAACAGATATCAACATCCGCAACTCTTGGAGGTGCTTACGGATATCAGTATCCAGAAGTCAAGCAACTGATGCAGGATCCTACGAATATGCATATCCGCAACTGCAGGAGGTGACTACGAATGACGATATCCGCAAGTCATACAGGTACCTACGGATATCACTATTCGGAACAATTAGAGCATTTACGGATGACCTTATCCATAACATGATTGTGTCCTACGATGATGAAGACCAAGTAGAGGAGGCGCCTGAGGCCCAAGTCAAAGAAGCCCAAGCCCAAGTGGGGGCCTAAGCCCAACCCATGAGCTCAACATCCTTCATGCCTCAAAGGATTACTAGGAGCAAGGCCAAGGCTTTGGGAGATGAGCATCAATGGATGTCTCTTTTTGTAATTTTTTTTGAGTAGTTTTTTTTAGTAGAACATAAAAGGAAGGTGTAGATATAGAAATAAAGGGTGCCAATGTACAAAGATAAGTCACACCTTCCATGTGACATAAAAAAGGTGTAGGTGTAGATTTAGGAGGTGCCAAAAAAAGAAACTAAGTCACACTTCCCTTGTGACTTGGAATAGGCACCGAATTCAAACACCTTGCATTTGAATTTTCCCTCTTCAAATTCAGTCCTCTCACACTATAAATAGAGGTGCTTGGCTCTTGTAAAAACACATTGAATTTGAAGTAAAGTTACTATACACAAATTGTGTGTGAGTTGTGAGAATTGTTTCCCCTAGCCTTGTCTCATCTTGTAAGTGTTTGGGAAGCTCTCAAGTGGCGGCATTCTTGCACTTATCTTGGATCAATCACCTTTCAAGTGGCGTGTTCTTCCCTTCCATGTCTTCAACCACATAAGTTTTTCTATCTTTCATCTTCCAATTCCATTCCAATTTAATTCCAAATTATGTCTTATTCTGTATCTTGTTTTCAATTCGGTTTGTGTTATTCTTTTGTGTTCTTCAATTGAATTTTTTTATGTGTATTCAATTCTGTCCAGTTCTACTTCTGTTCTGTTTTTAATTCCGCACCATTCAAGCATTCATTGATCACCTTAATTGTGTTTTTCCTTTGATCTTTGGAAATGAACCTTCACATATACTTAACACTTGTTAAGTTAATGTCCAGTGAGAATTTTCCTTAGATTTCTCACCTAAATTGCTTAAGAATCTTGATCCTAATTCTAATAAAGTGTCACCTAATGAATCAATCTAAAATCAACTCACATCATTCAGTGCCTATAGATGTTTTTGTCCAGAAGCCAATGTGGAAGGCAATTATTCTTTAAGAAATACGTATGTTTATGAATTGCTAATGCGGAAGCCAATTATTAACATGTATTCTTTAAAGTGTTAATAACTAAAAATCCAAAAACAAATTTAAATAACATAAATAAATTTGACATCAAATAATATAGATAAGGTGAAAATACATCGTCATGAATAAAAATATTACATAATAAGGAGCCTAATACATTATCAATCATTCCTACGTGAATGTCTCCTAACATATACAACTTTATCATCAGTCGCTCCTCGTACTAACATAATGGTTGCTTGTATCCCTTCCCACACAAGACTGTCCTCCATGACATCACCATGACTAAGTAATGGTTGCAGTCTGTGTAATTCTACAACAAATACCCTATAAGCATGAATGTCATAGTATTAGAAAAAAGATAACAAAAATTATCAATTAATAATCTTATAAGCATACCAAAGCAGGATGTTCAGGTTGTTAAGGATGCAAGTCATCAGCATCAGTAGGCATTGGTCTGAGGCCACGTGCTTCTGAGGGTACCAGTATAGGACGCTCATCCTCCTCCATATTAATCACATATGGATGTGATACAGATCGAAACCAAGACATGTACTCTTCAACGCATGCGCTAGGATAAGGTGCTCTGGCCATATCATGTATGACATACTCATTGAAATGTAGCCATCGACGATCCATTTCATTTGTATTGGGATCACCATCTCTAACTACAGATGGGTGGCGAGGGATGATCTGCACATATCCATACTGACGCAGAACACGTTCTGGCATGTGCAACTGTGTCCAATTTCCAAGCCTCAAATATCTAGAGAATAGGGAAATCCACTCAAATGGACGTTCTTCTTTGTGCTCGTCATATGGGGAAAATCGAATGGAAGCAGGTGTCAATGTATCTAACTACAATCAAACAACAACAATTGAAGTAACTTTTTCTGCCTCATACATCGTACACCAAGGTTGGTCTTCAGAATATTGGGCTTGCATACATCTCATCCCTACAGATGGGAAGTGCTCATATATCCACCCCTGCAACAACGTCGCATAACCAACTAGTTGCTTAGTGTTTGCATAACTACAGTCTCCTAGCTGCTCATACATGTGAGTTAATGCAGCTGCCGCCCAAGAAAATCCCCCAGTCAGCCTCAAATCGACAAAAAATCCAAGATAAAACACACTAACTGATGTAGCACTCTTGTCGACAAAGATAGTACAACCGACAAGGTGAAGTAAGTAAGCTCTAGCAGCCACAGTCCACTGCCTCCTTGAGCATGCGTCTTCATACACATCTCTTAACCAACTCAGGCGCACATGAGCTCCCCAGCAGTGTCTTGTTTCTTCAGATGCAACTCCACAGTCAACACGGAGGGATTCTACCAATAAATTATTTGCAGAATTTGCATCTAAGGTCTTCTAGGTGTAAAATTGACCGACAATTGGTAAATGCAACAAATTTGACACATCATCAAGAGTGATGGTCATCTCCCCAACCGGTAAATGAAAGTTGTTTGTCTCTACATGCCACCTCTCTACAAAAGCACACAGCAATCCTCGGTCTAAATTCTCATAACTAACATGAAGCAGACCACTTAAGCTAGACATTTCTACAGCAGCCTGTATGCGCTCATGAGGTGCTCCTAACTTATCTTCCTCCCATGAGAAACGACCTTCAACTCACCACGATCCTACAATAATGAACATATATCATCAAAAAATACCTATATACCACATACAAGAAATTAAAGTTCATTACTTACCAAACCATCCCATAACTGTCTGGCTACATGAACTTCATAATTAACGAGTAAGGACTTATCCTCTGACCCTCCTTGATAGCCTTCATCATCATCAATTTCAACTTCTTCTTGTTCAATGTAATCTTGAAAGTCTTCATTTGGAACTAAAGTACTAGGACCACCTCGTCTTCTTCTAACCGATGCAGTTGGTCACACACGGTCTGAATTAGAAAGTCCTCCACCTCTAGTCCTCACCATCTTACTATTCAGAAAAATAACATCCAATAAAAAATTAGAATGGAACAAAGATACTATAAAAGAACAAATAAAATATACCATATAACACAAATTTTAAGGGCAGACATAGTAGGCACATCAATGAACATGTGCACAACTATATTCCACACACCCTTCTAGATGAAGCCATCCGCAGCCCACCACTAGTACCTTCAGATATCTAGAAGTCATTCAAACACTTCCGGATGAACATATCCGCATCACACAACTACATTCTGCACAAAAATATTCGGAAGCCAAAAATGAGTTCCACCTAAAAATATCCGCAGCACACACGCATACTGACCTTGTCTTCTCTGGTGCCTTCATTCACTGTCGTTGTTGAACTTCATCGCAGATGATGCCTTCAAACCTTCGCGCAACAATGGACGACCTTTGCGCTCTTGGTTCGTTTTTGATCAAGGGGTCCTTGCAGTCAAGCCTCCGTTGCCGGAGAAACGCCAACGAAGGTGCGAGGATGCGAACGTTGTTGGGTGCAAGAATGGCAGAAACGAAGCTGTTAGGTGTGTGATTGGGGCAGAAATCAGTTAACCTAATTTCCTTTTTATTAAGGGCATTTTGGTACTTTCATAAACGCAATTGGGTGCAGGTCTAATTTGATTAGGTGTAGGGAGAATCAGCCTATAAGGGTTAGCATGCGGACCTGTGAACTATCCTATATAAATATTTTTTTTATAAATATTATAGATACAAATGTATCTTAATAAAATTTTATTAATCATAAAAAAAAAATCTACTAAACAATTGGATAATTTTAGCTTTTTAATAACCCATGCAATAAGTGTATCGTGACTATGGATGTAGTAGGAATTGTACGTGATTAAGCCGAGGAATGACATTTAGGATTGGCTAGCCTCACTCCAATTGCATGGTATTTTTAGGAATTGAAATGAAAATTTAATTAATGTGCTTCTTCCTACCTTTCATAATATATTTCAATGCTAACTTTAGAATTGGAACAAGTTATAAGTTTTTCAGAAAATATGATATGTTTTCTGGATTATCCAATCTTGAATATATTTTTAGAATTTGTAATTCAAAAACATGTTATAGATTTAAAAAAAAAAATTAAAAGATTTTAGGAAATGACCTATCCAGAATAGTGCATAAACATAATTTTTTTATTTTTGGATTTCGTAATCTTGAAACATCATGAATTGAATCATGAATTGAGCGATCCAGAAATTTTTAAGATCAAACGATTTGAAAGGTAAAAAGAATTACAAAACTATGTTAACATTAACACTTTCTCCTGCACCTCCTTTCACACTTTCTCATTACTCTTCCTTCCCTCCATCCCCATCCATTTTCGTTTCAAACTCCCACGCCCTTCATCACCATTTCAATTCCACCAATGGTCTATTCCCATCACCGTCAATCCCTTTCAAGATGTCTTCGTTCTCGTCTCCACCCACACCTTTGTCGGCAATGGGGTGTAGCAGCAACATGGCTACAACAGCAACGCGGGTGCAGGGGAGGTGCAACAAAGAAGAATATACAGTTACAGTAATGACTATAATTGTGGTGGCGGCGTGATGCAGTGAGAGAGGGATATTGTAGTCTTTTTGTTGTGACTATGGAGATGTAGATAGTAATCATGAGATGCAAGAAGCAAAACTCAACAATAATGTCAATTTCACTAACTTTGGGCCGTTATCTTTTGTTGGGCTGTTATCTTTTGTTTGGTGCAATTGCTTCCTGCACCCAACATTTTTGAACCTGCTCCCAACACAATTTTAAAAATTCCGAAAATACCCTTTATTTTGGAAATGAAAATTCATAATTGAAAATAATGTATTCTGAAAAGTAGATCTGGAAGAAATTATTGTATTCTGGATATAAAAATCCGAAAACAAAAAAAAATGCCATATTGGATAAAAAAATCCAGAATTGAAAAACAATATATTCTGGAAAAATTTATCCAAAAGAGATTATTGTATTCTAGAAAAAGGGGTCAGAATGTAATTTTACCCATTTTTAAGGGTATTTTTGTCTTTTCCCCTATAATTGGTGGAAACTATTGCTTTTGTTGTGGTGTAAGGATGTTGTTCTTAAGGGGATTTCTTTTTGCACCCCATAAATATGAAAATCCCCACTTTACCCTTTTGCTTTAATGGTTTTTTTTTTTGTATAATTTTTGTAGTTTAGGAACTTTTTAGATTGTGCAATCTAAATGTCAAAAATTTTCTCTTATCTCGAAATCATATTTTACGTGAAAAAAAATTTTAGATTATATAATCTGAAAGTTATTTTTTTACATTAAAAAATAAGCTTTTGAATTACATAATTCTAAATTCATTTTTTTTACTTTAAAATTATACAATTTTAAAATTATTTTTAACTTTTAAATTATATAATTTAAAAATAATTTTTGTATGAAAAAAAAAATTAAATTGTATAATCCAAAAGTAACTTACAATTACACAATCCATAAGTTATTGTTAAAGATCAAAGGCTTCCTTCAGAATGTGTAGTGTTGATATGTTGCACTCTAAAGTCTGAGAGGTAAAAATTATAGGATCAGAAAAAGTCACAACGGAAGGAACATAGACTAAGGAGACAAGGAGAAGACAGCAATGACATCGTAGAAATAGACAATAGAGACTAAGAGCATTTTTGTCTTTCACACATCCAATGGAGGTCCATGAAAAACCATGGGTTGCAAAAAGAAATCTCCTGGTCTTAAAGTTTCGTTCCCACTAAATTGGACTTATTATTTTCCTTCATGATAACTTGGCTCTAACATCTGTTATCAGTATTTTTATCTATATTTTTATTTTATAATTATCTTGCAAATGTCATTTATATAAAATAAAATCTTCATTGAATGATGAGACTTGAGATAAAAAGTAATTGAAATACTAAATAATAAAAAAATGAGTTTATATATATATATATATATATATATATATATATATATATATATATATATATATATATATATATATATATCTTCAATTGATATTTTGTATTAATTTTTTAAATTTATGCTTAATTTTCGTGTCTTTCCTTAATGCTAGGGGTAAAAAACTTGGACCAAAAGAAAAAGCCATAATAATTTTAGGTGGCATATGAAGACGTTTTTCTTTAGATAACACTATTTTTATTTTTATTTCCCCATCTAGTACTCTTTTGTTTTTATTTCTTTATCTAGCACCTTTTTGATTTTATTTTTTTATCTAACATTGTTTTAAAAGTTAAAAAAAAATTAATAAATTTAAAAAATTGATAATTTTAATTTTGAATGCATTAAAAATATAAATATATTGATTGTAAAAAAAATATTTTTAATGTTTAAAATAATTAGAAATATAATTAATAAATAAAGAAATGAGTTTTTACAAAATAAAAATAAAAAAGTAATAAATTAAAAAAATTTAGTTTAAAATTCAATTTTCTTTTGAGAATGAAGAAAATAAAAAATTAAACCATACAATTACATAAAAGTTAAATCTATAAACATAAATTAGTACTTATTTTTATTATTATCAATTATGTAATCCTAATATTTTCAAGTAAAAAATCATGACATAATTATAAAAAAACCAAAGTCGATTAGTAGTAATTAGATTTGATTTGATTTTTTTATAGTTTATATTTTTATCTTATTTTATTTTACCATTATTTTATATCTTTTCTGTTTTTAGTTATTATTATTTTTTCTGCCATTCTTTATTTATTTATGTTTTTGTTTTTATTTTCTTTATTTATTTATTCTTACATTTTTTTTCTTCTCAATTTTAAGCATTAAGTGCAACATTTGTATTAGTTTTTTTTCTTTTTAGGATTTTGCATTTAGGATAGACACTTTAATATTTTCTGTGTGTCCACTACTAATTAATACTAATTGACTTTGGTTTTTTTATAATTATGTCTTGTACTTTTTTCTTTAAATTAACATAATTAAATCATCAATAATAATAAAAATAAATATTAATTTATGTTTATAAATTCAACTTTTATCTAGTTGTAGGGTTTAATTTTTTATTTTCTTCATTCTTTAAAAAAATTAAACTAAACATTTTTAATTTACTACTTTTTTATTTTTATTTTGTAAAAAATAATTTCTTTATTTATTAATTATATTTTTAACTATTTTAAACATTAAAAATATTTATTTTTTTTAGTGCACTCAAAATTAAAATTATCAAAATTTTTTAATTTATTATTATTATTTTTTTACTTTTGAAATAGTGCTAGATAAGAAAATAAAAACAAAAAGGTGCTAGATAGAAAAATAAAAATAAAAAAGTGTTAAATAAGAAAATAAAAGTATAAATAGTGCTATATAAGAAATTAAGTCGGATATGAAATCAACCGATTCAGCTTTTAAATTGGGAATTCCTTAAACATTTCATGTTTGTAAAATTTCACTCGTTAATACTTTATGACAATGCTTACTTTGGTTGAACAGTTATTGATGTATTGTGTTCACTACGATTTATTGTCAATTTTCTGGTTAGTATTTTAGGAGAATTGATTAAGGAAACAAAAAATATATGAAGCAGGAAAATTTTTACCATGTCAAGCAAGTAAAAATTAGTTATGATTTTTAAATGACCGAAAGAAAGTAGTATCTTTTATAAAGCATCGATCATATCATAAAAGCTTTTACTAATTTAATTATTGGATAGTATTTTACAAATAATTTTGATTCGTAGTTCTACTGTTCGATCGAAATTCATTTAGAAGGTGTTCATAGATTAAAAAAAAACTTTATTATATTGTATGGTGTTATCATTTTAAAGGGTTGAGAGAACTATTACCTTCTATTTTGTTCAGTCGGTTACCTGTCTTTTTTCTTCTCAACTCAACAATTTCTCCTCACCTTGGTCAATCCTCGATCCTTCACTTCAGTCTAACTCCTTCTTTCTTCATAGGTCCTCATTCGGAGGACATTTGCAAAAGGTGCTCCGACAATTAAGTAAGTTTTTGGTATTCAGTGCTCAGTGCAATTAATGCGCGATAGTGATGTACCTTTTTCTCGAAACTTATGACTATTTATATGATTATCATGGATCCATTATTATTGGGCCAAATTAGCATTTGGATCCTGATTAAGAATACATTAGCTAATGCTTACTCAATGTTTAGGCTTGTTAATCTTCTTCTTATCTTTAATACCTTTGAATCTGTCGGTCGGCACAAAATGGATATCGAGGTCTCTGAAATTTGTTCGGTTCCGACCGGTACACTTGCCCCCCAGGCTCAAGAGGTTCAACATGAAGAGTTTAGATGTGATTGTTGCACTTTTCGAGGTGGGATGTGACGTTGAGGATGCCAAAACCTTGATAATATGTGCCTCATGATTACTTAGGATTTTTGGGCGTGAAATTGTATGACGCAATGAGGACCGTTGGATCAAAAGCGATCTAACGATTGAGATCAAAGAGATGTTTCACTATTTCTCCCCCTCAACATCTATAAATTGTGGTTCCCCACCCTTTGTCTTTTACTTGCTTTGCTTCGACTTTCGAAACCTACAACCTGGCGAGATCTTGCCCCCTATTGACGACTCTGCAAGAGTTGATCACTCAGGGGTTGAAAATGTAGGTCCTTCTTGACCTAGCAAGGTTGTGTTGTCGGGCGTAAACCCAGTTGTACCAACCAGTCCTCGGACACCGAGAACAGTTAGTAACAGTGAGCCACGTGAGTGGGGTCCCACAGCATAGGCTAAAGCCACGTGGGCTGGGTCCCACGAGTAGCATGGACCAAGGGGGTTGATTAGTCGTCAGCATGTTGATCACCAGAGTGGAACAATGTGTCCACGGCAACAGAGTGGGACGATGTGACATCGGTCTTGGGTGTTTCGAACAGTTGAACTAGATCATGGAAGATGGGTCTCGAGAACAAGACCAGTTTATCAGTAAGATGCCCAGAGGTAGGTAAAAGCCTAGGACACGAAGCATCTATGTGTGTGGCATGGAAAGCACAGTTAGGTGCAGACTCTTGAAGGGCTTGAGTGTCTGTTAGGATTAGGGTTTCCAAGTGAACCTAAATGCATGGCACGTGAATAGTGAGGGCTCTCCCAGGACAGATGGCCTTAGAGATTAGGTGCACGAGGGGGTACCCAGATGACCATCCTGTTAGAATTTGTACTCCAGTTAAGGGAAGCCTTACGCGCTAGATTACCCTAAGACTGGGTAATAACTGCGCAACGGTATTCCTGCAGAAACTCTAAATATGGGTAGCGGCATAGAGGAAACCCTAGACTATATAAAGGGTAGTAAAACACTTCACAGAGGTACGCAATTTTTAGACCTAAACTGATATACTATACGCTTGGTGTGCTTGCCCCAGTATTGACTTGAGCGTTGGAGTGCAAATGGCCTCTAGGGCGCCCCTTCTATCTTTGCAGGTACAAGTTGTTTCGATCCAGTGAAGCATTACCCAAGGAGAAGGAAGGAGGCGCGAGATTGTCGTAGAGTCAACTGACAAGAGAGTCAACCGGCAAGAACATTTGGTGCCCACCGTGGGGCCGAAATAAAACAAGGTCCAATTCACAAGCGAAAGAGAAGAATCTAGCGACATGAACAATACCAGACAAGGATTTGTCCCACCAAATGGAGGCGAAAGCGTCACCATGCAGCAACTCATGAAAACGATGCGCACCCTCCAGGAAATGGTGGCAGAATCTAGGGTGGATCAGGCACGCATTCAGATGCACCTGGCCGCATCGCAGACCAGGAATGAAGAGTTGCATAGGACAATTGAAAAATTGCGCATGAATCTGCGAAATTTGCAGCAGACAAGGAATCGCGTGGTGGATGATCAAGTCCCGCCTATGCCACCCAGGGCGTTCCCTATGCCCTTTTCCCAAGTGATCATGGATACCGTGGTGCCAGCCACCTTCGTGGGCCCTAAGACCATTTTTACAGGGGTGGAGGACCCAGAGGCGCATCTCACAGCGTTTCACACTCAGATGATGCTGTCAGGAGGCTCTGATGCGGTGCATTACAAACTCTTCATGACCACATTGACAGGGACAATGTTGAAGTGGTTCATCAGCTTGCCTAAGGGATACATAACGTCGTTCATGCAGTTTTTCACGTTGTTCAGGGAGCAGTACACTGTTAATCGAGCCCCCCCGCCAGTGTCTTATGATCTATTCGATGTAAGGCAGTATCAGGGAGAGTCCTTGAGAGATTATCTCAACAGGTTTGGGGCAATGGTGGTGAGGTTGCACACCAAGGACGAGGATATGGTGGTGCATGCCTTTAGGAAGGGGATCCTGCCAGGACCCTTTAGCGAGTCACTCATTAGAAATCGTCCCAAGACCTTTGGCGATATCAGGCGCCAGGCTGTTGCCCACATTGCAGCGGAGGGGGAACTCACTGAAAAATGTGAGAGCATGGCTTTCTTACGATCACAAGTGCCTAGTCGTCCTCAACCCATGCGGGTGCACGAGGCGACAATAGAGAAGAGAACGCGGGGGAAGCAGAAACCCTACAAGGCCAGGAAGCCCTAGTGATGGAAGAGGCCTAAGCTCAGGCCCAACAACTAGGTCCATGGCAAAGAGGATTCAAGAAGAGTGAGATTTCTACTACTGATGGCAGAGAAACTTTTCTCTACATATTCAAAGACCCCTCAGAGGACCACAAGGAGTAAAGCCCAAGCCATGGGAGCTGAGCATAAATTAATTTTAATTGTAATTTCAGTAGAGTAGGATTCATTTAGCATAATCAGGGGTGTATTTAACAATTTAGTAGAGTAGGGTTCATTTAGCACAATAGGGGGTGTATTTAATAATTTAGCTTGTACCCAGGCCTTTTAGGGTAGGAATGTAGCCCTACCTTCTAGAAGCATGCTAAGGGGCTGCATTGACCTTTAGTCAACACCCTAGCAGCCCCCTCTTTTATGTATTCCCCATCCTACCCTTGCTCCTTACTCTCCAAGGCACCATCTCCTATAAATAGGGTGCTTTGGCTCATGTTTTTTTTTTAAGATCAATTTATATGAGTAAATGCTGCCAAAATTATGCTAGCTTCTACTCTTTATCTAGTCTCTCTAGGTTAGACACTTTGATCTTCATCTTCACCTTCCTCCAAGTGATTTGGCCTAACCTATCACTCTCCATACCTTTCATGCACCTACAAGGAACCCATAGCTCTATATGAGCCATCTTGACCCATATCATCCATAGCTTTCGCCACCTTTTCACCTCATATTTCAAGAAGAACAAATGGTCATGAAGAACAACCCATCACCTAGACTAGGGCACGCGTGAAGGAGGATGTGCCTCCTAGACATAATTTCCTGGTGGAGTTGAAGGAGCTAATTGCTATTCCCAACGTAGCAGAAAGGTTGAAGCTGCCCCAAAAGACAGACAAGAGACTGGGGCCCAACAAGAACGCGTGGTGCGAGTTCCACCAAGCGTTTGGCGACCCCATTCGCAACTGCTTGACCTTAGGTCACCAATTTGATGAGTTGGTGAAAAGTGGTTTCTTGAATGACTACCTGCGGGAGTCGCAGGGGGGCAAGGTGGTGGTGACCCCGAGGATTGATCAGGGGCACGAGGTGCCCATAGATGGTGAGATTCACACCATCTCAGGAGGAGGGTGCACTGCATCACAACGAAAGAAGTACGCACGATCTGTGATGGCGGTGGAGGCGTACGATGAAGACCATTTCCCAAACGTTGACCTCACTTTCACGAAGGCTGATTGCCAGGACGTTGTCCCTCATAATAACGATCCAGTGGTGATATTAGTGGTAACGGTGAAAAGGAAGGTGCATCGGGTGCTGATGGATCAAGGAAGCTCTGCCGATGTGATGTTTTGGTCGACCTCCAATAAGCTGTAATTGTCTCCAGACTAGTTAAGACCCTACACTGGTTGCTTATATGGATTTGCTGAAGACCAGGTCGAGGTGCGGGGGCACATAGAGCTGAGGACCACCTTCACAGATGGAGTGGCTTCTTGTATAGAGATCATCAAGTACCTTGTCGTAAACGCCCCCTCAGCTTACAATATATTATTGAGCAGACCAGCCCTAAACAGGTTAGAGGCGGTGGCGTCGACGAGGCATATGAAGATGAAGCTTCCTTCTATGGAAGGAGCAGTGATCACCATCAGGTCAGATCAAAAGGAGGCTAAGAAGTGTTACGAAAATAGCTTCAAGACAAAGAAAGGGGTGTGCATCGTTACCACCTAACCACCAGGTGGGGTGTGCGCCATTGTTGACCTACCCAGGGGACGAGAAGGGGTCACACGAGCAGAGGTCACCCGAGAAAGACGACTTGAGCCAGCTGAAGACATCCTGGAGAGGGAGATTGGAGGTAAGGTGTTCAACCTTGGCAAATCTTTATGCCAAGACGCTCAGGACCAGATTGCAGGAGTCATAGAGGACACCTGGATGCCTTTGCATGGTCTGCCTCAGACATGCCTGGCATCGATCCCCATTTCCTATGTCATCGCCTTGCTATGGATCCCCAGGTCAGACTTGTCTGTCAAAGAAGGAGGAAGTTCAATGACGAGAGGAGATAGATCATCAAGGAGGAGGAGACACAGAAGTTGTTGAGGGCTGGTCACATCCGAGAGATCCAATATCCGGAGTGGCTGGCGAATGTGGTGCTAGTGAAGAAAGCTAATGGGAAGTGGAGGATGTGTGTAGAGTTCATCGACCTCAACAAGGCGTGCCCAAAGGACTTCTATCCCCTACCAAGTATTGAAGCCTTGGTGGATAGTGCATCGGGCTGCAAGTTACTCAGCTTCCTGGATGTCTTTTCTGGCTACAACCAGATCAAGATGCATCCCATGGATGAGTGCAAGACAACGTTCATGGCAGAGTTGTCTTGCTATTGTTACACAGTCATGCCCTTTGGGTTGAAGAACGCAGGTGCCACCAACCAAAGGCTGATGGACAAGGTGCTCGCACATATGATAGGACGCAACGTGCAAGCCTATGTAGATGACATGGTGGTGACCTCGCAGGTGAAGGATCAGCACGTCGTTGATTTGGAGGAGCTATTCACAACAATAGCTAAGTACAGGCTGAAGCTGAACCTAGAGAAATGTGTTTTTAGGGTGGAAGCAGGCAAGTTTTTAGGCTTCTTACTCACCGAGCGTGGGATAGAGGCGAATCCTGATAAATGTCCTGCAATCCTCGCTATGAGGAGCCCGATGTCAGTGAAGGAGGTTCAGCAATTAACAGGGCGGATGGCTGCTCTATCCAGATTCGTATCAGCCGAGAGAGATAAAGGTCACCCCTATTTTCAGTGCCTAAGGAGGAACAGTGGGTTCCTAATGGAGATCAAGTAGAAGAGGATTTCACTAATGGAGGAAGAGGCCATCCACCCAAGCATTTAAAATTCTTCTTACTAGTCTTCTTAAAAAGTAGAACATTTTGGGTTCTCTTGAAAATTCAAAAGATAGTAGCATAAATAAATTTTTATAAATACTCTTGTATAAATTTGTAAATAATATAGAAATAGCCTTAGGAGTATGCCAAAGAGGAAAACCAAAAGAAACCTCCAAATGTAAGGCATTTTAGGCACTTTCTTTAGGAAAAAGTGAAAAAAGTGACTCTTCTACTCCTTTCTCTCTTAGGCACTAGAAGGACCTAGTAGAGTGACTCTTCCCACTCCTTCCCCTTTGTAACATGTCCAGCCCTCCTTATTATAAATAGGAGTGCTTGGTTCTTAATAATAAAAAAAGTTGAAAGTTAGAAGTAAAGAAACTATCTTGAAATTGAGAGAGAGTGAGTTTGTGAGACTTGTCTCTTCTTCTCCTCCATGCCTTATCTTGTGAGCTTTGGAGACTCTCAAGTGGTGGCACCACACACTCATCTTGGAAGAACCACCCTCCAAGTGGCGTGAATCACATCTCCAAAAGGCTACAACCACATAAGTCATTTCTATTCATCTTCTAAAAATACCCATTTTTATTCTACTTGTTTGTTTTCAATTCTAATTGATTCATTATCTTCCTTGTGATGTCCTCTATCATTTGATGTGTTGTTCTTCCATTTTAATCGGTTCAACCTTGTTATAGCAACTTGTTTTTGGTTCGGTTTCCATGGGTATTATGGTTCATGTTATTTTCTTGAATGTCCAATAGTAGGTTGTGTTCTTGTTGTGTTTCTATTACTAGTTTCAATTCTTGTTGTGTTCTTGTTTTAATTCTTATTTCTTTGTACTGTTTTTGTGTTGTTACTGCACTTTGGTTACTGTTCTTGAATTACCCATTCATATTCCATTGTTATCTTACACTACAAGTTACCTATTCATGTGTTTTTTAGTATGAACCTTTGTTTTCTTGAGTAGAAACTCTATTAATTGTTCTTTAGAATTTTGATCCTAATTCTTTGAAAGTGTCATGAATACAATGAAACCTATATCAACTCAACCCAAACCAAGAAAGTTTCATAAGAGACTCACATCAGTTCCTGTGGACCCAGGAATGTGAGAACGCGTTCCTCAAGCAAAAGGAATACTTGGCCAGTCCACCAGTGTTGTGCAAACCACAACTCGGCACCCCGCTGCGCCTGTATTTTGCAGTCACTAAGAGGGCAGTGAGTTCAATTCTTGTACAGGAGCAGGACCAGGTTCAGAAGCCAATCTACTTTGTTAGCAAAGTATTGCAAGGGCTTGAGGTGAGGTACCAAGCCCTAGAGAAGGCAGCGCTGGCAGTGGTGTTCTCGGGGAGGAGGCTTTGCCATTACTTCCAGAGTTTCACAGTGGTGGTGATGACAGATCTATCCATTCGTAAGGTCTTGCAGAAGCCAGATGTAGTGGAAAGGATGGTACGCTGGGCTGTAGAATTGTCAGAGTTTGACATACAGTACGAGCCCAGAGGCTCTATCAAGGGCCAAGTTTATGCTGATTTTGTAGCCGAACTGTCCTCGGTAGAAACCCATCACGAAGAGTCTGACTTTAGATGGGTACTCTCTGTAGATGGGTCTTCTAACCAGCAAAGCAACGGAGCTGGTGTGACCTTGGAAGGACCAAAAGGGCTATTGATTGAGCAGGCTCTGCAGTTCGCTTTCAAGGCTAGTAATAACCAGGTAGAGTATGAGGCCCTAATTGCTGGGATGCTGTTGGCCAAGGAGATGGGTGCGCAGAGTCTGCTAGCAAAAAGTAACTCCCTATTGGTCACAGGCAAAGTGGCGGGAGAGTACCAGGCCAAAGACCCTCAGATGGCCTCCTACCTAGAATACGTCCAAGTGTTGAAGAAATCATTTGCAGCATTTGAGTTGGTGCATGTCCCCAGAGAACAAAATGCCTGAGCCGACTTGTTAGCAAAATTCACAAGCTCGGGCAAGGGGGGCAGACAGAGAACGGTCATCCAGGAGACCCTAAGGACACTTCGCACCTACACTGCTGATAATTTGGTAGGAGTCCATTAGATTAGCAAGTCAGATGGTGGGAAGAGGAGTCATCGATCGTTGACTCAAGAAACCTTGAAGAAGCCAAGGGTCAATGCGTATCCAGCGTTGGGGAAGAATTGTCCTAGGTTTGCCTGGTGCAAAGAGGAGAAACGTGGATGACGCCTTATAAGTGCTACTTAGCTGATGGGATGCTCCCAATGGAGCCAATGGAAGCGAGAAAAATAAAGAAGAACTTGACTAAGTACATACTCATTAACGGGGAATTGTACAAGCATGGGTTTACCCACCCCATCCTGGTGTTTGTACATGGTGAGCAGTGCACGCGGATAATGATGGAGCTCCATTAAGGAATATGCGAAATCCATATTGGTGGTCGTGCTCTAGCATCTAAGGCCATTCGCGCAGGGTACTACTGGCCAACCATGAGGGAAGACTGCATGAAGTACACACAACAGTGCAAGCAATGTCAACTACACGCTGACTGACACAAGGTGCCACCAGAAGAGCTCAGGTCGATATACAACCCTTGGTCATTCCACAACTGGGGGATTGACATTTTGGGACCTTTCCCTTTGGCTGTGCGACAGATGAAGTACCTCGTGGTTGCCATAGAATATTTCACGAAGTGGATAAAGGATGAGCCAGTAGCACAAATCACAGCCCATAAGGTCCAACATTTCATGTGGAAGAACATAGTATGTCGCTTTGGCATACCCAAGTGCTTGGTGTCTGATAATGGCACTCAGTTTGCGAGCCAACAGTTGGGGAAGCTATGTACGGAGGTAGAAATCAAGCAGGTGTTTGCGTCAGTCGAGTATCCTCAGACTAATGGGCAGGTCGAGTCAGCCAACCGAGTCCTGCTCAGAGGGCTGAAGAGAAGGCTAGAGAAAGACAAAGGAACTTGGGCAGAGGAGGTTCCCAGAATTGTGTAGGCTTACCACACTACTCCTTAGTCCACCACCAAAGAGACACCCTTCAGTTTGGTGTATGGTTCAGATGCTATGATCTCTGTAGAAATCCAGGAGAGCTCGCCACGTTTTCAAAATTTCATGGCTGAAGAATCCAGAGAAGAAAGAAAGGTGAACCTGGACCTCCTAGATGAAGTAAGGGAAGAAGCGGGAATCAAAGCTGAAGCATTAAAGAGAAGGGTGGAACTCAAGTACAGTTCCAAGTTGAGAGCTCGGCAGTTCTAGGTCACCGACTTGGTGATGCGGAAATGCCATCCCTACCAGATGGAGAACAAGTTGTCCCCCAAGTGGACTGGTCCATTCAGAGTGAGAGAGGCTCTCAGAAATGGGGCATACAGACTTGAGACTTTAGAGGTTGGGCCGATTCCTCGTACATGGAATGCGACTCACCTTAAGTTTTATTTCAGTTAAGTTGTAACGTTGTACACAGTTTAGGGAACACTCTTTTTTTCCTTATAAGGGTTTTTAATGAGGTCACCTAATAAAATTTTCAGTTGAAGTATATTCTTGAATATTTTGTACAATGCAGTTAAAAATCTGTCAGTTGGGGTTAGAGGTCTCGAAAGCAGGAAGGCAGGTTCACATAGAACACCTCCCCTTTGATGTGAGTTGATTTTATGATTTAGCATTTTATGGTGGCACTTTAATTAGGATTGAGATTTTAGGATGATTAAGGTGAGAACCTAAGGAAAATCCCCACTGGACATTAACTTAACCAAGTGGTTAAGTAGATGTGAAGGTTCATTTCACAAAGGCAAAAGAAAAACACAATTATAAGGTGATGATGATGACAAGTTATGGTGTGAAATTACATAAGGAAAACAAGAGCAACATATAAAAACCGAATAGACATAATGAAGCAAAATAAGAACATGTTTATGAATAGATGAAATGATAATGGAAGGAAAAGATGAAGGAAAAGGAAGCTTATGAGAAAATGGAATTGAGAATGGTTGCACGCCACTTGGATGGTGAAATGACTCCAAGATAAGTGAAGGATGCCACCACTTGAGAGCCCTCAAAACTCATAAGATAAGACCAATTTTGGAGGAGCTCACTCACTCACAATTCACACAAGAATTTGTGTATAGTAACTTTACTCTAATTTTCAACTTGTGAATACATGAGGTAGGCCTCCCTATTTATAGATTTAGGAGCCTTGGAAAGCAAGCTTAAAGGGTAGAATGGGAAAAGGGAAAAAGTGGGCAGCCATAGGGTTTGACTAAGTCAATCCCGTATTCTTGGCTTATCCTTCTAGAAATTAGGTCAAAATGCCTTCAAATGGGCTAGGAACAGGCAAGAATGCTACCCACACCCCCTACTATGCTAAAGGCACTTTATTCTACCTTATTTCTACTATTTGGACCCCTCATTTGAGCCCAATTTATTTACAAAATTTTTCTAAATATTTAAGAGGACTAATAGGAAGAACTTCAAGTGCTCTGGACCTTGTCCATTCCTCCTATTGAAGAGGTCTTCCTTTGCTTGTTGAGATGACCCTTTATAGTTGGCATTCTTGGTCATCTTCTTGTGGACTTGGTTTTGGAGTCTTTGTGGGTTTGTATCACCCTTCGAGTGAGAACACCCAAGTTGAATAGAAGGGTTCGTCAGTTAAATCCTCCCTTGCCTGCGAGCGATGAGAGGTCAGTTAAGAGCCTGTAACTTGGGGTTAGAGGTCTCGAAAGTGGGAAGGCAGGTTCGCATAGAACACCTCCCCTTCGAGTGAGAACACCCAAGTTGAATAGAAGGGTCCGTCAGTTAAATCCTCCCTTGCCTAGGAGCGATGAAAGGTCAGTTAAGAGTCGTCAGCTTGGGTTAGAAGTCTCAGAAGTGGGAAAAGAAGGTTCACAGAGAACGCCCCCCCTTTCGAGTGAGAACGCCAAGGACAACTCATACCAGTTAAATCCTCCCTTGTCTTGAGTGAGGAGAGGTCAGGTAAATACGAATCGATGTTAGAAGTCTCGAGGGGGTGAAGGGAAGATTTGAAAAGAACACCTTTCCCTCGAGTGAGAACACCCAAGTTGAACAACAGTGTTTGCCAGTGAAATCCTCTCCTACCTATGGGCGATGAGAGGTCAGCTAAAACCCGTTGCTTGGGTTAGAAGTCTCGAAAGTGAGAAAGAAAGGTTCGCAGAAGAATGCCTCCCCTTTCAAGTGAAAACACTAAGAATGATTCACGCCAGTTAAATCCCCCATTGCCTTGAGCAAGGAGAGGTCAGTTAAGAAACAGTTTGTGTGTTAAACGTCTCGAGGTGGCAGAGAGGGGTCCATAGAGAACACCTCCCCCTCAAGTGAGAACACCAAGGTTGAACGATGTGGTTCATCACTTAAATCCTCTCCTGCATAGTACGAGGAGAGGTTAGTGAAGAGTTGTCCAATTGGGTTAGAGGTCTCGAGGTCGGAAAGGGAGTCAGGAAGAACCCTTTCCCCTTGAGTGAAAATGCCAAAAGGGATAGAAAGGCAACATACTCCACCAGTATACCCGGTGAAGCATTCCTCTACGAGGAAGGTTCACCAACAGTGGGTTCTCTTACCCTCAAGTGGTGATTCCACCTATCAGTTAGAGTTAAGCGTGCTACCTATAGGGTGATTCTATGTCGAAAATGTTGAACCAAGTGGTGTTCAAGGTTTTGAAGAATCCAAATCCTTTGAAGGATGATGAAGCTTTTGCTGTGCTTGCTGTTGCTGTGCTGGTTTAGTTAGGATCTGGGTAGTTTGAGTTGTGTAACTCAACCTTTGATTGAATCTAAAGCTCAAGCATCTCAACTTTCAAACAAAGTAAAGTGTTTTTTCAAACTGAGTTAAAACAACCGATTGTTTTATCGAAACAACCGATTGTTTAAGCTTAGGTGTTTTGAAAACTGTTTTGAACTGTGAAAATTGGTTAAATAACAAAACAACCGATTGATTCGAGGAAACAATCGATTGTTTGTTATGTTTTTATAACAGAAAACAGTTTTGACTTTGACTGGGCTTTAAATGCTTTTAATTCATACGCTCCAGTCATAAAATGCTTTGACCAATCTTTCTAAAGCAATTAAGAGTTTGTTAAGGTTTAGGGTTTAGGGTTTAGGGTTTAGAGTTTGATTACAAACATCTTCTATATATATATATATATATAGAAAAACAGATTTGAGTTTTAAAAAAAAAAGAAGAATCTAAGTGAATTGAAAAAGTTTTTCTAAGAGTTGGAGATTGCTTAGAGTTTTGGTTGATCAAAGTGCTGAGATAGGATTCTCTTGTACTGATTTCAGATTGCTTCTGTAACAAGTGTAATCCTTGTAATTCTGTGAACATTTGTTTGTGCTGTTGCTAAGAAGAGCTGTGTGTTCTTGAGGGGATCAAGATCAGCTTTCTTAGTGTGGTGTGCTGACCAAGGAAAGTGTGTTTCTTGAGGGTGTTCAAGGTCACTTTCTTGGTTGTTGTGTAAGTAATCTGGGTTTGATTGCTTAGTGGATTTCCTCAGGGTTTCTGAGAAGACTGGATGTAGCTCTGGGTTGGAGTGAACCAATATAAACATCTGTGTACAATCTCTCTATCCCTAACTCTTTAATTTCAGTTTATTTGTTGTTTGCTGGTATAAACAACCGATTGTTTCGAAGAAACAACCGATTGTTTTCCTGGCATTGCTGTATTGCTTGCTGTTTTGGCAAACTGAATTGCTTAATCATTTGATTTCTGAAAGATATTCATTCTAGCTGGAAAAGTTTGCGAAAACCTCTTTAAACAATTCACCCCCCCTCTAGTTTAAAGCCATCTTTCCTAACAATTGGTATCAGAGCTTGGTTCTTGAAAGTCATTCAAGTTGATCCTAAAATCTTTTAAAATGGCTGATAGACTACCTTTTGGGGAAGGTGCTTCAATAAACAGACCACCCTTGTTCTGTGGTTTGAATTACCAGTTTTGGAAAGTTAGAATGAAAATATTCATGGAATCTCTTGACAAAGGAATTTGGGATGCAATTGAAAATGGTCCTTTTATACCAAAGTTTGAAAAAGATGGTTCTGTCATTGAGAAGCCATGGTCTCAATGGACTGATGCAGAAAGCAAAAAGGCCAAATTTGATTGCATTGCCAAAAATATTATAACCTCTGCTTTAAATTCTGATGAGTTTTTCAGGGTATCACAATGTAAATCATCAAAGGAAATGTGGGATACTTTGGAGGTCACTCATGAAGGAACAAATGAAGTTAAAAGAGCTAGAAAGCATGCTCTAATCCAAGAGTATGAAATGTTCAGAATGCTTAAAGGTGAAACAATTGCTGAAGTACAGAAAAGGTTTACTCATATCATCAATCACCTTATGAGCCTAGACAAGACTTTTGACAAAGAAGAGCTAAACATCAAGATCTTGAAATGTCTTGATAGAGCATGGCAACCAAAGGTAACTGCAATTTCTGAATCTAAAGATCTAACATCCTTAAGTGTTGCTTCTTTGTTTGGAAAGCTTAGGGAACATGAGCTAAAGATGAATAGACTCAATGTTCAAGAGAATCAAGATAAGCACACAAGGAGCATAGCCTTGAAAGCATCCAAACACAAGGGAAAGCAAGATTCAAGTGATGATAGTGATGAGGAAAATCTGAGTTTGCTGTCAAGAAAATTCAGCAAATTCCTAAAGAGAAACCGCAACAAAGACAACAACAAGGATAGGTATGGAAACAAGAAATCCAATGATTTAAATTCAAATAACTATACTTGTTTTGGTTGTGGTGAGCAAGGTCACATAAAGGCAGATTGTCCCAACACAAGCAAGGAGAAAAAGGCAAGCTACAAGGAGAAGAAAGGCAAGACAAAGAGAGCCTACATAGCTTGGGATGAAAATGAGGTATCATCATCAAGTTCTTCATCAAGTGAAGATGAGAAAGCAAACCTATGTTTGATTGCTGAAGATGATGATGATTCAAGCAGTTCAAGTGAGGTAAGTTCTTGTGCTTCCTTAAATGAACAAAATTATTGTGAATTGCTTGAAGCTTTTCAAGAAACTCATGATGAAGCTAATCGATTGGTGCTTTCAAACAATCGATTGAGAGATCTTAACAATGGGCTTGAAAAGAGAGTTAAATCACTTGAAGAGGATCTGAGAAAAGCAAAAATTGATTTTGAAAAGATGGAAAATCATTTCAAAAACACCTCTTGTAAGTGTGATACTCTCATTTGTGAAAATTGTGAAAATCTTGAGAAAAAGGTTCAATATCTTGTTGAAACTGTGGACAAGCTTTCAAAAGGGAAATCAAACTTTGAGAATGTCTTGGCATCTCAAAGTTGTGTTTTTGGAAAGGCTGGTTTAGGCTTCAATCCACAGAACAAGCAAGATAGGTTTTCAAAAAGTTTTTTAAGAAAACCAGAAAAACAACCGATTGTTAAGACGAAACAATCGATTGTGACATGCTTTTATTGCATGAAAAAGGGCCATTCGGTTAGATTCTGCAAAATAAGAAAGTTTTCTGTTCCAAGAGGCTACATGAAATGGATCCCTAAAGGATGTGAGGTTCCAAGTGTGAAAAAGAAACCAATTGGACCCACATTTGTGAAAGGACCAAATCTTGTTGCTTGAACTAATGTTTGTGCAGGAAATTTAATAGAAAAAGAGAAGCTGAGCCAACTGGTTAGACTGTTAAAGACAAAGGGCAATCATTGAAGCTGAATCAATGCTTTGCAGAAGGTCAATTCAATGAAAAGGAGCCTTCTTGATCAACAAGCAATTGGCTCATTGAGGAAACAACACAAGGATGAGTTTTTTCTTTTACTGTCCTCTATTTTTAGTATTAAAGTTCTTTCCTATGTTTAATCCCTCTTTGGTCAATGTTATCTATTGTTATCTGCTTCTATTTTTGGTTAAAATTTCTTAAAATCAAGTTTTAACTGCTGCAGAAAAACAACCGATTGTTTCTTCGAAACAACCGATTGTTTTGGGTCTGACAGCACTGTGAGAAAATTGATTTAATTCTATTTTTGGATTTCTATTCGTTGCAGATCATTTCAAATAGAGAATCTTGGTCAATGATACTGTGATTGAATGCTGAACAAGTTCAGAAAAGAAGTTACAACTATCATAAAGGAATATATTCCAAAATCTTGGAAATTCAAGTGCCTTAATGACTAGTCAAAGTCCACATGTGAAGACCATGTGTTTTTCAGCTTTTTCTGACATGTTCTATGCAGAACAGTCTTCTCTCTCTGAAAATCAGGTACCCATTGAATGAAATTAATTATAAATTGGTTTTCGGATGGTTATAAAATAAGGTGCAGATGAACAACCAATTGCACCATCTCTTGCAACATCTCTTGCACCATCTCTTGAGAAAAACTGTAAAGAAGAGCTGCCCTCTGTTTTCTCATCTCTGCTGCCATGGAATCAACTCCTCCCACTTCTAGAAGAATCAAAACCAGAGCTGTAAGGTCTGGAGGAAGGCTAGAAGGATGGTTTTCTGGAGATAAAGATCTCATAGAAAAATATAGATATGAGACAAGTCTCAAGAAAATCAACAACCCCAAGGTTGTGAGTTTTGATTGGCTGAAAAGTCAAAAGCTGGACAATGTGAGGAAACTTCTCAAAGATCAGTATCTCAGAAGGTTTCTGGAGATGAAGGGCAACATCTATCCAGACTTGGTGAAGGTCTTCTACACCAATTTGAAATTTGAGGGAAACAACCTAGTTTCTCATGTAAAAGGTGTGGACATGGAGATAACCCATGAGGTTTGGGCTGCTGTTGCTGGACTCAAGTTTTCTGGTATGCGAATCAGCAAAGGCAATCTTGGTGTGGTGGAGGATTTCAACAAAAATCAGTTTTACAGAAGCTGTTTGAAAAACACTCAAGCTCAAGTGAGTGCATGCTCAGTTGGAGGGTTGAAACTGGATAAGAGGCTGCTAGCTCTCATTGTGACATGGATTCTAACTCCAAGGGGGAGCAACCATTCTGTTTTGACTGAAGAAGATCTGGTCTACATCTTCTGCATCACCAAGAAGGTCAAGCTAAATTGGATCCACATCATCAAAGAGCACATGCAAAAAGCAATGAGGTTGGGTGACTATCACTATCCCTATGCTATTTTGATATCTAAATTCCTAAACTATTTTGAAGTTAATCTGGAAGATGAGACCTCTGAGCTGGTCAAGTCAACTCAAGAGTTGAACAATGGATCACTCAGCAAGATGGGGTTTACAAAAATAGGTGGAAAATGGATAAGCAAGGATGGTGATCATGGTGCTTCCTCTAGTGGTGCTGCTCAAGAAGAACCTACAGATATGGATGTTGAACATGAAGATCCAACAGGAGGGTTTCAAGATGCTGGACCCAGTGCAGCTGCTGAACATCCAGAAGAAAGGATTCAATCAATGTCACCTTTTGAAAGGTTGATGATGAATAGGATGGATAGCTTTGCTGAAAACCAAAGAAACCTCCATGATCTGTGTGTTAGCAATTTCCAGAGGTTTGATACCAGGTTTGACAACATGGATGCAAGGTTCATAAGCCTAGATGAACAAATTGAAGCTGTTCAGAACCAAATCTTTGATCTTCAGTTTGGAGATAAGGAAGAATGAAGAAAAACAACCGATTGGATTGTCGAAACAATCGATTGTTTTTGCTGCTGTTGAAGTTTGATTTTCTTTTCTTTCCTTCTGCTGTTGCTTTTATAATTCTGATGTAATATGAAATTTTTATGGCTTTATCTCTTATATTTGTCTATTTGTGAAGACAAATAGGGGGAGATTTTATGCTTGTTTACTTAGATGCTTGTTTAAGACTGCTTTTAGCTGTTTTTTTTTCTGATATTAGCCTTAACTGTGTATATATTTTTCTAACCAAATATCAGAGGTTCAATGTCTGCTAAAAGTTCGTTTGCAGGAACTGCTTCAATTTAATCAGATCAACATAAAGCATCAGGGATCAAGCATCAGGGATTTGTCTTCATCAAATAGGGGGAGATTGTTGAACCAAGTGGTGTTCAAGGTTTTGAAGAATCCAAATCCTTTGAAGGATGATGAAGCTTTTGCTGTGCTTGCTGTTGCTGTGCTGGTTTAGTTAGGATCTGGGTAGTTTGAGTTGTGTAACTCAACCTTTGATTGAATCTAAAGCTCAAGCATCTCAACTTTCAAACAAAGTAAAGTGTTTTTTCAAACTGAGTTAAAACAACCGATTGTTTTATCGAAACAACCGATTGTTTAAGCTTAGGTGTTTTGAAAACTGTTTTGAACTGTGAAAATTGGTTAAGTAACAAAACAACCGATTGATTCGAGGAAACAATCGATTGTTTGTTATGTTTTTATAACAGAAAACAGTTTTGACTTTGACTGGGCTTTAAATGCTTTTAATTCATACGCTCCAGTCATAAAATGCTTTGACCAATCTTTCTAAAGCAATTAAGAGTTTGTTAAGGTTTGATTACAAACATCTTCTATATATATATACAGAAAAACAGATTTGAGTTTTAAAAAAAAAAGAAGAATCTAAGTGAATTGAAAAAGTTTTTCTAAGAGTTGGAGATTGCTTAGAGTTTTGGTTGATCAAAGTGCTGAGATAGGATTCTCTTGTACTGATTTCAGATTGCTTCTGTAACAAGTGTAATCCTTGTAATTCTGTGAACATTCGTTTGTGCTGTTGCTAAGAAGAGCTGTGTGTTCTTGAGGGGATCAAGATCAGCTTTCTTAGTGTGGTGTGCTGACCAAGGAAAGTGTGTTTCTTGAGGGTGTTCAAGGTCACTTTCTTGGTTGTTGTGTAAGTAATCTGGGTTTGATTGCTTAGTGGATTTCCTCAGGGTTTCTGAGAAGACTGGATGTAGCTCTGGGTTGGAGTGAACCAGTATAAACATCTGTGTACAATCTCTCTATCCCTAACTCTTTAATTTCAGTTTATTTGTTGTTTGCTGGTATAAACAACCGATTGTTTCGAAGAAACAACCGATTGTTTTCCTGGCATTGTTGTATTGCTTGCTGTTTTGGCAAACTGAATTGCTTAATCATTTGATTTCTGAAAGATATTCATTCTAGCTTGGAAAAGTTTGCGAAAACCTCTTTAAACAATTCACCCCCCCTCTAGTTTAAAGCCATCTTTCCTAACAGAAAAGGTTGTTAACCAAGTATGCTAAGGTAGTCAAACAGCAATCGAGTACTGAAGATTCAAGTCGCGCAAAGAAAACATGAAGTGCTCAATGAAGTAAGTTGTTCACAAGACAGTTATATGCACAAGGTCAAATATTATAAATTAGAATTGTGATTACAAGAAGTTCAACTATTTATTACAACTGCTCAAGAGATCTACTTGGGGACGATTTGTCCGTCAACAACCTGCGTTAATACAGAGAAAGGCGAGAGGTCCATCTCAAGATGTGTGCAGGCAACCTGAGCAAGGGCATCGCCAAACCCCTCCCCATCGGTGTCGGCGGCATCTTCAGTTAGCTCCGCCTCCGTCTTCTTGAACAGTTCAGTTTGCTCAGTATGATCCTCCTCCACTTTACCTAACTGAACCTCTTGGTTTGTGGCTCTCTCCTCCAGCTTGGCCACTTTCACTTAGGCTCCCTCAAACTGTTCTTCCAGATCGATGACTTTGTTGCGGAGGGGAAGGATCTTGGCTTCAAGCTAGAGGGCCTCCTGCCCCTTGTTGAAGAGAAGTTTCTTGACCTCCTTCTCTGATTGGCGAAGACTGCTCAGCTTCTGATTCATGGCAATCTCGCGCTTGGTAGTCATTTGGACTTGGAAGGTCAACTCCTTCTTCAATTGGGCCACTTCCTCCTTCAGGCCCACCTCTGCCTCCGCCTGGTCTAGTAGAACGCTAGAGGTAGCGAGGAATTCACCAAGGCTTAGACTCATTCGGTCCCTCAGTGAACCCCCCATCTAAAGCCTCTAGCGCTTCTTTAGCAGGGAGGCGTCTGAAAGCGTGTTAGAGGATTGTGGGAAGCTCGAGAGCAGGAGGTGCCTGATTGTCTTTGGGAGCATTCTTCCCCTCACCTTCGATTGTCAGAAGTTGCTCAGGAGGAGAGGAGGCGTTTGGGGGGTGCTCCCTGAAGGATAGGGGTTACACCTTGGTACCAGAAGAGGTCACTACAGCAACCCCCACCCTGACCCTCTTGAACACGAGGCCTGAATCAGTGTCCTCGCCTTCGGAGACCACTATTGCCACTGTCCTCTTTTGATTTGTCATCAGAGATGGGGCTTGGGGTAGCAGCAACAACAGGGGAAGAAGGACCAGCAAGGCCTGAGCCACTTGGCATACGGCGACCCAGTAGATCAGCCAACCTCTTCTTCTTCTCGGCATCAAGCACCATATCTGCGACAAACAACAAGTATGAGTTACAGTGCAACACATAGAATTACTCAGCAAAAATGAAGGTAAAGACAGTTAAAGAATGAAAAGCAAGTACCAATGTAGATGCTGAGGGTTTCGGCGTCGTACTCGTGTCTAATCAGCTGGGCAGTGTTAAACACTACTCCCTACCTGGAGAGAAGGTGACACAAGTCGCGGTCGCAAGGGGCCAGCTCCTCAAGATCCCGGGGTTTCTTGAACTTCTATTTTTCAACCCAATACAGGGGAAACCCGTCGAGTAGAGTGGGGTCGTAGGAACTGCAGCAAACCTTAAAGAACTTCCTTTTGAAGTCCTTGTAGGATTGTTGGAAGAGAGTCAGGAGGACTCTCCCTGTCACCCCGTTGAGGCTTACCCAAAGCCTCTTCCCGAGGCTCTTCGCTTTGAAGAAGTGGAGAAAGACGTCTACAGAAGGAGGGCAGCCCAGGTGGTTGCACAAAATGGAGAATGCCCTCACGAAGGCCCAGCTGTTGGGGTGCAGCTAGGCAGGTGCCATGTTAAGCTTTGTGAGGAGGGCTCTCTCGAACCCAGTGAAGGACAAACGAACCTTGACTCGCTTAAAGATGGTGACGTAGAGAAAGAAGAAGGGCTCCCCGTTGTTGGAGCGATCGTCAGTGCATACTGGTTCACCCTCTATGCAAGGTCGAACCAAGACATACACGTCATATTCCCTACCAAAGACGTGCCCCTTGACCTCGTTCTCGTCATCCATGTGTTTCCTCAGGTCTTCACAGCTGGTGAGTTTTGAGGTCTCAAGAAGGAGTTCCTGAGGGGCCCAAGAGTAGAGGGCTCTGTAGTAGACTGAGGGAGGAGGGTTGGAAGTAGCTTTTGTTCTTGCCATCTCGAATCTAAAACAAAATGAGAGACAAGAGGAAGGAAAACAAGGGTTTAGAAGAAAGCGATGATGTGTTTCAGTGAACTCTTCAATCTCTGGACATACTCCAAGTAAGAGGCCATCTGAGGGTCTTTAGCCTGGTACTCTCCCGCCACTTGACCGGTGACCAACAGTGAGTCACTCTTGGCCATAAGGCTCTGCGCTCCCATCTCCTTTGCCAACAACATCCCAGCGATCAAAGCCTCATACTCGGCCTGGTTATTGCTGGCTTTGAAAGCGAACCGCAGGGCCTGCTCTATCAACAACCCCTTGGGTCCTTCCAGGATCACCCCCGCTCCGCTGCCTTGCTGATTCGATGACCCGTCTACTGACAATACCCATTTGAAATTGGGTCCCTACTGCTGGGCCTCGGTTGAGGACATTTCGGCCACAAAGTCAGCGTAGACCTGTCCTTTGATCGGGCCCCTGGGTTCATACTGGATGTCAAATTCTGACAACTCGACTGCCCAATGCACCATTCTTCCCGCCACATCAAGCTTCTGCAGGACCTTGCATATCGGCAGATCTATCATCACCAACACTGTGAAGCTCTGGAAATAGTGGCAAAGTCTCCTAGCTGAAAACACCACTGCTAATGCTGCCTTTTCTAAGGCTTGGTATCTTGTCTCAGGCCCCTGCAACACTTTGCTGAAAAAATAAATGGGCTTCTGGCTCTGTTGCTGTTCTTGAACCAAGACAGAACTCACCGCCCTATCTGTAACTGCAAAGTAAAGACGCAGGGGTGTGCCGAGCTGAGGCTTGCACAAGACTGGCGGGCTGGCCAGATACTCTTTGAGCTTAAGGAAGGCCTGCTCACATTCTGCAGTCCAGGTGAATCTGCTATTCCTCCTTAGGCATTGGAAATAAGGGTGGCCCTTGTCTCCTCCGGCTGACACGAACCTGGAGAGTGCAGCCATCCGACCCGTCAACTGTTGCACTTTTTTGACCGATGTCGGGCTCCTCATGGCTATGATCGCTGCACACTTGTCTGGGTTGGCCTCAATCCCTCTCTCCGTGAGTAAAAACCCAAGGAACTTGCCTGCTTCCACCCCAAAGACGCACTTTTCTGGGTTCAACTTCAGCCTGTACCTCGTTATTGTATTAAACAGCTCCTCCAAGTCGTCAACATGCTGATCTCGTACCTGGGACATCACCACCATGTCATCTACATAGGCCTGCACATTGCGTCCCAGCATGGGGGCGAGGACCTTGTCCATCAGCCTCTGATATGTGGCACCCGCGTTCTTCAGCCCAAACGGCATGACTGTGTAGCAATAACAAGACAGCTCTGTCATGAACGCAGTCTTGTTCTCATCCATCGGGTGCATCTTGATCTGATTGTACCCGGAGAAAGCGTCCAAGAAGCTGAGTAACTTGCAGCCCGAGGCACTGTCTACTAGCGCATCTATGTTGGGCAGAGGGTAGGAATCTTTTGGACAGGCCTTGTTGAGATCTGTGAAGTCCACACACATCCTCCACTTCCCATTGGCCTTTTTTACTAGGACGACATTCGCAAGCCACTCAGGGTATTGTATTTCCCGTATGTGGCCTGCTTTCAGCAACTTCTGTATTTCCTCCCTGATTACCTGCCTTCGTTCATCATTGAACTTCCTTCTCCTTTGACGGACTGGTTTAACTTGGGGATTCAATGCCAAGCGATGGCATAGAAAATCAGGGTCAATGCCTGGCATGTCTGAGGGGGACCAAGCGAAAGCGTCCAGATGCTTTCCTATAACTCCCGCCACCTGGTCTTGGGTCTCCTGAGACAGGGATTTACCCAGCTTGAAAATCTTCCCCCCGATCTCCTTCTCCACGACCTCCTCTGCCGATTCGGGCCGCCTCGCTCGAGCGACCTCTGCTCAGGTGACCCCGACGTCACCTTGGGGCATATCTGCTTCATTAACACCTCCTCCCGGTGGTGAGGTGGTCACCATGCAGACTCCTCTCTTTGTCTTGAGGCTATTCTCATAGCACCTTTTAGCCTCTTTTTGATCTGATTTGATGGTTACCACCATTCCCTCCATCGATGGCAACTTCATCTTCATGTGCCTTGTGGACACCACAGCCCCTAGCCGGTTCAGGGCTGGTCTGCCCAGAAGTATGTTGTAGGCAGAGGGAGCGTTCACCACAAGGTACCTGATGTTCTCTGTACGGGATGCTACTCCATCAGCGAACGTGGTCCTCAACTCTATGTACCCCCGCACTTCTACTTGGTCTCTTGCGAACCCATACAAACAGCCGACGTAGGGTCGCAGCTGATCAGGAGACAACTGTAACTTGTTGAAAGTCGACCAGAACATCACATCGGCCGAGCTTCCCTGATCTACCAATACCCGGTGCACCTTGCGTGCGGCAGTGAAAACTGAAATGACCACCGGATCGTTATCATGGGGGACAACATCTCGGCGATCAGCCTTTGTGAAGACGAGGTCGATGTCCGGGAAGTGATCTTCCTTGCAGGTCTCCACTGCCATCACCGAACGTGCATACTTCTTACGTTGCGAAGAAGTGCACCCTCCTCCTGAGAACCCACCTGATATAGTGTGGATCTCACCATGTATGGGCACTTCATGCCCCTGGTCTGTCCTTGGTGCAACGATCGTCTCACCCTCTGATGTCTCCTTTAGGTAGTCATTCAAGAACCCACTCTTCACCAACTCGTCCAATTGGTGGGCCAGGGCCAAGCAATTTCGAATGGGGTGACCAGAGGCCTGATGGAATTCGCACCATGCGTTTTTGTTGGGCCCCAATCTCTTGTCACTCTTTGGGGGCATCTTCAACCTTTCTGCCACATTAGGAATGGCAATCAGTTCCTTCAACTCCACCATAAATTCATGCCTAGGGGGCATGTCATCCTTGCCTCGCGCCCTAGGTTGTGGTTTTCGAGGCTCATAGGGCTTCTGTTTCCCTTGAGCCTTCTTCTTTGTGGTTGCCTCGTGCACCCGCAGCGGTTGAGGCCGACTAGGCGCTCGGGGCCTTAACGAGACTGCGTTTTCTCGCTTCTCGCTGAGCTCTCCCTCGGTGACAATGTGGGCCACAGCACGTTGTTTTATGTCGCCAAAAGTCTTGGGACGGCTGCGTATCAGAGATTCACTGAAAGGCCCTGGCAATACGCCCTTCCTGAAGGCGTGCACCACCATGTCTTCATCCTTGGTGTGCAACCTTACCACCATCGCCCCAAACCTATTGAGGTAATCTTTAAGGGACTCCCTCTGGTGCTGCCTTACATCAAAAAGATCGTAAGACACTGGTGGAGGGGCCCTGTTGACAAGATATTGCTCCCTGAACAGCATGGAGAATTGCGCGAAAGACGTGATATGTCCTTCAGGCAAACTCACGAACCATTCTAGCGCAGTTCCTGTCAGTATGGCCATAAAGAGCTTACAGTGTACTGCGTCAGACCCTCCTGACAACATCATCTGCGTATGGAAAGTAGTGAGATGCGTTTCAGGATCCTCTTTCCCGGTGAACACGGTCTTAGGCCCTACAAAGGTGGCTGGGACCACCGTGTTCATAATCGCCTGGGAGAAAGGCATGGGAAAGGCCCTTGGGGGCACTGGTGGGGCTCGATCATCTTCCCCACGATCTCCAGCTTGTTGTATGTGTTGCAAATTCAAGCGTAGCTCCTCATTCACTCGGTGCAACTCTTCATTCCTGGCCTGTGAGGCGGCCAGGTCTTCCTGCATACGCGCCTGGTGCGCTCTGGACTCCGCCACCGTCTCCTGGAGGGCGTGCATCGTTTCCATAAGTTGTTGCATGGTAACGTTGTCGCCTCCATTTGGTGGAACAGACCCGTGTCTTGTATTCCTCATCTTCTGTGGTTTTTTCTCTCACTCTCGTGTATGGGACCTTGTTTTACTCCGGCCCCACGGTGGGCGCCAAAATGTTCTTGCCGGTTGACTCGCCTGTCGGTTGACTCACGACACTCACACGCCTCCTTCCTCACGTTGATACGTGCTTGGTTCTTTCGAAGCAATCTGCACCTGCAAAAGAGAAAGGGGGCGCCCTAGAGGCCGTTTGCACTCCGACGCTCAAGTCAGTGTAGGGCAAGTAACACCAATGTATTGAGTTTCTCTGTGTTTAGGTCTAGAAACTGCGTACCTTTGTGAAGTATCTTACTGTCCCTTATATAGTCTAGGGTTTACTGCGCCGCTAGCCCTAATTAGGGTTCACTGCGCTACTAGCCATATTTAGGGTTTACTGGAATACCCTTGCGCCACTATCACCCAATCTTAGGGTAATCTAGCACATAAGGTTTCCTTCTCTGGAGTGCAAACTCTCACAGGGTGACCACCTGGGTGCCTCCTTGTGCACCTAGTCTCTGGGGCCACTTGTTCTGGGAGTGCCTTCACTGTTCACGTGCCCTGCATGTAGCTTCACTGGGAAACCCTAGTTCTGATGAGTATTCGACCCCTCAGGACTCTGCACCTAACTGTGCTCTCCCTGCTACCCGCGTGGGCACTTCGTGATCCAGGCCTCTCCCTAACTCTGGGTATTTAACTGGTCATTGGCCCACTCTGGGAACCAATCTTAGCTGTTTTGTTTACGCTGTTCAAATCATCCAAGACCGATGTCACCTCGCCACACTCTGTTGCCAAGGACTCCTCGACCTGCTGAGTGACGATGACACCTCCGCCCATCGTGGTGATCTGACGACTACTCACCCGCCTCTGTAGGCTAATGACTCGTCACCCTTCTCTGTAGGCTGATGACTAATCTTCACTTTGCTGTTAGTAACATCACATTCCTTAGGAATCCATTTCATAAGACCTTTAGGAACACAATATTTTCTAATTTTACAGAATCTAACAGAATGGTCTTTCTTCATGCAGTAAAAGCATGTAACAATCGGTTGTTTCGATGATCCAATCGATTGTTTTTCTGTTTTTCTTAAAAAAACTTTTGAAAACTTATCTTGCTTGTTCTGTGGATTAAAGCCTAAACCAGCCTTTCCAAAAACACAGTTTTGAGATGCCAAGACATTCTCAAAGTTTGATTTCCCTTTTGAAAGCTTGTCCACAGTTTCAACAAGATAATGAACCTTTTTCTCAAGATTTTCACAATTTGTGCAAATGAGAGTGTCACACTTGCAAGAGGCATTTTTTAAATGATTTTCCAGATTTTCAAAATCAATTTTTGCTTTTCTCAGATCCTCTTCAAGTGATTTAACTTTCTTTTCAAGCACATTGTTAAGATCTTTCAATCGATTGTTTGAAAGAACCAATTTATTAGCTTCTTCATGAGTTTCTTGAAAAGCTTCAAGCAATTCACAATAATTTTGTTCATTTAAGGAAGCACAAGAACTTACCTCACTTGAACTGCAAGCATCATCATCATCCTCAGCTACTAAACATATGTTGGCTTTTTCATCTTCACTTGATGAAGAACTTGATGATGACACCTCATTTTCATCCCAAGCTATGTAGGCTCTTTTTGTCTTGCCTTTCTTCTCCTTGTAGCTTGTCTTTTTCTCCTTGCTCTTGTTGGGACAATCTGCCTTTATGTGACCTTGCTCACCATAACCAAAACAAGTATAGTTATTTGAATTTAAATCATTGGATTTCTTGTTTCCATACCTATCCTTGTTGTTGTCTTTGTTGCGGTTTCTCTTTAGGAATTTGCTGAATTTTCTTGACAGCAAACTCAGATTTTCCTCATCACTATCATCACTTGAATCTTGCTTTCCCTTGTGTTTGGATGCTTTCAAGGCTATGCTCCTTGTGTGCTTATCTTGATTCTCTTGAACATTGAGTCTATTCATCTCTAGCTCATGTTCCCTAAGCTTTCCAAACAAAGAAGCAACACTTAAAGATGTTAGATCTTTAGATTCAGAAATTGCAGTTACCTTTGGTTGCCATGCTCTATCAAGACATTTCAAGATCTTGATGTTTAGCTCTTCTTTGTCAAAAGTCTTGTCTAGGCTCATAAGGTGATTGATGATATGAGTAAACCTTTTCTGCACTTCAGCAATTGTTTCACCTTTAAGCATTCTGAACATTTCATACTCTTGGATTAGAGCATGCTTTCTAGCTCTTTTAACTTCATTTGTTTCCTTTGATGATTTGCATTGTGATACCCTGAAAAACTCATCAGAATTTAAAGCAGAGGTTATAATATTTTTGGCAATGCAATCAAATTTGGCCTTTTTGCTTTCTGCATCAGTCCATTGAGACCATGGCTTCTCAATGACAGAACCATCTTTTTCAAACTTTGGTATAAAAGGACCATTTTCAATTGCATCCCAAATTCCTTTGTCAAGAGATTCCATGAATATTTTCATTCTAACTTTCCAAAACTGGTAATTCAAACCACAGAACAAGGGTGGTCTGTTTATTGAAGCACCTTCCCCAAAAGGTAGTCTATCAGCCATTTTTAAAAAGATTTTAGGATCAACTTGAATGACTTTCAAGAACCAAGCTCTGATACCAATTGTTAGGAAAGATGGCTTTAAACTAGAGGGGGGGGTGAATTGTTTAAAGAGGTTTTCACAAACTTTTACAAGCTAGAATGAATATCTTTCAGAAATCAAATGATTAAGCAATTTAGTTTGCCAAAACAGTAAGCAAAACAACACTGCCAGGAAAACAATCGGTTGTTTCTGCGAAACAATCGGTTGTTTATACCAGCAAACAACAAACAAACTGAATTTAAAGAGTAAGGGATAGAGAGATTGTACACAGTTGTTTATACTGGTTCACTCCAACCCAGAGCTACATCCAATCTTCTCAGAACCCCTGAGGAAATCCACTAAGCAATCACACCTTGATCACTTACACAACAACCAAGAGAATGACCTTGAAAACCTCAAGACACACACTCTCCTTGGCCAACACTAAGATTGCTGATCTTGAACCCCTCAAGAACACACAGCCAATCTCAGCAACAATACAGAAAAGAATTATTTCAGTAGTTACACAGATTACACTTGTTACAGATGAAGATCTGAAATCAATACAAGTAGAATCATATTCCAGCACTTTGATCAATCTCTCTAGCACTTAAGCAATCTCAGCAATTTTTCAAAACTCTCTTAGTAAGTGACTTTTTCAAAAGCATTCCCATCTTTAAAAGAGATTTTCTGAATTATATAAGAGGAAAGTTTGTTATTAAATCTTAACAAACCCATAATTGCTTTAAAAAAGATTGGTCAAAGCATTTAATGACTGGAGCGTATACAGTTTCAAATCATTTAAAGCTCAGGTAAAGAAAACAGTTTTTCTGTTAAGGTTCCAAAACAAACAATCGGTTGTTTCCTCGAATCAATCGGTTGTTTTGTTACTTAACAGATTTCCTCTTTTGAAAACAGTTTTCAAACTTTCTCAAAACATCTAAGTATAAACAATCGGTTGTTTCGACAGAACAATCGGTTGTTTCAACTTAGTTTGAAAAACACTTTTGTTTTATCAAAGATTGAGATGCTATTTGCTTTGAGATTTAATCTAAGGTTGGATTACACTTTAAACTACCCCAGAACAAAACAACAAAGCAGCACAGCAGCATCAAGCAAGTAGAAGCTTCATCATCCTTCAAAGGATTTGGATTCTTCAAAACCTTGAACACCACTTGGTTCAACACCTAGGACTTGGACAGGCTCAACCCATAGCCAGTGCATTAGAGCCTCTTATACCTTAGAGGATTACTAGGAGCAGAGCCTATATAATTGGACCTGAGCACCAATTATTTTCCTTGCTTTTGATTTGAGTAGATTAGGGTGTACTTAGCATAAATTGGGTTAGTTTCAAAGCCCACCTTAACCTAGCTTCTAGAAACACACCTATGTGCCACCCATGTGCTCACCTTTGACCTAGATTCTAGAAGAATCCTTCATGTGCTCAACAGTTAACCTAGTTTCTAGAAGCTTGTAGTCATTTACGCCCCTACCCTTCATCTCTTCCTTTCCAAGGCACTCATATCTATAAATAGGATGTCTCCCCTCTTGTAAATCACTTTGAATTTGAAGTAAATAAACTTTGTCAAAGTGATTCCATGTGTGGTTTCAAAACTCTTTTTGAGTCTTATCTTGAGTAGAGAATACTTTCGGTGGTGACTCCTCCTCACTTATCTTGGAACTCTCCCCATTTCAAGTGGCGTGATTCAATCACCATTTCCATCATCTTCATAAGCTTCCTTACTCTTACTCTTTTCCTTTGTTTCCTTTTGCTTTCTTGAAGAGAACCTTCCCACTTAACCACTTAGTTAGGTTCATGTCCAATGGTAATCTACATTGAGTCTCACCATATCTTGCTAAATCAAAACTCATAAACCAAGTTAAAACTGCTAAAAATGTGCAATTCTAAAATCAACTCACATCACTCCTCGAGGGTTCTTCACGCTGAGACCGATGCTCAGGTCGGCGCTCTTCATCATTGGAACGATGATTGTAATAATCCATGCACCCTTCCTCTATTCTTGCTAGTTCCTCCCTTCTTTGGGAGGGGGGAACACATCATGTTTCGGCCTTTGTCCTACACGTACTTGCGAACGTGCCCGACCTAGATAAGCGCCTCTATCTTATCCTTCAACACTTGACACTCCTCGGTCGTATGACCTATGTTCCGGTGATACCTACATTTACGTGTAGGATCGACATTCTTAGGACTTAAACCTTCCTCAGAGTCGATATGAGATCAACACTCGAGGCTTCATCTAGAATTTTTCCCTTATCAGCATTCAAAGGGGTGTACCTCGTGAATCTTGGGCCACAATTCTCCCTATACTTATCACTCTAACCGAAGTTGTTTCAGTTGGGTTGTTCCTTCTCCCTTTCCTTCCCTTTATCACCTCCTGCCTTTACCCTTGCCCGGTTTCTATAATCCCTCAACTCCTCAAGCTACATATACTTTGTAGCTCTCTGTTGTCGCTCGTCAAGTTTTAGACTCAGCTTCTTGCATAGGCTATCGGTGAACGATCTTGATCGTAGGGCTGTGACCATATGATGTATATACATTTGGACTCAAGTCCGAATGTTCAGGGTTATCCTATTGAACCTCTCCATGAATGTCTTGAGAGATTCTCCCTTCTCCTGGCAAATATTCACAAGAGCAATCGAGGTTAGGTGATGTGATTTGCTAGTGGCGAACTGCGTTCCAAACTTGGACACTAAAGTTTCGAAGCAGTTAATGGAGTGTGGTGGGATTCTCGTGAACCAGCTCAAGGCTCCTCCTTTGAGCGATGTTGGGAACACTCGGCACAAGACAACGTTGTTCGAGGTATACAAACTCATCTGAGTTGTATAGATGTCCATATGCTCATCAGGGTCAGTCGTTCTGTCGTAACGGTCAATGTTCAGCCCTTTCCACATGAGTGCAAGTTGTGCTCCAATTACATAATTAGTAAAGGGATGTCGTGGTGAAATCCTGAGTCCTAGTCGTGTAAAACAACTTGTTGAGTCGGGACTCCTCCACTATCTCATGGGGATGAGTGGCTGAAGGGTCCACCAAAGAATTAATATTTGGATGACTGACATGAGATGTTTCGGCCTGATGATCGGACTTTGAGGATGGGGCACCCTCGGTCAGCTACTTCTTCATGTCTTCATTCTCCTTTCGGAGAGCTTGATCTCCTCTTCGTTCTTCTGCTTCATCTCTGCCATCTCCCTTTGCAAAGACATTAGCAATGTCATCTACTCAGCATCCAACATCTTCTCATTGGCCATGTTCCTTGTTGACACCATTTGCTCTTCTCTTCTTTCAAATTCTCTCTGCTCCACGGTGGACACCAATTGTTCTTGTTTGAAAAGGGACTTTGAGAACTATTACCTCCTATCTTTGGTCGGTTGGTCACTTGTCTTCCTTCCTCTCAACTTAGCAACTCCACCTCACCTTGGTCAACCCTCGATCCTTCTCTTCATTCCAACTCCTTCTTTCTTCATAGGCTCTCGGTCGGGAGGACATCTGCAAAAGGTGCTTTGACGATCAAGTAAGTATTCGGTATTCGATGCTTGGTGCGATTAATTCGTGATAAGGATGTACCTTTTTCTCAAAACTTGTGACTATTTATATGATTATCACGGACCCATTATTATTAGACCGGATCAACATTTGGATCTTGATTAAAAACACATTAATTACCTAATGCTCACTTAATGTTTAGACTCGTTAATCTTCTTCTAATCTTTAATATCTTTGAATTTGTCGGTTGGCACAAACCAGGCACCGAGATCTCAAGTTCTGACCTGTAGTTATGGTTTTGTTAAAATGGTAATTTTATTAAAAATATTAAAAAAAATAAAAGTATTTATATGGTTGAGTGATATACATTTGAAAAGATAAAATGATTATGATATATAATACGCAATAAAAATAAGATGGAAAAGGAAGAGAGATTATATGATATATAAGATTCTGAAATTGATAGATAGTTGTTTGATGAAAAACTTGGTTGAAGTAGAAATTGAAGAAGTAGAAAAAGTAGGGAAAAGTTTGAGTTTAGAAGGGAATTCATCCCTTATTTGATTCTGTAATAAAAGATTTGGGGTGTGTAATAAAGGTTTTGTTGTTGTTAAAGTATGGTTGGAGCTTATGAAAGAAAGAAAGTTGGAGTGGTAATGCTTTGTTCCATGGGTGAAAGGTTGAGTGGTTATCTCAAGTTGATGATGGATGATTGTGGTGTAGATTTTTTAGGATGGGATGAGAAAGGCAGAAAGAAAGTAAATCTAGCTTTGACACCAGGAGTGCAAAACCAGTGGTGATAAAGGCACCTAAGTTGTGAGCCCAACATGTATGAGTTGCGTCATTTTCATGCAAAAGAAGGGTGCCACCATTAAGTTGTCATTCACTCTTCTTTTTAGTCCTAATGTGCCTCACTCTTCCACTATTGGACCCTATTAACCTCTACCAATCCATCTCTTTCCATTAAAACCATTTCCTTTCCCTCTCTCACTACCTCACCCACAATAAATATTCAACTCTTTTTTTAAACATTAATTATTATCAATAAAATAAACGTTTCAGATTTTATGCGGGGAATATGTCACTGTAAACTTGCAGCCTATTTCACACATAATGTTTATGACTATGTCGGAATTTTTAAGAAAGGGGGACAATTTTTGCTTTTCTTTTTTTATCAAAATGAGATTATTTTTAGAAAATGATAAACAATGAATTGAATGCTTTTGGTTGGAGAACAACAATTTTCCACTTTAATATTAAGATTTTTAATTTTTTAAATTTAATTCTTTAAATTGCTACTGCTGTTGTAGCAGCTTAAGTAATATGTGTTTATACATAATTCATATTATGATACTTCCATAAGCATTTAATATATATAGTTTTATTCATTGAGAATTCTATAACTGAAAAAAAATTCGGGTATGAGCATCTTGAGTACACAAAAACATGAAAAAGTTACTAAAAAAAGTTGAAATATGAGGATATTATTTATATATTTTCTGGTTCCGAATTTGGTGAAGTCCACGGTGGTTTAGCTTATAAATGGCCCACCCATATATGTGTTTATAATAATGAATGGTGGATATCAATTACTTCTATTGAGACTAGTTAAATATATTTTGTAATTAGCTATTTGGTCCTTAAATATTTATTTATTATAATTTGTTGTGAATTAAATTTTCTGAATCAAAGGTGGTAGAATTATTGCTTTATATCCTCCTATACTACCCCAAAATATAAATTGAAGTTAGTGTCATTCATCAAAATGTATTCACTAATTAATATGGTCATCAACACTGTACCATATGTATATCAAGAGGTTAATTCTGCTCATTACCTATATGATTTAAGTAACTTGTGTATGTAAATTAACTGATGAAAGAAAATAATTAATTACATAAAGTCTCACTAAAATTTTAATACAATGAACATTCATCTTCCTTCCTTTCTATTAATTATGAAGGTGAAAATATGTTTTTATTATTTAAAATTTGACTCTATCTCATGTAAGTGAATTAAAAAAAGGTGTTAAATAGAAAATAATCAGAAAACAGAATAGAGAACAGTGAATTCCTGTTCAGATTTTATAACATAATATCCTTCATCATCCCATCACTTCAAATTCCTTTCTCAAATATGCTTAAACTCATCACCTCCGGGTCGGACCAACCCAATAATTATCTAACCATCACTCATTAAATTTTAATAATAATAATAACCCAAAAAACTAAACCTAAATCTATCTGTTTAATTTTTTAAAATTTCTCCAAAACTTTTAAATCAACCACCACTCATAATAACTAAAAGGATCCAATGTTGCAAAACAGAACGGTGGCGAACATCTCAGCCGTCGAACCCAGTCTGGCTCCAAACGGCGTCGCGAACCCGTCTCATGTCGCGGCCCTTTAACGTGCGCCCCACGCCCTCGAATACGGAGTTCGCCGCCATCTGGCGGCTGCGTGCCAGGTACTCGTGTGGCGGAACCATCTCGGAGTCGTTGTTGTCGAAGGCGACGTCTATATCGTGCAGCGACTCGACGGAGTCAGCCCGGAGGATCTTACTCCAGTCGGGCACGTTCACGGGCGCTGACGTGGCCATTTGGTGATGGCGTCCACGTGGCGACGACGAAACGGTGTCGTGCTGTGCGCGGTACTGGTGGTGCACGATTCTCGTGGCGCCACCACCACCACCCGACCCATTCGGATTCTCGAACGCCAACGACAACCCCCCCACGTGCCGGTGCACCTGCTGCTCCCTGCTGTTCCGTCGCCGCGGCCACTCGCGTGGCTCCCACTGGCCTGGCGAGGCCTTGAAGTCTCCTTCGCGGTCTTCCGGCGTGGACCACACGTCCTCTTCCCGGAACTCGGAGGGTTCATCGGCGGCGGAGCCCTGGGATGAGTAAGTTGTTCCCAAGAAGCGCTCGCTTCGGGCCATGGGGGGGAATTTTCGACCCTTGGCCATTTGCGCTTCTTCTTGTTCTTCTTGTTTGGAACCTGGTTTTGCTTTGGCATAAGCTTTGAGCGTAGCGGTCGAGGTGCTTATATAGCCTCTTTTTCTCTCTCAAATTTCATTTCAATTTGAGTTTCAACTTAATTTTCTCTGCATTTCCTCCCATCCTGTCCGGTTCGCCTCTATCGGTCGGGTTGCTTAGACTATTTCAGTATATCCCAATTAAAATGTAATTTATTTGTTTTAAAATATTTTAATTTTAAATGAATAAAATAAGTATACCAAACCTTAAAAAAATCATATATATAATTTTAATAACTACTTTATAATAAACTATAATTTTTTATTGTTTATTATTAAATTTTTAAAAAAGTATCATTCCAAAATTTAGATTTAAAATGTATTTACAACTTTATAAATATTAAAATATTATTTTTAGATGGAATGAGGTATTTAGAAAATTGTAATTCGTTATTCATATTTTATCATTATTATTTATTTTAGCTAAGTTTTTTTATTCAATATTATCTATTAATAACGGATGTACTTGGAATTTTGTGTAGTAGAGTAGGATGAATTTGATTTGTGTGGGGCTAGTTAAAACTGAAGCTATCAAAGTAACTAATGTGATCATTATTACTAACTAATGTTACAATCTTTTCACTAACTATGTTTTTAGTTGAGAATTTTATAAGAAAATCATGCCATTCTGGATAAATGAGTTTTTAAAATTATTGAACTGCACCAGACAAATTGAGTATTTCACCTTCATTTTCTTACAAATCATCACTGTTTTATAACACAATTTAGATAAAATTCCGTACATCAATTATTCACACCATTAACTAAGGGTCATATTCAAAGTACACTGATAATATTAATCATTCCGTACATCCATTATTCATACCATTAACTAGGGGTCATACTCAAAGTACACTCATAATATTAATCATTCTATCATTTTGAGAGGACTCAGTTTAAAATGTTTATGTACTAATACTTTTCTAATTATAAGTTTTTTTAGTTCCACAAACACCAAACACTGTAAGGTTTTTAGATTTTTAGAGTCTCACTTTGTCTTATTTTAAAAAACATTACTTTAGTTATTGAATTTGTATTCTCTCTCATTCAAACATAAGAACCTTATTTAATAGATCCTAATTATTTATTATATTCATTACTAAATCTAACCGTCAAAATAACAACAAACTAAAACAATTAGAAAAAAATAATGGGGAATATAAGTGTTTAATTTAGTGTAACAATGAATTTGTTAATTTTGATTTCAATCACCATTAAACAAAAATGTTATATACGTATAGGTGGTCAAATTAAAAAAAATTGTTAGAATAAATTTTATTATGATATTAAAAAATAAATTAAAATATAATGTTGTGTTTGTTTAGGGTTATTTACTATTTACATTGATTTTGGGATGAAAAATTTGAGTTAATATAACAGTTTGATGATTGAGTATATTTGGACTGATTTGTGTGGAAAGAAAGTGAAAGGGAAGGAGAGAAGCACTCTCACTATTTGGATGAAAATTTGAAGATTAAATGTGATTTTAGGATCTTGTCTAGGATGATTCTTTTAGGTGTATGAATTGTTAGTTCTATTTTTGACAAATAGACACATTACAAACATACATTTTGATTACATGGGTTCTATTTTTTGGTGGCAAATAGGCACACTGCGTGGAAACTTACCACATGAAAGTGGTTCAAAGGTCATACATTATTTGAAACGTTCATAACAATCTATTAACATTTTCTTATATTGTATTATTTTAATATTACGTAGTGAGAAAAATTTTAAAAATATATATTTTAAATGAAGACCACGATAGATATTGCAATTATGAATATATTAATTCGAACAAAACAATAAATTAAATTCGTAAATGTTGTACAATTACAATATATTAAATAACTTATCATAAATTAAGTTTTAATACTTAATCAATTTAAATTAATCACTTAATTGATATGTAGCACATCATAATCAATTAAATTTTTAAATGTAATTAATTATGAGTTTTCGATTAGCCTACGAATACTTTTTTTATTTACATAATAATATTAGTTATAAAAATTAACTTGTCCAATATATTTTTAATTAAATTTTTCCTTCACAAATATATAAATACTAAAACCTTTATATATATATATATATATATATATATATATATATATATATATATATATATATATATTTTAAAACAATAACTTATCTAATAATTTTAAATAAGAGTATTTTAATAAATGATTAAATGATATAGTTAATTTCTTTTACATTTTAGTCACATAAACCAAAATGTACAAATATTTATCTCATTTCAACTCACTTAGAGTATTTTAATAAATGATTAAATTATATAATTAATTTGTTTTTACATTTTAGTGACAAACCAAAATGTACAAATTTTTATCTCATTTCAACTCACTTTTACTACCTCAAAACAATTAAACTTTCCACTTATTTCACTCTCATTTTTTTCCTTACCACTCCCACCCCCAACCAAACAAAAAAAAAAGAGTTTGTGAATTGATAATTGAGGTATTTACAGAGGAAAAATTGGTGTAGTTGATGTCAAAGAAAAGAAAAGAAGAGATGAGAAGTGAAAGTGAGGTTGAAATTTCCATTATTGTTGTTGGTGGCTATATAATTGGCATAAAGAGATTTATGTTTTGTACTTGGGTGAGTGGTGGTGAGAAGTGAGGATTCACATATTTCTTCCACTGCCCTTAATTTTGAAAAGAAATGAACAAGTTGGTCTGGAATAGGAATGAGTGAAAGGGCAGTTATGTGGCATCCAATGCAATCTGCCTTATTTTAAAACCAAATGGGAATTCAATTAGTGGATTAGAATATTTGGAAAGGCATCATTCTGGTCAACCACACCACACTTCATTCTTATTTTGCAACAACATTTCTAATAAATAAATAATTACAGTTGCCAAATGCAATAAAGATGGGAGGGTCCACATGGGTTATGTTCTTCTGTGTGCCACCTCTTACTACCCACCACGTGTAAGATTCTGGCAGAGCAGGGCCCCTGGATCATGTCTCAATCTCCTCCACGTGGCTTCACAATCACACCTTCTAATTTATTGCCAAAATAAGGATAAACTAATCAAATTTCGCTACCATCCCATCTTCTTCAAACAAAATCAAGCGCCGTGAGACACCCACATTCAGCGGTCCACAATCACGTTCCGCCTCCGTGAGGGACCCACATCGGTGCCACCTGTCGTCTTCTCACCTCAACACCATTTCTGAATCAACCAGCACGGGCCTTGGGCCCAGCCCGGTCACGCTTCCCTCACTCACTTTAAGCGTCAAGGTAACTGTGCCTGCACTCTGCCATCTTTTAAATGAACACTGTTCAGTATTGATGAGAGGAGAATGGTTGGTTTCTTTCGCACAAGTTTCTTATGGGCCTTTGATTGTGGAGTGGGCAGTAAAAGTGGGCCAGAACACAGGAAATGGTTGGATTTGGCAGGAGTGGGCCCCTGGGCCATAGGTCCAACTCTGGTAGATTTAGACCCCTCAGTAGAAGCAAGCATCCTATGCTATGCTATGAGCCACCTGTTGAATTGTGTACTTGGTAATGGCAATGAGAGAAAGAGTAAAATAAAGTTTAGACAATGCGGCTTCATAACATAACATAAGGAATGGGCCAGGGTGAGAAAATAATCCCAGAACTTAGGAAAATCACATACAAAAAAATACAATAATTCTCTATTATCTTCTTATCTTTATCAACAACCACACTCCACAAACTGCCACAATCAGTCCAAGGATTCATCTCATGTTACCAATGTTTAATTCTTTTACACTTTTTTTTTAGTGATGAAAGAAAAACATGCATGCCCGCACTGCATGATTATTAGGGTTAAACTGCAGTAGTAGTGCAGATACCATACAACACTGCTTTTGTCGCTACTTCCAAATTGTTTTTTAATTTCCATTTTTTTCTTTTTATTTAATTTACTTCTACTTAAATAAACACAAACATGTAAGGGAGCTTTTCACATCCCATCATTATTTTAAAAGTACTTTTCTTCAATATATATGTCAATTTTATCATCTAATCATTTAATTATTGCAATAAAGTTTTCATTGAAACCATGTAGTTTGTCATGTCATTTATTTTCCTCAAGATAAGATGTTTTAATAGATGGGTTATTTTAGCCTGACACTTATTTTTCTTATTTTGTGAGATTATATATGTTAAATGAAATTAATTTTTATTTTTATTTAATTATTCAATTTTAACATCTTTAATTATTTAAGTAGTATCTATTTCGTTAATCAACTTTAACTAAATATGAAATAATGACTAATGACTAATGATGGAGTACAATACAATGATCAAAGAGTGTAAGAAAGCTCTAAAAAAGGTAGGCACCCAAATTTTCTCAATAAAATTTACACAACTTTCTATATTAAAATACTACTCCACTATTCTTCTTTAACGGTTCTTCTAAGAGAAAAAAAAAAGTATTCCTTTATATAGTATAGTTTAAAACTGCATTCATTATATTTTTATTAATTATATTCTTATTTTTAATAATATAAAAAAATTAAAGAAAGGTGCGAACTTATTATGATTGTGTTTATATTTGATTATTTATGAAAAAAAGCTCATAGATTTATGATTTGTTTGAATTTAGGGATTGGAGACCACACGCATAAATTTGAAGGGAAAGAAATTTAGAACTTAAGTCGTTTTTATTAAAACAAGAAAGATGAAAAAGAAATTAAAATGAAAGAAGAAATTATGAAAATTTATAAATGGTGTGATTGATAAAAAAAATTAATTGATGAAATTGTAAGATTACAATTTTATTTTTGTGGTTAAAATTAAATATGATTACTTATTTGTAAATGAAATTTATGAGTGATTAAAACATTATTATCCCTCTAGTCCATAAAGCTCAATAAAAAAAAAATATGAATGATCTTATATGACATATATATGTAAAATTGTTTAAAATAGATTTTGATGAAATTAAAATAAAAATTGAATAATAATAAGGTATAATTATTTTTTTTCCTTAGGGTTAATATTCAATTTATTACAACCGTTTTTAAAAATATCTTTATACCCCTAACATGCATATTGTTACTAGATCAACTTATTATGTAAATAAGCTATCTAAGGTTCTATAGAAAAAAACATAGATAGTTTTCCTTACTTGTAATTTATATTCCAAGAAAATTTCGATTCAAGCAGGGAATCACTCTAAAATAAGTTATTCAAACATCACAAAAATTCAGCATATGATAAAACAAGTTTGAGAGAAACATTTTTCTCAACTATCCCCATTGATAAATCTTACAGAAAAAACATAAAATAAAAGATATTTAGAGTAAAAATGAACTTACTATGTTCGAAAATCTGATCAGGTAGAAATGTGCTTCGACTCCTCACCTACACCATGACGTGATCAGATTTTGGAATAAATGAGGTATGAAAGAGAGAGAAGCGAGAGATAGAAATGAAAAGGGAAAAAGAAGTAAATATTGTGTTTGGGGAGGGGGAGGAGAGATTTCGGTGTTACAAGAGTTAACTTGTTTGGATTAAATGATAAATTTTAAAAAGTAAAAAAGGAAAGGGAGAAAAGTGGATTTGATTAAGCCTATGTTTGTTTCTGATTAAATACTATACACAAAGAAGAAAAAAAACACACATAATATATGTTTTTATCCACTAATATTCATGAATTTTTGGACGTGAAATGCCTTGTAATAATTTTTCTCCATCTTCACTTATATCTAGAAATTTCCAAAAAATTATGTAAAAAAAATACTTAAAAATAATAACATAATCGATTATATATTATATTATAATATATAATTACATAATTGATTATATATATATAAAAAAATTGATTATATATATAAATTATTTATTATCATAAAACACATGGATTATGTTCGAGTATGGTCAATATAGTCTTACATTGCTTAGGAGTTGAAGTTAATGTCAGTTTAAATATATTTTCCTCCCTTAATCATCGAGGTGTCTTTTAAAGACAAAATCGCTAAGCTCAAAAACTCTAAAGCGGACAATACCATATTATATATATATATATATATATATATATATATATATATATATATAATCAATTATATTTATAATAACAATTAATTATAATTATAAAATATTTTTTATTAAATTTTTACAATTATAAATATTTAGATATTATTTATTTTTATTAAAATTTACTTTTAATAACTTTTTATAATTAAATAATTTATATTTCTCAACTGAAATATTTGATTAATAATATTTTATTTTAAAGAGATTTTGTATATAAATAAGTACTTTATTTTTATTTTTAATTAAATATAATATTATATTTTTATTAATTAAAAATTAATTAATTATATTCATTATATCATACAAAAATTTATTATATATTTTTTAATGAGCAATTAATTAGATATCAATTTAGAAATTATTTGTCAATAATAAAAACTAATTCAGATATCAATAATTTCTTTAGTCTAATGTCTAATTTAGTCAATATAGTAACTAATTATTTTTTGTCTTTAAAATTTATTTTTATTTAATGATTTTCTTGTAATGTTTTTCAACAATATTTATATTTTGTATTTTTTCTAAAGTTAGTTATTGGACAGTACCAAAGATATTTTAATTAAGAACTACTAAAATACATAAATAATAAAATTATTTTTTATTTAATTACTTTTAATATAAGGTACCAGAAATAATTTACAAAGTTTTAATGCATATTTTTTCTCATATTTCATCATTCAAATTTTTTTAAAGATAAGGATAAGTTTGTAAACTTACATTTTAAATTTTTAAAAAGAATAAAAAATTCTCCATCATCATATCCCTAACAAACTTAAAAAAACGTTCTCCACAAATCTATTTTATATACCTTAATAAAAAAAACCTCACTTCTTTTTTCGTAGTCTCCTCTCAAGTCACTTCCTCAAAATCTCACATTTCCTTCCTAATCCAAACACACCATAATAATAAATCTTAAAAAATTATAAACAATTTAATATAAAAAATTTAGAAATATAAATTAGAATTAAAATAAATTTTAAATTAAAAATTGTACCGGAGACAACCGGACGAGCCGGTTTCAGTTGGTGCTACCGAACGAATGGGTTCCATCATGATTATTGTGTCTCAGTACACTTTGAATAGGTCAATCTACATTCTGAGAAATGCGGAAGATATCTCTAAGGTAACAAGAAACTAAAAGTACAGGTCCGAGAATCTAGGATACGTGATATAATAGTTGTGTGATTGACTTAGCCCATAAAAGATAAGGCCCATAAATGAGTTAGTATAAATAGGGCCATGATGGAAGAGAAGATGTACGTTTTTCCATATCCCACTTGCAACACACGATAACCCTGCGCTGACTTGAGCATCAGAGTGTCATTGCAGGTACCCCACCCGGCTGAGACAATCAAACAAAGATCGAGTCTACCAGGAAGCACTACATGAAGAACACCTACACGTCAGCAATCGTATGGACAAAAAAGGTACTATTTGGGTTCCTCATACTCATACAAGTATAATTGGTGCCTACCGTGAGGCTCGATTAGACCACATCCACAATGGTTTCAACTAGGCACATCAACAACAACTGTATGACGGAAGAACAGACAACTATGCTACAGGCCCTACAAGCACAAATGGAGGAGCTATGACAGAAAGCCATGGCAGATCAATTGTGCAACAAAGAGGAACAACGTCGGCATGAAGAAGAACGACACAAACATGAAGAAGAAATGGCTTTGCTCAAAGAACAAAATCAACAACTATTGAAAAAGTTTGAAGGTTCCGAATGAGAAGCTCAGTCCTGGACCTCGGCACCAACTCACCACACCCATCAATCCCGAGTACCACCAATAACTCCCCATGCCGCTCCGACAAATCCATAAACACAATAGACCTAGCAAAGCTCCAAACACAACCTATTACCGGACGAAGGAGAGGATCCGAGAGGCCACCCTTTCATAGATGACATAATTACTACTCCACTCCCAGCTCAATGGAAATGATTAACTATCAAACTTTATGATGGTTCCACAGACCCGGACGAGCACCTGAATGTGTTCAAAACCCAGATGACGTTGTATACTACTGACAAATCTATCTAGTGCAAAGTTTTCCCCACTACCCTGTAGGAAGGACCACTCGGTTGGTTCACAACATTGCCTCCTAATTCCACAGACAACTTCAAAGTCCTAACTTCGAAGTTTACAACACAGTATGCGACCAGTCGACCGCACCATACCTCGTCCTTATCCCTCCTGAATGTCAAACAGGAGAAAGGAGAATCCTTTCGTGCCTTCATGGACAAGTTCAGTAAGGTATGCCGAGGCATCCGGAACCTAAATCTGGACATAGCCATGCACCACCTTTTCGACGCCATTCGACCCGGACGGTTCACTGAGAGCCTAATCAAATATCCAGCTGGCAGTATGGATGAATTGAGGAATAGAGCGACCGAGTTCATGCAGATAGAAGAGCATATTGACTATCACAGAAGTCAACAACCTAAAGGTGTCAATAAAGGAAAAGAAAAAGACAAAGAAAAGGAGAAGGAAGGGGGTAGTCGGTTCAAAGCTAACCAAACCGATTGCCCTCGGGAAAATCGAGGACCTCGTTTCAACAGTTATACCTCGTTAACTGTTCCAAGAGGAAAAATTCTGGACAAAGCCCTCCAGGAAAATTTGATCTTCCCAAAGCAGACACAGACTCTACGTAACGCTGATACCTCTAAGCATTGCCAGTATCATCGTAACTTCGGCCATACAACCGAAAGCTACCAAGCGTTAAAAGACAAAGTAGAAGAACTCATCCAGACAGGACATTTTCGCCAATTTATCAAAGCAGATACCTCCAGGGGCTATCTCTCTCCGCAACAAGAGCGACAAACTCCAAAGGAGCCATACGATAGAGCCGAACAGAGCGATACCCGTCGCTCTGAAGATGATCGACGTCCAACTAGGCCTATAAGAAGTGAAAGTCCAGTACGGAGAACCCGATCACATAGTAAAAGTCTCGAACGAGGAAACATAACCAAATGGAAGGTCCAAGAGGTAATTAACACCATAGTCAGACTAGTATCACTCGGTATCCCAGAGGAGGAAGTAAATTATATAGCGGGAGGATTCACAGGTGGTGGTTGTTCTAATTCTGCTAGAAAGCAACATCTACGAGCCATCCAGTCTATACACTCTACCTCCACCCCAAAGCGTCTAAGAATGCCACTTATCACGTTTATTGATGATGACTTTACAGCTATTGACCTGACACAGGACAATCCCATGGTGATCACTATGGAGATTGATAAGTTTGCTGTGACCAAGGTTTTGGCAGACCAAGGGAGTTCTGTGGATATTTTCTACTGGAAAACTTTCCAGAAGATGAGGATTCCAGAAACAGAGATTCAACCCTATGACAAACAGATCGTTGGATTCTCCGTGTAACGCGTAGACACCAAAGGATATATTGACCTATATACTACTTTCGGAGAAGAAGGAGGTCTCGGAAAAACGATTAAAATCAGGTATCTGTTGGACAATGCCAACACTTCATATAATATTTTGCTCGGACGGTCATCTATTAATCGTCTAAGAGCAATTGTATCTACCCCACACTTGGCGATGAAATTTTCCTCTACCTCGGGAGATATAGCTACGGTACATGTTGATCAGAAGGTAGCCAGGGAATGTTATGTAGCTTGTTTGCAAGTGGAACCTACTTGATGAATCTATAAAGCGTCACCTCGCGGTCGATCCCCTACAAGGCGCGCACGCTCAGTTGACCGACGGTCCCCAGAGACACCTTCCAGGCGACATATGGTGGCACTTGTATAGACGACATCCGAATGGAGGCAGGTGAAGACCTTAAACCTTTACCCCTACACGACGACGTCCATAAGACCTATATTGGAACCTCTCTGATGCTGGATGACTGTAAGATTATCTGTTCTACGTTAATGCACAATGCTGACTTGTTTGCTTGGACAGCAGCTGACATGCCCGATGTCAGCCCAAATATCATTACCCATCTGTTATCTACTTATAAAGAGGCTAGATCGGTAGCTCAGAAGAAACGTAAGTTGGGAGAAGCAAGACGAAAAGCCGCCCGAGATGAAACCGAGAAGCTGTTGAAGGCTGGCTTCATTCAAAAAGCACACTATACTACCTGGCTAGCCAATATGGTAATGGTCTAGAAGACCAATGGCAAGTGGCATATGTGTGTTGATTACACTGATCCTAAGAAAGCATGCTCGTAAGACTCCTACCCATTGCCAACTATCAATCGGCTCGTTGATGGCGTGACCGATCATACTATTCTTAGTTTCCTTGATGCATATTCAGGATATAATCAAATCCACATGCACCCCCAGGTTAAAACCAAGACGACATTTACCAATGATTTTGGTAATTTTTATTATGAGGTAATGTCGTTTGGCCTTAAAAATGTCGGAGCTACCTACCAAAGATTGAAGGACTACGTCTTTGAAGACATGATTGGACAAAGCATCGAAGTTTATGATAACATTGTTGTCAAATCTGATTCGTGCAGTCAGCACATAAAATACTTAAAAGAGGTGTTCCAAGCCCCCCAAAAGCATTGCATGCGCCTAAATCCAGACAAATGTGTGTTCGTCGTCGAAGGAGGAAAGTTCTTAGGCTTTATGCTCATAAATCGTGGCATTTAAGCCAATCCGGACAAATGCAAAGCAATAGCTAAGATGTAAAGTCCTACGAACATTAAAGAAGTTTAGTGTTTGCTTGGACGACTCATTGCATTATCTAGATTTATGCCAAGAATCGCAGAAAAGACTAAACCTATTGTTCATTTGTTGAAAAGAGCATCCAAGTTTGAATGGACGGACGAGTGCGAGAGTAGATTTCTTTAGCTAAAGAATTTTTTAGCATCTCCCCCGGTCATCGAAAAACCAATCAATGGCGAACCAATCATTGTGTATCTGGCCGTTTCAGAAGATTCTGTTAGCGCTGTCTTAGTCCAGGAAGCAGAGGCTGCTGAACGACCTGTTTATTTCGTTAGTCAAGCACTTCAAGGAGCGGAGGGTCGATTTCAAATGAAAGAAAAAGTGGCTCTTGCTTTGGTTGTCACCACCCAACGCATGCACGTGTATTTTCAGAACCACCATATCATTGTCCGCACTAATTATCCTATTATGAAAATATTGGCCAAACCAGACCTCGCTGGACAAATGATAGGATGGGCCATTGAACTATCAAAGTTCCATATTCAATATCAACCAAGAGGGGCAATCAAGTCGCAAGCCTTAGCTGATTTTGCTGCCGAATTTAGCCCTAAACCGAAGAATGATTTCGAACCCCTATGGACTCTGCATGTGGACGGTTCCTCCAACATTCGGTCATGCAGAGCGAGCGTGGTGCTTGAAGGACTAGGTAATCTTGTCATTGAACAAGCCTTGAAATTTGAGTTTAAAACCTCGAACAATCAAGCGGAGTACAAAGCCATCATTGTTGGTCTACACCTTGCCAGAGACTTGGAAGTGAAAAGATTATCATGCAAGAGTGACTCACAGCTCATGATTGGCCAGCTAAACGAGGAATTTGAAGTACGTGAAGCGCTATTGCAGTAGTACTTTCATCTAGTACAACATTTACTCTCATCGTTTGAAGAAGTGACCATTCAACACATACGCCGAGAACATAACGCTTGGGTGGACATGTTATCCTGTCTTGCCACCGCTACTAAAAAAGGCCTTCACCGCTCTATCGTCTATGTCACCCTATCCAAACCCAGTGTGGGAGCAAACAAATGTCTGGCAACTGATATCCAACCAGATTGGATGGCACCCATCAAACAGTTTTTACTTGATGGCACGTGTGGAGCACACTCGGAGAAAACAATGCGGCAGCAGACATCTCGGTTTTTACTTAGACATCAAGACTTATATTGACAAGGGTACACTTGACCGCTTTTGAAATGCCTTACCCCTGAGCAAGCTACATATGTCATGCGCGAAATCCACGAAGGAATATTTGGCACTCATTCGGGTGCCCAAACAATGGCCACCAAAGTTTTGCGAGCCGGTTATTACTGGCCGACCGTACAGGGCGAATGCACGGAACATGTTTGCAAATGCTTGAAATGTCAAGAATATAATAATTTATCAGACTAGAAGCCTGAAGATTTGCACTTCATCCTTTCCCCTTGGCCATTTGTGAAGTGGGGGATGGATATCATTGGACCGTTCGCCCCTGGCAAAGGCCAAGGCAAATTTCTGTTAGTTGGTATAGACTATTTTACAAAGTGGATAGAGGTCGATCCATTAACGACTATTACAACGTGCAATGTTGAGAACTTTGTTGGAAAAACATCGTATGTCGTTTTGGTTTGCCTTAAATCATCATCACTGAACACAGTCGGCAATTTACCGACCATGGGCTCGCGACATTCTATGAGAAACTTGACATTAAGCATGTCACTAGTTCTGTCGAACATCCGCAGACCAACGACCAAGTTGAAGCCGCCAACAAAGTTATTCTTAATGAATTAAAGAAAAGACTCAGCCCTGCTAAGGGCAAATGGACTGAAGAACTTCTTGAAGTCTTATGGGCTTACCGATGCACCCCTCAGTCTACCACGCAAGAAACACCTTATAGTTTGACTTATGGGACCAAAGCAATGATTCCGGTTGAAGTACGATAACCTTTTTTACGACGACAAATGTTGGATTTGGATTTGAATAATGAGAGTCTTTTAGTTGGCTTGGATTTGATTAATGAACTCAGAGATAAAAGCTGAATCTGAGAGGAAGCATGCAAGTTGAAAGTAGTCAGACGGTATAATTCCAAAGTAAAGCCTTGAAACTTTCATACAGGTGACCTTGTTTGGCGAATGTGTAGTGAAGCTCGTGAAGGAAAGTTTTCTAGCAATTGGGAAGGACCATTTTGGATCACAGACACAATAGGAGGAGGAGCTTATCATTTAGAGTATTTATCCGGATGACTTGTGTCGAGGACGTGGAATGCCACGCACCTCAAATTTTATTACAGTTAATAAACAATGTTAGTGTACTCTTTCCTCGCTCGGCTGTTTTATCCCTAAGGAGGGTTTTCAGCTGAGAAGGTTTTAATGATGCACTTTAAATATTTTCATTTTGCTTTTCCTTCTCTCCTTTATTTGCAACCACGATCGGCCAGACCTTCACTCACCAACATTTTGGTTAAAATTATCACTTAGTCGTGATCGGTATCAATCGAGACCTAACCTCGGCCCGCGAATTTTTATCGCTTTAACCGAGTCGCATTATTTTCAAAACTATATGATTAAAATTTATTGCCCATATGCGATCCGCACGGTTGTCCTACTTAACGGCTTGAATATTACCGATATCTAACGGCCTGAATATTACCAATATCTAACGGTCCGAACACTACTGATACCTAACGACCCCAATCTTATGAACGAACACTACACCATTAATCATACTAAAGCCATTTGGCCCTCCATTCGGTCAACATGATAACATTCACACATTTAAATGGATGATAAAATAAAAATGAAACCAACATAAACTGTTTTTACCAAAAGAAAATGAAAGAAGACTCAACAAAATTCAAAAGCACACAACATAAACTCAAAAAGATCTCCTAAACACCAATATAGATGGTTCAAGAAAGAACAAGTTATTTTAACCGATTAAACCAAACAAACAACAAATAGAATGGTAGAACTAAAACAAAAACAGAATCAAGACATGAAAAACAACATGTAAACAATATGGAAAAATGAAGAACAAAATTTTTGAGAACTTATCTCTTGAAGAACCGTGAACCTAATGCTCTCTAGATACCACTTGATGCAATCCTAGCTTGCATTGCTATGAGTTTTTTTGTTTTTTATTTTGGGGTGCGGATTTTGGTGGGATTGGGTGGCTAAAACAAATGAAAGAAATTGTGAAGTATTGGTGTATGGAGAATGATAATGAAGCTTAAGAGAGGTTAGGCCAACTCCTAAGAGGATCCTTGCTAAAACACTTAGAAATAAGACTAGTAAAGAGTGAGCTAAGAGACAAGTTGAGGCTGAAATTTTGACAACAATTCAATAGTCTATTCAAAGCTAATTTACAAGGGGGTTAACACTTGTATTTATAATGCTATGGGCAGCCAATGTGTAAGCTTTAACCCTAAAATCTCTCAACTCATAGAAGGACAATCAACTCTCTCTAATTGGAGCAAATCCTCTCAAATTAGAGGTTGACAAGTGTCCTCATCTAATTGGAGAGAATCATCGCTATTCCTATGAAGACAAATGTCTTTTTGGCATTGGTGGGAATCTTCTCCATTAAAGAGATGACATGTGGGTCTTCATGCCTTCCTTGCCACTCCATGTTTTCTATTTGCACTCTTGTAATTTATTTGTGCACCCTAGATGGTTTAGAGTTGCATTGGGTCCAAGGAGGCCCAATTGTATCTCTATATAGACTCTTTCTTATTCTATTTACATCCTACTGTAATTGACCTAATACATGACCCATGAAAATTGGCCCAAACATAGTCTAAGGAAATGACCCAAATATAAGTCCAAAATAAAACCTATATTATTTTACACAATACTTATAAAACTAGAGAAAACATGAATGAGCAAATAACAATTAATTATCCCTGAGATAAGAGTTTTCTAAACTCCTTTTTCTTCCAATCTTCTTAATCAAATGTTTCAAGACTGGATGAGTTAAGAAAACTTATAATATATCATTGTGAGTTAAATGCAAATTCGTTACTCATCTTATGCATAAAGCCAAGTGTACCATCTTCACTATTTGTTTTTAAAGTTAACCCATTTTTAAATCACCGTTGCCATACTTTCACTTTTTTGCGTTGAATATAAATTGAACCACTTTTTCCCATTCCCATGTAAAATTAGTTTCATTTTTTTCTTCTTTCACATCCCATCTAATACGTGCATTAACACCTTTATTATTTATAATGGAACTATCTACACTGTCTTTTGTCTTCTGGTTACTCGTAATTCTATTATAAAAAAGATCACAATGCTCTCTTTTTTTTGGGCCCTGAGATCCCTTCTTTCGGCTCCTTTAGTTAGCCATCACAAAAATGTGTCATTTTGAGAGTTTTAACATAGGTCCACCAAATCCTATGGCAGCTATCATCAATCAATATGCTCAAATATTACACATTCATGTTTAGTACCACTTTACATATCTATATCTATATCTATATCTATGTGTCACCAATTTTATGCACATAATAATCGCCCTATATTTTTATTTCGGTACAAATTTTGAGTGACAATGAGATGCGGAGAAATATAGAGATGAGTAATTAGTCCTACTAGGCCTATTCAAAATTTGGGTAAGTTATGTTGGTTTATGGAAAAAACTCAACGCTTTATAATTCAGAAAAATATTTGAACCAAAAGAAAAAATCTTTGAGCCAGTAAAAATCATTAAATCAATGAGAGAGAACCCATAATAATCATTTTTGAAAGATTCTTCATGAACACTTTATGTTGATAAGGATAAAAATAAATTAGAGTAAATAATTTAAATTTCTGAAGGAAATAGGTGTTATGCAATAAAATGTAATGATGAAATCACCGATTTCAAGATAAAAAAGAAATGAGCGATATGAATGAAAGGAAAGTTGTTTGTTGGGGGGCTCACACGGCATGGAAGCAATGACGTAGACACAGGAAACAGTGTCTGAGACAACCTTCATCTTCTTATAACGGATCACAACTTACCTAGGAATTTCACTTCAGTCACACAAATACATGTTTGGTCCCCACCAGGACCAAGGAATGTACTTCACTGTGCAGGGTATTTACATACACAGATATAAAAAAACATTAAAAATTACAAATTGAATATTTTTGCATGATACTCTTTTTAAAACTAGATGTTTTATTAAAAGTTTGCTTAAACTAAATTATATATATAATATTTAATTAAAGTTTTAGTAAAAAAAATTGCATGAAATGAAATTGTGTTAACCAAGAACAGTGGTATTTATGGTATAATGAAGGGTGGCGTGGATTGGGCGGTCCATCATAAAGATAGCTAACAATATCTGCCAGCAAAGAAAGACACCAAAAATTATAGGCGCATCATCAGGCGCGCCGGATTCTTCTCCACCAACATTCTTGTTATCACTTTAACCAATCACTCTTAATCATTGAATCTCATCTCAGTCAGGCATTGCATTTAGATTAACAACACTGAATGTAGCACTAGAAAAGTAAATCATGTCATATCATGATTGCTTTGTTTTTCTTCGTTTTTACTCAGCAGGTTATGATTGCCACTGTGATAACCATTATTATCATAGGCAACGAATTTACCATTTCATAAATTCTCCAGCTTGGGCCCCAAGGAAAGTAAGAGCACCAATAGCCTCAGTACACAATGATCATGATATTGAACAAATTCTCAATCAAGAGATCACTGAAAAGTTTACATACTTAACATGATTTCAAGGTAATATCCGCAATGTCACCTTTCATGCAATAGTAATAATAATACCTCTTGCTATCGAAATGGTTTGGCTCTCTACAACAGAATCAACCACCCACACTCATAATTCACGAATAACACAATGCTGTTTTCGATAAATATAAGGTAAAATCTGTGATGAGTTGGTGTTTCTTCAGCAAATTTGGTCCACAAACCACCTTAGACAAAGTTAAATAAATGGAATTTTATTCAAGTCTGTTTGTATACGCGTTCTCTTTCAAACAAGGTCTTAAGCCACTGGCTTAAGTAGATGTTGCAACTGAGATTTCTGTTTTCGCACTCTTTCTTCCATTGGAATTATCTTGGAATTGATTTTGGGCATGCCTCGTGGCCATTCTATGCACCCTTTCATCCCACGAGTAATGTGCGGATTCATCGAGTCTGCAAAATTTCGTGATCTCAATAATTCCCATTGTCTGAACCCACGGCTCTTAACCGAACTTGTTGCAAGTCTGCCTTGACACTCACCAAAAGTAGGATCTTGAGAGTTTTGTTGTGCCATAGAAGAGTCAGAGTGTTTGTAACAACCATCCGGTGAATTTTCACAGCATTCTGCTTCACTCCCTAATCCATTCACGTTTTGGTCAACATTATGAAGATTATTGTTGAGGTAATGATCTTCATCAAGACTTACAATGTGGACGGTGGAAGAGGGAGCAGTAAGAGTGGAAAGGAAGCAGGACTCAACTCCAATCACCCTCTCTTTAACTTTGATCTCATCAAAAGTGTCGAAAACATGGTTTGACTTGGTGAAATCACATGAAAGTTCAACATTGGGTGATTCAGATGCACCCAGTTCATCACCTCTTGACCTTAAGAAACTTTGCAGATGCGCAATCAAGTGGATCATCTGAGTATACTTATCTTCCAGGGCAAGTTTGGCATCAAGTAGCTTCATTTGAATGCTCTCATCTCTCCACAGCTCTGCCATATGAAACATCTTCCTCTCTTCCTCCATCTCCTCACGAATCCCCTCCAGCTTAGCTCTGTCTTCTGCTATTTGCATCGCCAATCCGTGGCACAATTCCTCTATTATTTCTCTTTTTCTCCTTTCCTCCTTGTAGTTAATCATAAATTGCTCAGCATATAGTTTTGCTTCGGCCAAATCATGTACCAATTTGGAGTTAAGTGATTCCATCCTTTCTTTACTTCTCCTTTCCCTGGCTAACTTATCCTTTAAGTCCTCCAACACTGATTCCTTCTTCTTGAGTTCCCGACGCTTCCAGAGGAACTTTTCCTCCTCAAGCTTTTTCTTAGAGGATTTTTGTTCTGATTTGAGCTTGTTAATGCAGGTTTGAGCCCGAAGGAGCTCCGAGAGAAGAACAGAGACAACAGAGCCACCGATTAATTTAGTGTCTCTGAGAAGCTTCCTGCTATCACCTTGTGTAGCCTCTTCCACGGTCCGCTTGACACGTGGTGGTGGAGAAGATTGAAGCTTGAGGACAGGGATGACGGAAAATAAGGTTTGTTAATATGAATTGTTTGGAGATTGAAAGGAGAGAATATGAATATTGTGAAGTGAAGAAATGTACCTTGTGAGAAGAGGAGCGGTGAAAGAAGCGGAAGTGCCATAAACGCGCTGCGAGCTTCCTGGCGGAGAGGTGAATTTTGGGGGTGGGCGGCGGAAATTGACGGGAGAAGTAGCGGAAGGGAAGTCGCCGGCACAAATTGGATGTTTGCGAGTGTTGTTCATTGTTTGGTTTAGTTGCAGAATGAATGTCTCAATTGATAAATTTCATCACACTCCACCCTTTTGCATGCGCTAATGTTAGTATTTAACTACATTTAAAAACATATTCTAAAATAACAAAAATAATAAAAGGCCTGTTTTTCATTTTAAATTTGTGATATAATTAAATTATATTTATTAATAAGTTTATATTATTGTTAATTTTTCAATTTTGTTAAAACTAGGTATATTTCATTTTAAATTTGTGATGTTGAATATTTGATGGGCATTAAGATGAAATGTCTCTCCAATAGTTTTCCTTTTTTTTTCCGAGCCGAATATATTCATCAACTATTTAACAGAGTTGTAACGTGAGAATCTAAAAGAATCTCTATTTATATGTAAGGTAGAATCTCATCTCTGAGTATGGATAGGAAGGTATGGAAAATGATGCTTTATATGAATATTATGAATATTTTGTTGGTGTTTTACAACATAAAATAATAACCTGGTCTGAGATCGATTATAGTATTAAGAAATCAGTTCATTTGTTAGAGGACTTCTCACGAATTACACCAACCATTTACTCGTGACAACTATAATCTATTCGCTTACTATAAATATTGAACTTCTAAAATTATCACAAAAAATATATTTCTTTGGACCCAATTTGATTTTTATGTGATCCAAAAAGGAAACCATAGTTGCTTGGTCTTAAGTGCTAAGAAAGAAAATAAAAACTGACATCTTAGCATTTGAAATTCTCTAGATACAGTCTCTGAGGATAAATTAGAGAAGATTAATTGTGAAGGCATGGCTTCTATAATTCCATTCCGGATGCAGTTGTAATAGAAAAACCCTTTACCCAAATTTTGTCTTCAAAAATTAAAGATGTGTACAAACAAATGAAGCTAAATATTTAAGATATGATCTTGTAATCCTCTATAACTTATAAGCAATGATTTTTCAACATTTTATTCTTTTGAAACACAAATTTCAGTAAATATCTCTCACTGTTTTATTTTTTTAACATGTTAACTAAGGTAAATAAATATAAAATTAACATCTACATTAAATAAATATTTTAAAGTTAAATTTTTATAAAAAATAAAATATAAATTTGGTGTGTAAACTACTAAAATTTTACAATAATTAATTATCATATTATTTTCACTTCAAAAATATCATTATTATTGTTCTATTTCAATAACAGTAAAACATAGTGAATTTTTTTTATTGTGAATTTTATGGTCTAATCTATTCTTCCTACAAGTAAATCAGACATTACAATAAAATCATGAAATGAAAATCAATTTTAGATTTGGTAGTAATAATCTCATTAGCTAATTAGATATCAATTTAGAAATTATTTATCAATAATAAAAATTAATTTAAAAATCAATTTTTTTTCTCTAAAATAATATCTAATATAGTTATTATAGCAACTAATTATTTTTATTTTTTAAAATTAGTTTCAATTTAATGATTATTTAATAATGAGAGTGTAAATTGTGATCTCTATTTAATAATAACTTTGATGGAATGTATAAATAATAACTTTAGTAATTATAATAATGGAGTAAAATTAGTCTTGATTAAATTAAAATGTTTTTCTGTAGTAAATTTGTATCCCCCTCTCTGAGTGTAAAGGCCTATGTGACAGAGATATGTTATCTCTCACTCTGATGGCAAGTGTAAATGGTAAGGTAAGACTGGTATTTTCATTATTGCAGCAGGTTTCCAAATGCGTCTTTATTGACTTTTGCTAGGATGGGAACATGTCTTATGGGGAAAGTAAAACATGGAGTGAGTGGGTGAGTGGAGTAAAACATGTGTACTTTTTCTTTCTTTCTTTTCTCTCCTTATATGCAAATGAAGGCAAGTAAACAAGCCTAATCAAATTTGGCATTAACTCTCTGATATTATGCTTTTGTGTGTGTATGGGGTCTCACTGTTCACCTACTTTCTCCTAATTCTGCCTATTTCAATTAATTCTCACCATAACTATCATTAGTAGAGTAGTGGAGTGGGTAGAAAGTTAAATTGAAGAGCTTTTCTGATGCAGAAACAATTGCTGCATCGTGTTAAAATTAACTCCTCAAGATTTATATATATTTTTTCTATGGTTTTGATTTGTAATGTCCCCAAATTTCGTCACGGTCCTTTGAGACGCCAAAATCCTTGACAGTGACAAAGCTATAAGGTTCATCTTTACGTGCCCAATACAGCCATTGATCCTTTCATGATGTAACTGTAGTCCAAATGGCATCACCAACCATTCATAGTGTACTTGTGGGTTCTAAAAGCTATTTTGTGTATATCTTGTTCCTCCACCAGAATTTGATGGTAACCTCATCTCAGGTCTATCTTGGAAAAATAATAAGAGCCATGTAATTCATCAATAAGTTCATCAACTGTTAGAATTGGGAAGTTGTCTTTGATTGTAATTGTGTTTAATGCTCTATAATTCGTCCAAAATCTCCATGTACCGTCTTTCTTCTTAACCAGTATGAATTGCAGCAATAGTAATACGTTGAGCATCTGGTGTTTTGTAATAGTCAAAAAATTGCTCCGCTTTAAAAATCCATTGAAGAACTTCAGAACCATTAAAGCAAGGAAAATCTAGTTTCACATTTCTCACTTGAAAGGGTTGTTGCTGAATCACATTGCTAGTGGAATTATTTCTGTCCGCATTAGGGTAAATGGCTCTATCTGTGTTGTGATTCTGCTTCAGCAGGTTATCCACTGTGACTTCTAAGGTCTCAAATCGTGTTCTATTTTCTTGTCTATCAACCTCCATCATCTCTAAAATTTTGGTCATATTCAGAGAGATTTCTTTAAGACGTGTGTTTTCTACAATGTTTTCGGAATGAAAGCACCAATGTAGCATGGGTACCTATAGAGAAAAGAAACGCACCCCTCTTGTATATAGCAACAAAAGAATAACGAAATATTGAAACCCCGAGCAGGGCGTATCGAATTCCTCAAGAAACAGAGCAACGGAAAATGTTCCAGAAGGTGTGTAGGTTTCCAAAATTCAACAGAAGGAGAAGCAAATACAATCCATCCCCCCCTTTTCTCTCTCCACTATCACTTTTAAATATTAATGCTTGGACCACTCAAAATCTGTCAGCTTGGAGTTTGTTATTTTGGCCCTAGCATTTCACCTTTTTCTTTCGTTGCCTTCCATGTGTCCCTTGTCCACCTTTCCACTATTCTCTGCAACTGCCTCTGCTGCCATTACGTTTGTTACAATAACCTATTGCACCTCCAAAGAACAAAATAAACCTTTCATCAATCACATATAAACAAGCATCATATCACATAAAAAGTTCCAAGTCATTAGATTATGAATTTTATTTCCCTCGGTGCAAACAAGATATGTATGAGGACTAATTCCAAGCAAGAGACGCCATTGACCAAAGTCTTACTCTGTCAAAGTCTACCTTCATACATCCAAGATAATTTTTAGTCTATTGCAACACAATGAACAGAAAAGTTACAGAAGACTATCTACTGATTAAAGTTTTTAATACCTGCAATTTGTCTTGCATTGCCTTTGCCTTTGCTTGACTTGTTAATACGGTTGAGCCAAAACAAAGATGGAGAAGTGCCTTGGAACTTACTCTAGCCCAAGTGGCGGTGAAGATGTATTATGAAGATGACAATGGAACATACCTTTAAACAAGGCGCTCAAATTCAGTCACTTTAAAAGAAAGCAAAGAAAGCAAAAGGGTTGGATGAACCCTAAGAGAAAAAGAAGAATAGAAAGATAGTCAACAAGAATAAAAAGAAAAGAGTATGTATTATTCTCTATGTGTCATAATTACAAGGGTGTATATATAAAACAGAAAGCATGGGCCAAAGACATGGGCCGAAAATAAAAGAAATAAACAGAAAGATAGTCAACAAGAATAGAAAGAAAAGAGTATGTATTATTCTTTGTGTCATTGAGTAATTACAAGGATGTATAAATAAAATAGAAAATATGGACCAAAGACATGGGCCAAAAATAAAAAGAAATAAACAGAAAGATAGTCAAAAAGAAAAAAGTATGTATTATTCTCTATGTCATTAAGTAATTACAAGGGTGTAAGTATATATAAAACAGAAAACATGGGCCAAAGACATGGGCTGAAAATAAAAAGAAATAAACAGAAAGTAACAACCCAGGTAACAAAAAATAACAACCCAACATATAAACTTTATCACCCCTCAAGCTAGGAGTAAATGGTTTTCATTCCCAACTTGGATTTGAGTTGAATAAAAAGAGTTGGAGCAAGTGGCTTGGTGAAAATGTCCACAATTTGTAGGGAAGACGAAATTGGAAGTAATTTGAGAAACCCAACAGTAATTTTTTCTCTAACAATGTGACAGTCAATCTCAATGTGCTTGGTGCGTTCATGAAGGACTGGATTGGAAGCTATTTGAATGACGGATTGATTGTCGCAAAAAAGCGTGGCTGGTTCAATGTAAGGAATTCCAAGATCTTGAAGAATGAAAGTAAGCCACTGTAATTCACAAGTAGTTGTGGCAAGTGCCCTGTACTCGGCCTCAGATGAGCTCTTGGAGATAGTCTGTTGTTTTTTGATTTCCATGAAATAAGGGACTCACCCAAGAAAATGGAGAAACCAGTTACAAATTTTATGGTTTCCAGACAGGTTGCCCAGTCTGAATCACTGTAACCACGTAGTTGTATGGAGCTATTGTGGTGGAGGAAGATGCTAGAATCAGGATTGTCTCTGAGATAACGAAGAATGCAAAAAGAGCTTGCTAATGAGCTTTAGCGGGTGAAGAAAGGAATTGGCTAAGGTTGTTCACACTGAAAGCAATATCTGGTCTGATGTTGGTGAGATAGATTAGTTTGCCAATCAATCGACGATATGTGGAAGATTCTTGCTCAGAAAGGAGAATTCCTTCAGAAGAAGTTAATCGAGAGGAATGTGTCATTAGAGTTGGCATCGGAGCAGAATCTAAGATGCCTGCTTCATGAAGGAGATGCAGGACATATTTACACTGACATATATGTAAACCATTGCTGTTTCGGGAAACTTCAAGGCCTATAAAGTATGTGAGATCTCCAAGGATTATAAAGTATGTGAGATCTCCAAGGATGTGGAAGTGCTGATGCAACATTGTGGTAATGTGATTGATTTCTTGATGTTGTTGCTAGTAAGAACAAGATCAACAACATAAACAAGAATAACAATTAATTGAATTTTATCATGTTTCAAAAAAATATCTCCAATATATCCTACATTCCAATCTTAGAAAGGATAAGAACTTAAAGTTTTTATTAAAACATCAATAAATTTCAAATAAAGAAAATATGATTTAATTTTTGTATATCTTACAATAGATTAATCTTTTTATGTACACTACAAGAATAGGTGGGTAAAAAACACACACAAAATGAAAAAAAAGACCCTAAATTGTAAAAAAAAGATGCTAAAGTTGGAAGCTAATACATTAGAATTTTCCTTTTACATGGATGTTATTAGTGTGGGTTGAGCCCACACAATATAAATTATTTGAGTGGGCTAAATTAACATAAAAAACTAAATTATATATATAGCGTTCGTCAGATCCACAAAATGTGGAAAAAATTTATTAATCTATATATTCATAGCATCCATGAACCTTACACAAAGTTTAAAATCTTGGGCTCCTCCTCCTCCAAGTAGCGTGACTCCTCCATCTCTCCACCTCCATGGAAGTATTCAACCATCTAATTTCTTTCTTCTTAGCTCTAAATTCCTCTCTTTCATTTCCACAAACTTCTTTTCTAGTATCTTTTAATTTCTTAATTTTTCGCTTGCATTGTCATTCCTTGTGTGAGTCTGTTTTCCTTTCTCTTTGAAGAGAACCTTTATCACCTTATCTTGCTAATTAAAATCCTAATCCAAGTGAAATCTACAAAAATATGTCACTACAAGAAAATCATTAAATAGAAACTAATTTTAGAGACAAAAAATAATTAGTTGTTATACTGACTAAATTATAGACCATTTTAGAGACTAAATTTTTTTTTGGTTTCTAAATTAATTTCTATTATTGTTAAATAGTTTCTAAATTGATATCTAATTAGCTACCAAGGTTTTAACTACCAATTATTTAGATTCTAAATTTGGTAGCAAAAACCTTGGTAGCTAATTAGATACTAATTTAGAAACTATTTAACAATGATAGAAACTAATTTAGAAACCAAAATTTTTTTAGTTTCTAAAATGGTCTATAATTTAGTCAATACAGAAACTAATTATTTTTTGTATCTAAAATTGGTTTATATTCAATGATTTTCTTGTAGTGTGTGTAATTCTCAAATCAACTCATAGCAGGAAGTAATTAGATAGTTGAATATTTCTTATTAAAAACATTGATATAATTATAATTATTTTTCTAGAGAGTATCGACAATTTATCAACCCACAAAAGAGATATATGCTCACTACTCAACATTGACAACGTTGAGCAGGTACAGATAGTTTCAAGTTTCACCTATGAATATCCTAGTACTCCAATAAGGATATATTTTGAACTATCCAGACATTCACCTACTTGGAAATACTTCCTTAAACCCCACCATGGTCATTGTCTTTTATCCCAGAGTTACCAAAACTATGACTTTCCAAACACAAATACTCATGCATTAGCTAGCATGGTCTCAACTCATTGCAAGAAAATCTAATATTTTTTTTTCTCAACTAACATACTCTTTGATATTTTCAAGGATCACATGATGACTATTAAGATATCTATTATCTTAATCCATAATCTATATAATAATACACATAAATATAAACGAAAACTTGAAAAAGTTTAAAAATAATTACTTTCTTTTATAAGTGACTTTCTTTTATAAGTTTAAAAACTATGACTTTCTTTTATCTAAGTTCATTGAATGAAAAAATATTTACTTTCACTTTATTGTTATTATTATTTATATATTTCTTTGAATTAAAAAAAAGATTGTGTTTAAAATAATAACTTTAAATAATTAATTAAATATGGATCAATAAGTGATAAGATGGTTTGATGGATTAAATACCTAGAATAAATTTCTTTCTGCGTACTCTATTTTTTCTTATGAGGAGTATTTATGGTATTTCATGTAATTAGTTTTTTTTTCTAAGAAACTTAACAAATTCTCTAACTTGTATTTTTGTTCCTTCTTCTTCCCACTTTATTCCCTTATATATCAAAACAAATTAATATCTTGTCCCTCTAAAACATGATTTAGATTAAACAGAGCCCATTTCTCATCAATTGAAAATTTTCAACCCAAAAAAAAAATGTAAAAAAAAAATCACTATTATATATGTCAATCATAAAGAAAAAACAAATATAGTAGTATAACTAAACATCAAAATATTTAAATTTTAAAATTATAAAAAAACTCAACTCAACGCATGAACCTAACTTAACTTTTCTCGTTAAATTGATGCATTACTGTTATCTAGTGCATCCAAATGAAAAAATTAAATGAAAAATCTATTACTTTTCTAATTAAAACATAGCATGGAAGGAACTCCAAAATAAACTCCTTACCCTTAATTGAGCCATAAAATAATTTATGTTGATGTCTTAATGTGTAGGTTATTTAGTATTTGTTTACTTGGGTCATTTGAAAAGAAAAATCTAAAAAGATTAAAAACACGTGAAACTTCACATATTTTTGTACACAAGTGGTCCTTGTTAGAGACATTTCCATGTTTATTACGTTGATCTTTGTAAAGTATTCATACATAATTATTTTAGCCCAGGCCCGCACGACCTCTACGAACAAGGAAAAGAGTATTTGTAAAATATTATAGTTCACTGCATCACGATACAGATATGATATAACTTTGAAAAACAAAAAACTTTTGACTGTGTTATTTATATATGCGTTGAAAATGTAATACCTCCTCTGTTTGGATGGCCAAATGGAGAATGAGGTTTGGATTGAGATAAGAATGATTGAATGACCAATATATGAACTTTTTTTTTTTTCTTTTTCCTTTTTCCTACTTGGCGTCTCAATCTCAATCTAACTCATAGTCATGCTACACTATATATAATACCTACCTTCTCTTCACACACTTCTATCACTGTCATTATGTGGGCTCACTGTTTCTTCAAACTTATTCAACTTAGGGAGGTAACTCTCTTTGAAATTTTTTTTAAAATTTTTTGTAGTGTATAATTTCAAGCTGGACCAAGAAAAAACGGTGAATGTGTAAGTCAAGATCTCACCAACGTGTTAAACTCTTGAAACTCCAGAAAAATTGAAATTCAAATGGTATTTGTTTTTCCAAAAGGAAAATAAATATCATTAAAAGTGGAATGGACCATGTATAATGCAATATATATGAATATTAGAACTGGAAAAACTGTAGAAATTCTCCGTAATTAACGGAAAAAGTAACAAGATATCAGTTCGCATTATGAGAAATTAATTGAGAGCTGAAATATCAATTTATAAGGACTGATACAGTTTAAACTCAAAAAGAGAGATGATAGGTTGATGATTAGATTTAAATAATAGTTCTCTTGCTTCCAAGATAGAATCACTATGGTCAATTACTGCATCTAAAGTATTGTTTGTTTTGGAGGTAATGTTCCGTTACGATTTTATCTTTAAAAGAAAAATGTATTTAAATTGATATTGATCTCGATTTCTAAACGATACGAAACTATATTGACTGTACTGAAATAAAACTCAATATTATAAAACTAGTAACTATATAATACAAAAGATCTTTGTGTTTGTGTTTAATCGACCTGAGATTTTCAACCTATCCTTCTTTATGTCGAAATCAGCGTGTGCTAACTTAATATATTAAAAAATAAATTTTAAGTCTAATTCAATTTTATAAAATTTTTTTATAAATTAAAAGCTTGTACTCACTCCGTTATTATAATATCCTAGTTATTATATATTATAAAATGTTATCTCTAATTAATGTGGTGGATTAGAAAAACAACTTTATATTGGATGAATGGAAGAGGAAATCTTGATTGACCAGGTATTTGGAACACATTGATGATATTAGAAAGGATTGAATTTAGATATATGTAGTTTGAGAACATCCAAGATTTCTCACATTCACTTAGTCACTCCTTAGGATGTTACATTCCCCATTAGTTTCACACTCTAACAAAAGATAACTAAGTCGGACATATATAACAGACACGTGTGTTAATAATATGATAGTATTTGGTCAAGGAAGCCACCTGCAGCTGCCATGACCAAGAACGAGACCACATTCTAGGTGCCGTCACCACAATTATAAATTATAAATCAACGTATCCATTCCCCTCACACCACCCTCTATATATACCTACCAAATTCAAACCCATCATCCCTCACAAAACTTCATTATAATACCTAGGACTTAATAACATACACATCACTGCTGATATAATCTTCATTTTATCAACTATACACATTATACTCAAAGGATTATAACCAACTTTCATCATACATATCATCCATCACCGAAAATATGGGAAACTGTTGCCAGCCAGCGTCATCAATGGAGTGGGACGGCGAGGACTGGAGTGATTTGACGTCCAAGACCACAGGCTCAAGCAAGGTGTTTGACCAAACTCGTGGTCATGGATTGAGTTTAGGGAAAGTGCAGAAGGAAAAGCTTATGGGAGCACTAAAAGCTTCTCCTGATGCGAATGGGAAGGTGAAGATAATGATTTCAAAGAAAGAGCTGGCTGAACTGTTGGAGAAGCCACAGCAGGTTTGTAAGAAGCAAGTAGGGAGAAGTTCTGCAGAACTAGTTCTGCTTCGCTTAATAAAAGCAAGATATCATCAGGATTCTCGTCACCAGTTGTGGAGACCCGTGTTAGAGAGTATTCCTGAGGTTAGTTGATTGAAGATCAGATCATGCTGCTCAAAGGTTGTGTATTGAAAAGGTTATTTGCATCAGTAATTGTATAGAACAGTTAAATCCAATATTTTCATGTAAAATAGTAGGATAGAGGCTGCCAGATTTGTATATCTTTTCAATAAATTAGAATCGATTTTGGAGTCTAAACCCTAATTCTCCTTGCAGTTAAATTCCTGTTGTGGCTACTATCCATTTGTATTGATCAAGATTTGTTGAATCTGGTTATTAACCATATTTCATAAAATTTGAAGTTTGTAAAATTATTCGTATTCAAATTGTATTATTAATTTGTACTCCAATAAATTACATGCTCTCCCAAGAAGAGAATAATATGTATATAGGCAGACTTATTCAAAATATCATAGTTTTGAAGGAAAAATTCTTTGTGAAAACAAATATATATATATATATATATATATATATATATATATATATATATGTATGTATGTATATTGAAGTGTACAAACCATCTGTTTTTCAAGTGCAGAGTGACTTTGCTTGTTTGGAATCTCTGTTACGCGTGATTAACAGTGAGCTCGGTTGATCTGATTACGCCTGCCTCATACTTTATGTAGTTTTCTTTAATTGACATGACTATGTCTGTTAATCTCATCATGAGAAATATTTGGAATATTTGGATTGCGTTGCTAAGCGAGATTTGAAGGTATAGAAAAAATTACATCTTTAAAGGTGGAGTGATTGACCATTCTAAAATTTTTTCCTTAGTACAATTAAAAAGGTTTGGTCTTTGATCACGTCAAAGTTGTCCTTTGTGGGCTTCTCTTTCTCGAATTGCTGCCTAACACCCCTCGTTTGTATGTATTTGATTAAAAATTGTTGAAGGGTTTAGGTTGGCTGTGTTTTTTTTCGGTGTCTTTGAGGGGTGCTAGCTAGTGAGATAGCCTTGTGTGTTAGAGGTTTTTGGTTGGTGCTCTGTGTAAGGGTTAAACCACCCCTTAAGTGAATCATATTTATTTTTTTTTCTTAAAAAAAACACATATATGTGTATCATAAAAAATTTATTTTAATGAGAATGAGTTTTTTTATTCCCTCTCCATGTTAATTTTGCCATTAAATATATAATATTTGAAATCCCGTTTATAGAGACTTTAGAAGTTAGAGGAAAAAGAAATGGAGTTTTTTTTAATTTTTTTTATTTGTGTAAAATGGTGGTACTTTAGGTTGAGTTCGCTTAATTTTCTTGTGAATTTCAGCTATATAGTTAATAAAATTATATCTTTGTAAAGGTTATTTTCTTAATAAATTATAGTATAATTTTGTAATAAGAAAAAACTAAATTTCATGTATATTAGAAATTAATAGTTAAAATAATTATATTTAGATATGAAGTTTAAGTTAAGAATTTGAAATTCAATAATCTTAACAAGATAATTTATTTTAATGTCAATATACATATATTTTTATTAAATTTTCTGAAAAAATGATAATGTAACTTTAACATATTGTAGAATAACTTACTCTTCATATAATTTAGGCAAACTCTAGAATAATATGATGCAAATAAACAAAAAACTTGAATGCTTAGTAATTGTTTGAAATTAAGAGAAGACTTTAACTTTCAAATTTAAACTTCTAAAATTTAAAATACTTTTCAGATCTCAAGTTTTGAGCATAGTAATTTCGTGACAAATTTGTCTTAAAAAAACATTTTTATATATATAGGTTATGAGATAAGATGATTATTTTTATAAATTACTTTTTATATATTAATTAAAACTTATTTTTTGTATATTTTTTTCAATTTAAATAATTAATGTAACATACGGAGATTACATGAAAATATCACTTTTATTTTCTAAAAACACATGTGGATTCTTTGTTTTCTTTAATAATTTTTTTCATACTTTTCTAAAGTTAGTGGTTGATACAATGTAAACAATTTTTTTACATATGTGTAGATATCAGAGAACATTAGAAATTATTAAAACATTTTAGTAATAATATTTAATTTATTTATATGACGATATAAATTATCAAGTTGTTTTTATTGACAAATAAAAAATTAAATATATAGAAGTATTTATGCGATACTTCAATTTTGTATAAAAAATTATACGAAGTAGTTCACAAAATTCCTACATAAAATTTCAATAAGATCCAAAATTATCTAAAGAAACAAACTCTCAAAGGCTAGATGCACATTATTCGTATCGTATATCAAACATAAAAATCATGACAATAAAAAACATATAAGGGCCCTTTATCCCATTTAACACCGTGCATCCTACCACTAGTACAAAAAAGTTAATAATGACAGTTGAGAAAAAATCGTCGTAGTAAAAAATGCAGTGGCATTTTTGTAAATAATTTGAATTTTCAATGTTTTATAATGACGGTTATAGCTATAACTATCGTTAATAATGGCCACAGTGAGAAATAACAACGGTTAGATGGGAGAACTGTCGTTATAAATATTTTTTTTTTTTTTAAAAATAATGACGATTAAGTGGGTAGCCGTCTTTATAAAGGTAAATGAAAACGAAAATTTGCCCAGCCCACACCCTAAACCCTTACTTCTTCTTCTCCTCCATTTGTGTCGCTGCCTCATTTCTTCCTCTCTCCTCTGTGCCATTAAGCTCTCCCCCCTTCGCATTCCCTACCACCATTACTGCAAGTCGTCTCCCTCCGCATTGGCGGTCGGATGTTACCACCATGTTATCTCTCTAGCCATCCCGCAAGTCCTCCATGCTGCTTCACTTAAGCACCACACCGCATCTCCACACACTGCAAGGACCTTCTTTTCACCTCACCACCATGCCAGACCACTTACTGCCCATCGCGGACTTGGCTGCACCCGCAACTCCACTTATTTAGTATTTTAAAAAAAATTTAATAAATTTTATAATAAATATTTGCATGCGTGTTGATGTATTTAGTTAGTAGGTTAGGTTAGGGTAGTTTAAGGTATGTATCTGTAGTGGACCAAAACTAGCAGAGAAGACCTCGGTGATCAATCATCGGCATGTGTAGTGGACCTCGAACGTCGGCACCTGCATCAGGCAGCTCAGCTCGGCTATTGGGCTAGGATGATGGGCCATGCGTCTGGACTCAAGTATTTGCATAATAACCCACATGCATTTGATATAATGATTTATGTATAAGGCTTGGTAGGTCAATAAAGCATACGTTAATGGACCTAGGGTGCACTTAGTACATTGGGTTCAGCATGAGTAATACAGTCTCTGTCAGCCCAAGCCAAAAGTGCGCTAGGAGTTGACAGAATAGTTGGCATGTTACATGAGGACACATGCAGGATACGTAGCGGCATTGCCCAAGTGGTTATTCTGTTTGGGTTTGTTGCACTCCAAAAAGATAGAATTCTACTCAGCTGTGCTGTTAAGATTACACACACTGTAACAAAATCCTCGTTACTGAATATACTCTCGCTAGAATAAGATTCTCAGGAGGGAAGGTAGTTACCAGTGGTGACCTAATGATACTCTATAAAAGGGACTTAAGGTCCAGATGAAGGGACGCAATTCTGAATACACTTTTTGAATACTGAAACTGTTTTCGTTTCTTATTCTTTAATAAGCCCTTATTGACTTAACGTTGGAGTGTGATCGGCTGTAAGGGCGCCCTCTGTCTCAACAGGAACAACATTCAAACAACTAAGGAAGACACAGATTTCATCAAGAGGCAGGCGCAGTCAGAATTTGTTGCTAGAGTTAACCGGCGGCTAAGTCAACCGACAAGAACATTTGACGCCCACTGTGAGGCTCGTTAAAACTAGGTCCCATCCACAATTGTAATTGAAAGCTACCAGAAATCATGAGGAATAAGAGGCAAGGTCCAGCAACATCTGGAGGAGGAGATGCCCCTCACGATCCAGCAGCTCATGGAGACCATCACAACTCTCTAGGAGGCACATCAGGCTAACTAAATTGACTCCTCTTTTAACAATATTAACCCTTTTAGGTACTTTTCCTATCATAACCCTCTATGCTAGAGTGAACACATTAGTAGATGTTTTTACAGACTAGAAATATTAAAAAAAATTGTTAGCCATTAACAAGTTACATCTCTCTTAAGAGTAACATTGTTTATGTTACTAATTAATAATTCTTCTTGTACTTTTTTCACATTCAAATTTATTTATTCTCCATTTTAAATCCCATACCCATTCTCCTCCATTAAATTTGGTTACGTGAAAATTAAGTGGCACATCACGACATCTAAGGACAATGCAAGTATGAAAATTTTCAATCATTCAAGTATAAAAAAAGAAGTGTGAAAATATTAGCGTAATAACCTAATTGCCACGTTTCCTTTGTGCATATTTGCATCTACATATATTAAAATTTTCCGGTAAAAAGGATAGTTTTGTTCTTGGAATCCGTGATGCATATAATTTTCGTGGATCATAATAAGATTATGTGAAGAAATATTAATGCCATTCTTTATAGTTTGTAAGAAAAAAACGTAGAAAAAGAATTTCATTTTTGTAAGCAGCTTCAAATGTTGACTTGAAATACGAATTTAATTAAGTAATAAAGCGGAACATTCTGTTCATTCAAAGGTGACCCCTATATATGATTAACATCCAACAGTGACAGTAATTAATTAAAGGCAAAAGATTGAGTTCCATGATTTGATGAGTAAGTTGAGGGTGAGTTTGTTAGTAAAAACGGTGAAGATGAAACGAAACGGAGTTGAAAGCTTAGTCGTACGTACACGACATACACGTGATGATTAGAATTGTACTATTTGGTCAAGGAAGCTAGCCACCTTTCGGCTACAATGACTAAGAATGTCACCACGTTATGAGGAACCGCTATCCCTATATATACAGAACTGTCAAATTCAATCAGCTTCAACCTCACCAATCTCTCTATCATCATCACAATCTTATCATCTGTGAAAATATGGGAAACTGTTGCAAGCCGGCATCATCAATGGAGTGGGACGGAGAGGACTGGAGTGATTTGACATCGAAGAAGAGCAGCTCAAGAAAAGTGATTGACGAAAGTGGTGGTAATGTGTTGAGTTTAGGGAAAGTGCAGAAGGAGAGGCTTACGGAGGCGCTGAGAGCTTCTCCTGATGCGAATGGGAAGGTGAAGATAGTGATTTCAAAGAAGGAGTTGGGAGAACTGCTGGAGAAGCAAGAAGAGGTTAATAAGAAACGAGTAAGGAGAGCTTCTGCAGAGGAGGTTCTGGTTGGCTTGATAAAGAGCAGATGTGTGCATCAGGGATTGTGGATGCCTGTGCTAGAGACTATTCCTGAGGCTACTTGTTTGACCATCAGATCCAATCATGCTGCCAAAGGCTTGCGTATATAGATACTAATTCACAAGGTTATCTGCATCACTAAATGTATAGAACACCTAAGAAATCACCATTTTTTATGTAAAGGATTTGTATTTCATGTCAATAAATACTGTTGTAAATTCATTGTTTTTTACTATTAGTTTCAAATTACTGAGCCTTTCCATTCATATCAAGCATATTCATGAATCAGTGGCCATTCACATTATTTAGTAAATTTGTAGTTTATAAAATAATTTTTGTAAAGTGTACTTAATAAATTACAATAATAGAGTAATATACAATATATAGCGAATCAATTCACAAACACTTCTTTTAATAAAGAGAACAGTAATATTTGTTTTTGATTGTTTTTAACAGAAAGAATTAATATATATATATATATATATATGTGGAATACTTTTTTATCGATATATATACAGAATATTTGAAATACTGACTGTATAAAAAAAAACAAAGAAAAAACTCTCTTTACAACAGATAAAAAACCAATATATGTTTTTTTCTGGAGGTTCTATTTCTTAGTAAGATATTTGTTTTATTCACAACGTTTAGCTAATTTTTTTTCCAAAAAATATTACTTTTGACAACTCTACAAATATATCAATTTATAATTTTTTAATATTTCTTTATTTTCTTACGTTTTTTTTTATTTTTAATAATTATGACATGGAAAATTTCACTTTTATCAACATATCAAGAATCTTTATTTTTCACTCTATGTAAGGATAGAATAAAGATGTATATAGTCAGACAATTAATAAAAACTTTGTAAATGACTTTAAAGTTTTTTTTTTTTTATAAATTTAAGGTTTTGTTTAATAATGGTGGTACTTAGGTATTAATATCTACACATACCAAAATTTGTGGAATGTTCATCGTCTGATCATTAATGAGTATTGTAAGTTAAAATCATATTGTCCTTTATTAATAAATCAATTATATTTTAATATACATAATTGGTACTAGTGATAACTCATTTTGTGCAGTTTATTACTAAATTTGAAGTAAAATTGATTATATGAAAATTAAAATTTAAAATTTACGATACTGTTTTTATTGAATTTCAGTATGATTTGTTAAATGACAATATTTTGATTAGGATGAGTTTAAAAAATAGAATGTATAGAAAGTGGATTTTAATTTTTTGATTGGAAATTGGGTAGCATGAGAGAGAAGGAAGGGAAATGATTGGAAAGTGGTAATTAATTAAGATAAATGTCCATATATTTGACTTGTTCTTTGTTCACTGTTTGTATGAATGTTTCTCACATATGGCATCCATTTTGGGGGCTGTATTAAACTTTAGAAGGGAACTCTGGGTAAGTCTCATCATAATTTTTATATAATTGAAGATTTTAAAGTTTACTTATTTTTTTACATTAAAAATTTAATATAAAAATGTAGGAGAATTTTAGAGAAAGTCTTGATTGACTAGGTCTGTTTGGAGCTATTTAAAGTATTGGCTTAAGCCATCCATTGAATCTTATGAGCCTTTGGCATATCATGCTCTTCACTAATACTAAACATGTTCAACTTCAAATTCAAGAACTTGGTATCATAACTTAATGGAAAATATAACTAATCATGTTCCACGCTACTCACAGGGATCACGTCAACTCTGCACCCATCAATTTTAATTCTTACGGACCCAAAAACAAGTGTGAGTACCTATACCAGATTATTTCATCTTTCTTTATTATCTTTTCCATAATTTCCTTTCTGCATTATTTGCAGAACATATATATACAGAAAAACTTTAAACTTACCAATGAAAAATGTGACTTTTATTCCCTTTTTTACTTCATATCTGTGATTGAAAAGATATATCTTTCATGCAAACTGCCTGAACTGTAAAATAAAAACCAAATAAATTCTATACTCTGTACTAATTATTGTCTAATAAATTTAAACTATTACGTTTTCAATAAAGCTGTCGTGTGTCAAAACTAGACCAGAACCCATGCAAAGAGTAAAAGAAAAAAATTACTTTTACCATACATAACTAATAAAATCAGGAATTCGTCCATTAGTTATTGTCCAAATTATAATTAGCTAAGTTTATTAAAACCTACATTTCTCCACATAAAAAGGTGATGACAGCCATAAAAACATACCACACACTTTCTCAGTCTAGCTTGAAGATACCGTGATAAGACCAACTTTGATTACTGCGCAAATTTGGCATCTATACATTTTAGTGTTTTTTTATGGGAATATATATATATATATATATAAATAATTATTAACCATCCAAAAATCCATGAATACATATAAACTCCTTATCTTTAGCTTTCAAACCTATATCTGAATCACAAAACAATATATGTCATTGTAAGGCCCTTCAGAATAAGCCACCCAGAATAAGTTCCCAGTTTCCTTAATATATTATAGGTAAAATTTTTCATGTTTTCCAAACTGCCACAGTAATAAATATTTGAATACAATTCTTGTAAATGATAAGAGGAATGAACACCACCACCAAACGCAGAGTCAGTGACAGTGCCAACACTCCTTTAGGAATGTTTTTTTACTACAGATAATTGCTTTTCAATAGCTCCAATACCTCTATTTTCATGCTTCCGCATGCTTCTGATAAGAACTTCATCAAAATTCAACTTAGATTTGAAATTTGAATTTCAAATTTGATTACCTTCTTCCCAAATTCTCAGCATTTTGCTGCAGTCCAAAAGCAACTAATTTTTGCTTGCATTATCTTTTTTAGGTGCTTTGTGATTCTGATGCAAAATCTTCTAAAAAACAATTGTACATAATTAATGATGGAACCATAAACATAAATATATTTAGAAAGAAAAAAAACACTTCGAAAGTTGGATCAGAAGTCCAAATTAATTACGAAAGAGATGAACATAATATTGTGAAAAGATAAAGCAAGATGAACCTAAAAATAGAGAACCAAAAAGATTTTAAAAAATGGAACAAAGAAACTCTAAAAGATATGAAGAGAATCGATCAAAACATCAAAAGTAAGGAATTTTCATAAAAAAAAGTCTAAAAAAATCATTTTTATGTTGCGAAAAGACGTAACAAACAAAAAAAGGTAACAAACAAAAAAACTTAACAAACAGAGAAATACCAATATGAAAAACATTGAAGCAAAGAAACCATAAAAAAGATGAAGAGAATCTGCAGAAACATTAAAAAGTAAGGAACTTTCATAACAAAACCCAAAAGAAATCATTTTTATGGTACGAAAAATGTAACAAACAAAGAACCAAGAATATGAAGAACATTGAAGCAAAGAAATCGAAAAACAGATGAAGAGAATCAAAAGCAAGGATCTTTCATAAGAAAACTGAAAAAAAAAATCATTTTTATGGTGTAAAACACGTAACAACTAAAGAAACAAGAATATCAAGAACAATGAAAGAAAAAAACCGTAAAAGAGATGAAAACAATCGGGCAGAAACATTAAAAGCAAGAAACTTTCCTAAGAAAACTCAAAAAAAAAAATTTATGGTGCAAAAAACGTAACAAACAGATAACCAAGAATATAAAGAACACTAAAGCAAATAAAACAAAAAAGAGACAAAGAAAAAGAGACAAAGAAAAAGAGACAAAGAGAATTGCAGAAACATCAAAAGCAAGCATAAGAAAACTAAAAAAAAATTCATAGAGAAGCAACAATATCAAGAACAATGAAGTAAAAAAACTGTAAAAGAGATGAAGATAATAGGTAGAAACATCAAAATACGAAATCCCCAAATGAAAAAAAAAAACCCAAAAAGGAAGAAAAAGGAAAAGAAAGGATGAAAACTAATCGGTTCTTAAGACGAAAATGAATGAGCATATATACACTCAGAAACCCATTTGAAAGTTCAAAAATCGTGCTCAGAAACTCGTTTCAAGGTTCAAACATCATGCCAAGTCAAAAATATCGAAAAGAGGAGATCTGCACACTTGGTCAGAGATGAGAGCAAATGGTGCAGTTACCAAATTTGTGAAACCTAAGCAGAACAGAGGAGAGAACATGAGAGAGAGAAGAGAAAGTGAGAGAGGTTTAAGGTTTATGGAGGAAATGAAGAGAGTGAGAAGCATGGGTGCTTATATGTGCGAAACATGGCCTCATGTAGTTGCAACATTTGTCCTTGTTTCATTGGTTGATAGGTAAAGAAATTTGCTATATGTAGTAAATTCTGTTTTTGAATATTTTTTGGTTGATTTTCCTGTGAGTGACACGTGGCAAATGTTACCTTGTGAATGGGTTTCATTTGTATTATCTATAGATAGATAGATAGATAGATAGATAGATAGATAGATAGATAGATAGATAGATAGATAGATAGATAGATAGTGACCAAAGGGAAAATGATAATTTTTGAAACTTGGTTCAACAAAGCAATGGAAATTCCACCACCGCCAAGTTCCAGTAGCCCTTCACATATCAAAATAAAAATTAACTTTAGCACTAGAAAATCATTTAATAATAACTAATTTAATAATAGAAGAATTTAATTCTAACAAATAAATTAAAAATTATTAATATAAAAAATATTTATTATTAATAAAAAATTATAATATAACTATATAAATTATATTTTTGGTAGTTAATGATAAAAATAATTTTTTTTTGACAAATTTTTTAATCTCTTGTTAAGTTGCGATTAAAAACCATTTTTTAAGTCACAGACTAATTTTTTATTTATAAAAATAATAAAATTAGAAACTTTTTAGTTTCTAATCATCATATCATTAGATACATACATTTTTAGTCACTAATATTTGAATTTAAATACTAATTTTGAAGTAACTAAATTTTATAAAATTAACTATTAATTTTTAATTTATAAAGTATTTCAAAATTAATATCAATAAATTTATTAATTTTAGTATAATATTAAAATAATTAATATTAATTTAAAAATTACATTTCAAATAGTATTTTAACCTTTTAATTTTATTTAAACATAAAAATAAATTAATAATAATAAATTAAAAATATTATTTAAATTAAAAAATTTATCAATTAATTTAAATAGATATGCACAAATAGTCTCATAAGTTCATACTTTTTCAAAAATCTTAGGGTTCATTCGTTTTCTCTCAATTATCTTCTCCTTAACTTCAATACATCTCTTATTACCAAAAAATTAGTGATTCTTTGCTTATAAGTTTGTATTGGCTCAAATCGGTTAAGACATTTATTTTCATTTTATTTCCAATTCCATCGAATCTCTATCTCTTTATCTCTCAACAATACATTCTGCAACAATGGACGCTTCTTTGCCCCCCAAGGAGGCCAACCTCTTCAAGCTTATTGTCATAAGTTTGGATTCGCACTCCATTCTCGCCCTTTGCCCTTTGCCCTTTACTTTTGTGTTTGCTCATCAAAGCTTCACATAACTCTACTCACTATGTATCTTTCCCATCTAAAAATCCTAGATTATGTTCTCACACTACATTCCCTCATTTACAATCTCTAGAAATCTACGAAAACGATATTAGGGATCTTCGGTTGAATTTCATTCTTCTATTTTGTGATGTCTTTGAGAATTGGTTGTTTCATGCTTTGGACTTTGAGCTTGTTGCCTGGATTCATTGTGCTCTTTGTTAATAGGAAGTAGTTTGTTTAGGTGTTGCAAATTTGGAACAGAAGTTTAAGGGAAGGGAAATTGGAATATTCAATTAAATTATGTTTTTTTTTTTGTAATTGTTGTAATTTGTAAGTTCTTACTGGTGTATCGATTTTTTACGTGATTAGATGATAGGTTAGAAATTCGACTATCCAGGGATTAGGTGAAGGCATTTGCAAATTAGAAAAGTGGTTTGAACAAATTAACAAAGTATATTATCACCTCTTCCATCTACTACACCTTTTTCTTCTTTTTCTAGCCATTGTTACACATTCTCTTTTTCTTCTTCACTTACCATTTCTTTAATTTCTTTCATTTTTTATTCTCTTCCTTTCTCTCTCTTTTTCTTAACATTCATCATCTTTTAATTTTATGTTATCACAAAAAAAACAAGAGTTAACCTTTAACTATTGATGACCACTAACACTTCATTTTTTAATTGAAAATCTAGTGACCTTGTAAGATTTAATGTTTTTTCATTTTTTAATCTTTATATATATATATATATTTTGTTTACGAAGTTGTGTTTCTCACTTTTTATTTATGGATTTGTATGGTTAGTAAGAACTTTATTTTGGACTTAGTTATTTTCCTTTGACGATGTTTTGAAATTTTAACTCTAGAATTACATTCTCTTGATCTTTATTTGTTATTTCATTTATTCATACTTTATAATTATAAAAAAATTAAATTTAAGTTGGATTTGTTTGGTGTGATGTAGCTGGAACCAAAAATGGGAGGATATATGGTCTTGGAATGGAATCTGTTATTAGAGATAGGCCTTACTACTTTGGCTCATCTTCTTCCTCAAATGGGTGGATACAAAGTCAAGAGCTTGATAAACTTAGAAGAGAGAAGTAGTTAAAAAAAAAAAGAGATGAGCTTTGAATCAAAATTTTAAATATTGAACAACTTTTTGAGAAAACAATGCAATGATTCGACAATGGATGGATAAGATTAATCGTCAATCCATGCCACCAAGTTTTGAGGAGACTCAAGATAGAGATGAAACACAACCACCTAGTGAACCACTCAGTCTTTATTAAGGTAATTTTATTACTCTATTCTATATATATTTTTAAATTTAAATCTTGCTAATAGATTTTATTCTATATTTTTTGATAGTTAGATGATTATTGTTATCGGTTATTTCTACCCACTTTTAGTGAGAACCTTTTGCATACATCTTTTTTCATTCTTTTATTCATTTATCTGTTGATGTGTGTTGTTGTGTGTTTGTTACTTAGTGATTTGTACTTGTAAACAATGTTTTCACAATGGACAAAATATACAACCTGGCATTGGCATTGTTGGTGCTGATGATGCATATTGCGTAGTTCAAAGGAATGAAACTTTAATATTTAGACTGCTTTGTGTTTTCTTGTCATTTATCGTAACTAGATGTGAAGAATATGCATGTATATGTTCAGAGTGAAAATGCATTTTCAATAATAAGTGAAAATGCATTTTCAATAATAAATAAAATTAAGATGTATACATTTTAAACATAAACTCTACTATAACGTTATGTTGATGAGGGAATGTAATGTTTCCTAAGTATATCCATTTCTGTAAATTTTAAGAATGAAGGTTAAATGTTTTGCTTTTAAGTGAAGGAGCTTCTAGGCTGGGCTTTTAGTTCTCAAAAGAGTGGTTTGCACTTGCAGGGTGGCTTTGCCACATGAGAGTAGAGCATTTTCAAATACTAGTTCATCTTATAGTAGAAAACAAATTTCTATATAGATAAAAAAATTTAGGTGCCTCAAAAGGTATTTTATATTAATTTTACAATAATACTTTTTTTAAATAAGTTTTCTCGTAAAACATTTTTGTATGATACTGAGTGAATAATAATAATAAGTGGAAGAAAAAATAATTATTAATTTTATTTTTTATATTATTAATATTTTAAAATTATATTAAAATTAAGTTATAATTGAAATTAATAATAAGTAAATTTGAATACTTATATTTTATATTTGTAATAAATAGTTTAAATTATAATAAAATATAAATTTTAGTTATTGATAATTTATTTTAAAATTAGTTCACTTAAATCTACAAATAAAAATAAAATATGAAAGAGTAAGTAGGTAAATAAAATAATATTTTATAATAAATTATATTATTCAGAGACCAATATAATGACCATTTTTCAGTATTTATATATTTGTTCATTAAATGAATTTCTATATATTTTGGTTTCAATGAAATTGGTTGTTAAGTTAGTTTCTATACGATTGGTACCTAAATTAGTTTCTGTACAATTGATTACTAAATTAGTTTTTTATTTAATGGTAACTAAATTAATTTTTAAATTAAAATCTAAATTGATATATAAAAAAAATTAATTATCAAGATTTTAGTCACTTACTAGTCTCTAATTAAGTTAGTGACTTTTTTCATTTTAAAGATCAAAAAATTAGTTTCTAAAACCAATTTTTCTTGTAGTGGGAGAATCACATGACAAGAGAAAATCGACGCAATGGCCAACAAGCATACTACTTTCTTCTTCTCAAACTTCCCCTATGGTTCCGATCAATTGAAAATGTTCAAATTCTTCCAGAGATGGGGAGATTTTTTTGAAGTTTTTATATCTAGGAAGTTGAATGTGTGGGGCAAGCATTTTGCGTTTGTAAAGTTCATAGGTGTACGAAATGCTCATCATTTGGCAAAGGAGATGGACGTGGTGAGAATAGGAAGCCTAGCCTTACATGTAAGTGTACCTAGGTATAGAAGAGGGGAGCATCAAGGTGGAGGAAGGGAAGAGCTTGTGTCAAGAAACTGTGATCATCATCATATGGCTCGAGGTAAGAAAAAAGAATGGAAGGTAATAGAATAAAGGAAGTCTTTTTTTCAAGTTGTTAAACCTGAATAACAAAGGAAATCTTATGCTCAAGCAATCAAAGGCAAGAAGAAAGAGTACTATTCAGAGGATAAATGGACAAGACCATCAATAGAGGTGAAATCAGGTGTTCCACTTTGGGTTAAAAATAGATGTGTCAAGTTTCTCCATCAGGAAATGTTGTGGGAGGATTTTCAGGAAGAGTTGTTCTCAAGGGGGCTATTGATGATAAAAGGAAAGTACTTAGGCAATGATTGTGTGTCCTCACCCTAGAAAACGAAGATGGCCCAAAGACAATGGTGGAGGAAAATAGGGGAGGACTAGAAAATTTGTTTCAAGACATTGTGAATGGTCTGATTTGATTATTCCTCGACACAAGCTTGTATGGTTGAGATTCTGGGGGCTACCTCTTTCCCTTTGGAACAAATATACTTTTAGAAATGTGGTAGCAACACAAGCTACAGAGGTTGTATCCATTGATGAAGCTACCTTGACTCTAGAAAACACAAAATTTTCCAGATTTAAAGCAATGATGCCCATAACCTGTGATGCAAATTTCTATAAGAGAATTAAAATTAATGGAACCTTGCATTCGGTAGTTGTGAGAGAGGAGCTCTCATCCTCTTGTGTGTGCTTAGGAAGGAGGTATAATCAGTCTTCTGAGAGTGTGACCTCGGTGGAATCCTTTGTTGAAGGAAGCAAATTCGATGATTTTGAACAGTGGAGAACAAGGGGTCTACCAGAGGCAAGCACGAAACGAAATCCTATCACCCTTACAAATCACACTTCCGGGCCAAAAGATGAGGCGAAACGTGGTGGAGGAATGGTGTCATAAAGCTTGGACCGTTTTGGGGTTGCCAACAACTCTTTGGGCAAAGTTTTTTTGAACGTTTGTCCCTCTAGCATGAAAGGGGAAAGTTCAAAGAGCTCTGAAAAAGTTAGTTTTTGATGTGAGTTGATTTTATGATTTAACATTTTATGGTGACACTTTAATTAGAATTGATATTTTAGGATGATTAAGGTGAGAACCTAAGGAAATCCCCACTGGACATTAACTTAACCAAGTGGTTAAGTAGATGTGAAGGTTCATTTCACAAAGGCAAAAGGAAAACACAATTATAAGGTGATGATGATGACAAGTTATGGTGTGGAATTACATAAGGAAAACAAGAGCAACATATAAAAATCGAATAGACATAATGAAGCAAAATAAAAACATGTTTATGAATAGATGGAATGATAATGGAATGAAAAGATGAAGGAAAAGGAAGTTTATAAGAAATGGAATTGAGAATGGTTGCACACCACTTGGATGGTGAAATGACTCCAAGATAAGTGAAGGATGTTGTCACTTGAGAGCTCTCAAAACTCACAAGATAAGACCAATTTTGGAGGAGCTCACTCACTCACAATTCACACAAGAATTTATGTATAGTAACTTTACTCTAATTTTCAAATTTTTTATACATGAGGTAGGCCTCCCTATTTATAGATTTAGGAGCCTTGGAAAGCAAGCTTAAAGGGTAGAATGGGAAAAGAGAAAAAAAGTGGGCAGTCATAGGGTTTGACTAAGTCATCTTCTTGTGGACTTGGTTTTGGAGCCTTTGTGGGTTTGTATCATGCTCCCCAGGTTCGAAAGAATTCGTCCACGAATTTAGTAGTCCTGCACAGAACACAGTAAGTTTGTTCACATTAGATGGATATGGTAGGGGTGCTCTGAACATGTCTATAAATAGGGAGGCCTACCTCATGTATTCACAAGTTGAAAATTAGAGAAAGTTACTATACACAAATTCTTGTGTGAATTGTGAGTGAGTGAGCTCCTCCAAAATTGGTCTTATCTTGTGAGTTTTGAGAGCTCTCAAGTGGCGATATCCTTCACTTATCTTGGAGTCATTTCACCATCCAAGTGGCGTGCAACCATTCTCAATTCCATTTCTCATAAGCTTCCTTTTCCTTCATCTTTTCCTTCCATTATCATTCCATCTATTCATAAACATGTTCTTATTTTGCTTTATTATGTCTATTCGGTCTTTATATGTTGCTCTTGTTTTCCTTATGTAATTCCACACCATAACTTGTCATCATTATCACCTTATAATTGTGTTTTCCTTTTGCCTTTGTGAAATGAACCTTCACATCTATTTAACCACTTGGTTAAGTTAATGTCCAGTGGGGATTTTCCTTAGGTTCTCACCTTAATCATCCTAAAATCTCAATCCTAATTAAAGTGCCATCATAAAATGCTAAATCATAAAATCAACTCACATCATGTGGTTATCAGAGCTTAGGTTCTTATGCTTAATTTTTTGAGTTGATTTGGCACTTTACATTCAAGCAATTTAAATTCTAGCACCTTTAAATTCAAGTACCTTTAATTTCTTGTCATTTATTTTCTTGCTTTTATTTTCCAGCCCTTTATTTAGTGCAGTTTTTTTTTCCAGCACCTTATATTCATAGCATTTTTCGTTTTGAATATGTTCCTTCTTATACCTTTCTTTGATCTTGCTTTTTACTTTGAGTCCTATGTTCATTAGTGTTCTAGGTGTCCTTGTTTTTGCTTCTACTTACTTGCTTTTAATTTTGAAAGTTTGCAAAGTCTTTAGATATTTGTTTTAGTAGAGGTTGATTTAGAGTTCCAAACATATGATTTCAAGTGTTCAATTATATTGAATCCACCACAAAACTTTTTTGCAAATTGAATGTTCTTCAAAATTGTCATGATGCAATCTATGGATCTTTCTTTCCATAATTCAATATAAGTATAAAAAAAAAAAAAGCAAAACAGTACCAGAAATAGTATAAAACAGATTGGTAGTGCACCTATACCTCTCCTTTTCACATTAAATTCACCTTCAAATTTGGATTCAACTTGATTGGCAAATTGTTATCTACTTTGTGGAATTTTTGATCCATTTGTTTTTACAAATTCTATAGCAACATCTTCTTTCTTGATTAAAAGTTTAGTGAGTTTCTTTGAGTCTTCTTTTGTGCTTTTCTTGATTATCTTTTATTCTCAAGCTTTGTCATATATCTCTTTCCATCTTTGGTTTAGCTTTTCTTGTTTAAGTTTTTCTTGCTTGTCTTTTTTGTTTCCTTAAGTTTTGTTTCGGTTTCATTACAGCTTGAGTGATTGAGGCTCTGAATTTTTTCATTTGAGGGTTTTCATCTATCAAGAAAGACCTTTGAGGAGTGGGAAAAATTTCTTGAGTGCTTTGAGTGTTTCTCCTCCAAACCGCAAGCTTCAGCTTGTTTTTCCACTAACTTTGCTTTCCTAATTGTTTGTTCTATTTGTGTCTTCTTTATGGCTAATCTTTCTTTAGGTGAATCTTCCAAACCTCATTCTCCACAAAAAGCCTTCCTCATTGGTGAATTGGAAGCGGCCAAAATAACCATAGCCCAAAAGGAGGAAGAAATGAGGCAAATGGAGGCAAGACTTCAAAGACTTGAAATGGCTCATGAAAGACCACCTAGAGGAAGAAGATGGGAGAAAAGGCGGCATTCAAGAGCCTACACAAATCATGGAAGCTATGAAGATGAAGAAAATTGGAGAGATCAACACTTTGAGGAGCGGCACTTTCAACATCATCATCATCATCAAACTCCCAAAACCCCTTTCCCTTTTATTAAATTGCCAAGTTTTAATGGGGACTGCGATCCCAATGTTTACCTAGGATGGGAGGCTAAGGTAGAACAAATGTTTAATGTGTATGAGGTCCAAGATGACCAAAAAGTTAAGTTAGTCTCCTTATAGTTTGTAGACTATGCCATGCAATGGTGGCATAAGACTGTAATGGACATTGGACTTAACAAGAGGTCAGTCGTGGTCTCTTGGGAGGATTTAAAGTTATGCATGCGCGCTAGATTTGTGCCTCCACACTATAGGACCGATCTCTTGTTGAAGCTCCAACAACTTCATCAAGGCACACAAAGTGTGGATGCTTATTTTAAAGAACTTTAAACAATTTTAACCAAGCTTGACATGCATGAAAGTGAGGAATAAAAAATGGCTAGATTTGTAAGTGGCTTAAGAAGAGATATCCAAGATGTGGTAGAACTTTATGAATACTCCTCTTTATAAAAATTGGTTCACGTTGCCATCAAGGTTGAATCACAACTTTCAAATAAAACATTTTCCAAAACTACTCGTAATGATGGCTACTACCATTCATCTTGGAAAAATACAAACAAATTTTCTTCTAAGACTTTTCCTTCCACTTTTGTAAAGGAGTCCACTTCCAAATCTAGAGATTCTAAACCATCCACTTCAACACCTAAATCTCCTACCAAAAACTCAAGTAAAAAGTGTTTTAAATGTTTAGGTTTTGGGCACATAGCAGCCGATTGTCTAACAAAGCGAACCATGATGCTTAAGGGGGGGCAAGTAGTAAGTGACCATAGTGATGCCTCTTCTAGGTCTAACTCCCCTTCCCCTTCAAAATCCCCTAGTGAAAATGAATGTGAAATACCTTGTGAAGGTGACTTGTTGGTCATAAGGCGAATGCTGGGTACAATTCCAAAACCTTTGGATGACACCCAAAGAAAAAATATTTTCCACACCCGCTGCCTTATCAACAACAAGTTATGTTTCATGATAATTGATGGGGGTAGTTGCGCTAATGTGGCAAGTACAAGAGTGGTGGACAAGCTTGGACTACCCACCATCTCTCATACAAAGCCTTACAAGCTTCAATGGCTTAGTCAAGAAGGTGAAATCATGGTTAATCAACAAGTCCTCATAACTTTTGCTATAGGCAAGTACAAAGATGAGGTTTTATGTGATGTTGTGCCCATGGAAGCAACCCATATTCTATTGGGAAGACCTTGGCAATATGATAGAAATGTTCTACATGATGGCCTAACCAACAAAATGATCTTTACCTTCCAAGGGCATAAGGTTACCTTAAAACCCCTATCTCCCAAAGAGGTTCATGAGGACCAAATCAAAATGAAAACCAAAAGAGAAAATGAAAAGGAGAAAGAAAGAAAAGATAACCTGAGTCACAAAGTTTCCTCTTATATCACTAAATCAATCATGTTGACTCGGCCCATGCTACAAACTGTACTCCAAGGTGTCCTTCTTCCTTATCTTTTTCATTACCTAAAAATTCTAAATACTTGATATTTTTGCTTAGGAAGTTTAGGGATGATATTCCAAACCCTCCTAAAGGTTCTCACCTTATAAGAGGATTTTTCACAAAACATTTCATCCCCAAATATTCTTTTCAAACATGTCTTGTAGCTAGAATTCCCACTTATCATCCCCATAACATTAATAACCATAAGTTTGCTTCACCCCTACCATATCCATCTAATGTTAACAAACTTATTGTGTTCTGTGCAGGACTACTAAATTCGTGGACGAATTCTTTCGCACCTGGGAAGCATGATACAAACCCACAAAGACTCCAAAACCAAGTCCACAAGAAGATGACCAAGAATGCCAACTATAAAGGGTCATCTCAGCAAGCAAAGGAAGAAATTTTCAATAGGAGGAATGGACAAGGTGCAGAGCACTTGAAGTTCTTCCTATTAGTCTTCTTAAATATTTAGAAAAATGCTGTAAATAAATTGGGCTCAAATGAGGGGTCCAAATTTTGCAGTACCTAAAACCCTAGTAGTGAATCTGTTGGCCTTTGTCTTTTATGGATGGGGAGGTGCAACTAGCAAGGTCGAGGCCCATTTTGGCCTTGTGTGCCTCGAGTTAAGCCAAAAGGAAACCGGGAGACCCGCAGAGGCTCGCTTCAACAAAGAAAAAAGGCCTCTTCTTCCTGCACCCCTACGTTTTTCTTCCTACACCCCCACAATTTTGTAAATCCTAAAATTGACCTTCACCTTTTATTTGAAAAAATTAGAGTTTTTTAGGTTACTGGATATCGGGATCCGGGAGTGTGCTACGGATTCATCAATCTGGAAGTGAATGTTTCGAAGGCAAATTGTTGATTTTCGAATTGCTGAATCCGGAAGATTACCAGATTCACCAATCCGGAAGATTTACGGATTCCCCAATCCGGAAGATTTACGGATTCCCCAATCCGGAAGATCTTCCCAATTCGGAATGTAAAAAAATAAATACGGATTTCCCATTCCGTAAAACTACCGAATTGTGTTGTCCGGAAGAAGAAAGAGTAGTGTGGATCTTATGTGCATTTTGGGGTTTTTAAAAAATAATAGGGATATTTTTGTCTTTACATTACATTATGGGGGTGCAGGAAGAAAAATGTAGGGGTGCAGGAAGAAACTGCCAAGAAAAAATTTTAATCAAGGTGAATGCAAAAGGACAAAGCCTTAGTTCCTCCTTTCAAGTCCCGTTCGATGGCAGAATCGAGCACGTACAACGATGCAAATGACCAAACGAAGGCAATCCTCAGGAGGAGGCTTTTCAAGACGTCAGTTGAAGGCGAGAAGCACGTGTGCAGTGAAATTACTAGTAGAGGAAGAATAATCTATAGAGGTGATTCTAGGAATACAATGGCAATGATGAGGTGTGATTGTCAGTCGAGGGCGGTGATAGGTAATTTTAGCGATAACATCTTTGATTCTGATATCCTAAATTGTAATAGATTATTTTGGAGTAGGCAGGATCTCTCAACTCCTCAGAGAATCTGGGAATTAGGGAAAGATTTGGGTGTAACGTATGAAAGAGAGCAGGGAGTCATTACAGAGGAGTTAGAGAAGATGGAGGTGAGGGACCGTAAGTTTAGGAATGTTGTAGGGGATGAACAAGGTGATCCATGTTAGTCTGAACTTTGAATATTCAAGGGTTGGGGGACGGTGAAAAATGGAGCTATATTCAAGGTTTAATAAGGAAAAATGAGTTGGAAATAATGTGTCTACAAGAGACTAAAGCAAGCTCCTTCTCGGAGGCTATGTGTTTCTCTTCATGGGGTAGTAATGAAGTTGGTTGGATCCACAAGAAGGCTTAAAATGGTGGTGAAGGTATCTTAACTATGTGGCATAAAACCGAATTTAAGTATGAAAGCCATGAAATTGGAGAAGGTTTCGCATTGGTGCTTGGTCAACATAAAAAGACTAGCTCAAAGGTAGCCATTATTAACGTATACTTTTCATGTATCTAGGAGGGAAAAAAATAGTTGTCGAACAATTTATCTTCTTTAAGGCAAGCACAAGTGGGTTATAGTTGGTGTTTAATTGGTGATTTTAATGTTGCAAGGTCCTTTAATGACAGAAAAGGCATTAATACATATGGAAGACAGAAAAGAGAGATAGATGGATTGAATGATTTAATTGAAAAGAATTTGCTCTTACATGTTCCCCTTGTTCGTATCAAATTCATGTGGTATAGACCAAATGGGAAGGCAAATAGTAGATTGGACAAAGTGTTCATATCATAGGAATGGTTAGACTTATGGCCAACAAGCAAATAATATGTTATTACAAGACAAGTTTCGGATCATTGTGCAATCATTATTAAATCTAGTTTAGTAGACTGAGTTCCAAAGCCTTTTAGAGCCTTAGATACATGGTTTTCAGACAAAGGGTTGTTGATTTGGTTAAAACAAAGTGGAACTCTTATCTGCTGAGTGGATAAGGTATGGCTAGGTGTAAGGAAAAATTTAAAATGTTGAAACATGAAAAATTTGGAATGCACAAGTCTTTAGGAACATTTATACAACAAACAAAAAACGCAATTGCACAGATTCGAGTGTTGGACCTTATGGATGCATATCACAATTTAAGTGAGGAGGATAGAAAGAAAAGAGTTCAGCTTCTAAGCGATCTCAAGGAAATTATATGCAAAATTGATTCCATGTCAAGGCAGAAAGCAAGGATTAATTGGATCAAATTGGGAGATTCTAATACAAAATTTTACCATTCAACATAGAGAAGAATGTTGAACCAAATTAAAGGTGTGGATGTAGATACTGTGTGGCATGAGGACCCCGAAGTAGTTAGATCTGTGGCCAGAAGCTTGTTTGCAAAACACTTTTTAGAGCCAATTAATTATAAGGTTAGGCTAAGGAATGTGGATTTTTTGGAACTTACGCAGGAGGAAAATGTAAAGTTGATTGCAAAGATATTTGAGGAAGAGATAAGGGAGGCAGTATGACAATATGAATGTTCAAAAAGCCCTGAGCTTGATGGGTTCAATTTTAATTTTATCAAAGGATGTTGGGAACCCTCAAGCAAGACATCCTACAAATGGTTCAAAGCTTTGAGAACACAAGAAGAATCCCAAAAGGTTGCAACTGTTCCTTTATAGCTCTTGTACCAAAGATAAAGGACCCTACGATTTTGGACGAGTACAAACCAATATCTCTTGTTGGTGTAATATATAAGATTATTTTTAAAGTATTACCTAATAGAACAAAAACTGCTCTCCCTAGAATTATTGATAAATCTCAATCAGCTTTCTTGAGAGATAGGGTTTTTTTGGAAAGCATTGTTGTAGCTAATTAAGTGGTGGAGGATCTTAGGAAGGAAAAGAAGTCAAGACTAATTATAAAAGTTGATTATGAAAAGACTTATGACTCATTGCACTGGGAATTCCTTTATTATATGCTAAACTGGTTAGGCTTCTGTGAGAAATGGATAAGTTGGATAAAAGGATGCTTGGAATCTTCATTTGTGTCAATCTTGATTAACGAAAGTCTTACCCGGAAATTTATACCCACAACGGGGTTTTAGACAAGGGGATCCAATCACTCCTTTTCTCTTGTTGGTTGTAATGGAAGGTTTGGCAAGATTAATAAGGAAAGCAGTGAGTCAAAACAGACTGAAAATGGGTGAAAGTAGGATATGGTTAGGTAGAAGTTTCAATGCTTCAGTTTGCAGATGATACTCTAGTGATTTTCCAAGCTACAAACGAAGATTTTATGATGATAAAGATGATCCTCAGATGCTTTGAATTAGCAATTGGATTAAGAGTGAATTTTCACAAGATGAGGATTGGAGCTATAGGTGTTCAAAGTCAGCAGCTCATAGTCTATGCTAATATTCTTAATTGTACTCAAATGTCAGTCCCGTTCAAATACCTAAGCTTAAAAGTTGGAGGAAACCCAAGGAAAATGGAGTTCAGGAAAGAGGTTGTTGACAAAGTGAGAAGGAAACTATCTATATAGAAAGGCAAGAAATTATCCTTTGTTGGAAGAGTTTACATTATTAAATCAGTCTTCACTGCAATCCTGTTGTATTACTTATCCTAATTTAGGGCTTCGGTATCAGTATGCAAAGAGATTACGATCTTGAAAAAGAGGTTCCTGTGGGGTTGGGGTAGTGATGACAAGAAAATAGCTTAGATAAAATGAGAAATCTTATGCAATCCAAAAAAAGAGGGGGGTTTGGGGATAAAGGGTGTAAGAAGCTTTAACAAAGCTTTAATTGTGAAATGGATGTGGAAACTAGAAGTGGATTCTTCAGGAAAGGGGAGAGAGGTAGTTATGTCTAAATATGTTACTAGTGTTAGAAGAAGAAACTCTAAACATAATAGGTCACATTCATGGTGATGGCGTGATTTGTGCAATGTCTGTGAAGAAGGCCAAACGGAAAGTTGGTTTCATAATCAGTTATCGTGGAAAGTTGGGGTTAGGAAAGATATTCTCTTCTAGGAAGATAATCGGTTAGGTACATTCTCTCTGAAATAGAAATACCCTAGGCTATCTTAACTCAGAGGACAAAGAGAAAAGTATCCAACAGGTAGGATTGTGGTATGAATCGAGATGGGTATGGAACTTGGGATGGAGAAGGATCACGTTTAAATGGGAAAGAGAACAATTATCACAGTTGGTAACAAATTTGAATACTGATACAATACAACAAGATTCTCAGGACAGGGTAGTTTGGTCAGCTTAAGAAAGGGGTGTTTTCCCAGTTAAATCTGCATATCGAGTCTTGTAAATGTCCACACCTTCTAAAAGTAGTCAAGCAAAGGAAACTTCATGGGATATCAAAGCTATCCCCAATGCTTTAATGTTGGTTTGGAGGATCCTCAAAGGAAAAGTTCCAACAAGAGTAAATTTGCAGAAAAGAGGTATTACCTTACAATCCCCTTTGTGCCCCTTATGTAATCAGGAAGAGGAAACAGTCAATCACCTATTTGCGGAGTGCAAGATAGCCTTTTAGGTATGGTCGATGGTTTCAAATTGGGTGGGGGCTAGAAACAACATATCAAAATGATATGAAGCGTCATCTGCTCCAGTTTGTCTTGTTCCAATTTAATGCGAAAAGGAATCGAGTTTGGAAAGGGGTTTGGGTAGTGGTGTTATGGAGTATTTGGAACCAAAGGAACAACGTGGTTTTTAAAGAAGGGAAGGTGGATGCAGAAGATTTTTTAGTCTTTCACAACTACAAGCTTGGCCTTGGATGAGGAGAAAAATTACAACTTTAATTTCTCATTCTCTGATTGGGGGCTATACCCCCTAAACTGTGTATATTCCTTAAGCTGATTCAGAGTTTGTGCTTTGTGTTTTTTTTTTTTGTTTGCTTTGGACATATTTGGTTATAAATAGATGTTGCTTAAGGTTTTTAGTAGTGTTGCAGATGTAATGTTAGAGTGGCGGTCATAAAGGAGGAAGAGTGCTCTATGGCAAGTAAAATGAATGAGGGACAGGATGGAGGTAGTGTTAGGAGCAGTCAAAGCTGTAAAACAAAGATGAGACAACAAACACTTTGAATGGGCTGCAAGAAATAGACCATGTCCTAAAGTTAAAAGGATTGCTACAGCTAGCACGAGATCATTATCCTTCTTAATGACATTTTCTTTCTTTGATTTTCTAATGGGTTATAAGACACCTCTGAATTGCACATTTTTTACCAATTTTATCTTACTATTGTTATTTAAGTGTCTTGTACAATGGCTTAAAGCTGAAATTAGCCTAAGACTAGCAAGGGACTTGTTTTCGACATATGTAGGGATATTTTCTGGTTTTGTATAAGGGTTGGAGTATCCCTGAAATGCTCCATTTTATTTATTTAATTATTTGTTGATAAAAAAAAAAAACTAGATGACAATATAGAGATACCCATATTTGCTACTTGTCCATTCTTCCCAACATGATGAATGAATATATATGGTCATCTGCCACATAGGTAAGCCATTTCATGATTACTACCTTTTTGGACCTTAATGTATTCTTGTATTGGAAAGCCTTTGCCACACTTATTTATTCTGTCTATTCTATTCTTTCCTTTGTCCTATTACAAAAGCTTATAGGTTTCCAAGGTGGAATATGCTATTGTTATGTATAATTCTTTGGAATTCCAACTAATTGTAGCAATAGAACCAAATCCTCAAGGATAAATGCTTGACATAGGAACAAGTCAGATTTGAGATCTTATATATTCAAAAATATTTTAGTCTTGTGACATTATATTATTCTATTTTTCTTGCTTCTTCCACAACTTACTCCAGTCAGTTATGAATTCTCCTTAACTGCACCGAGTTTTTGAAGCTTTCACATCTGAAGAGAGACTTATAAATAATTTTGACATGACAAATACAACTTTGATGCTTATATCTTATTCAAATATCCATTATGAATATGTACATATAATTTCTAGACTATGGAAAGTTTGAATATGATTTCTCATGCATTACAACCAACCAAGTAGATATATAGATAAATTAAGATAGAAAAAGAAAAAATATATGATATCATATTGAAATGAATAAATATTATAAAAAAATTATCATGTTCAAGCTAATTTTATCTCAATATTAATATCATAGTTTTTTTAGTAACATAACACAAGGATCTAGCAAGAGTCTTCTAATTTTATGCATTAATTCTCTTTGTTTGGATGAAGATATCCAACTTGACATGAATTTTTAAGAATTAAATTTCTTCAAATATTCTAAATATCATACAATGTTTTTTACGCTATATTTTGGACAAAAACACCAATCAAAATAGGAGAAATTGACATCTTGAACTCTACTATATATCCATATATTTAGGCCTTAATTTGTGTTGGTCCAAAAATTTCTATCCCATCAAATTTTCCCTTCCTAAATATAATATTATTTCTTTAATTTTGTATTGATAACAATAGCCATCCACATAACCCTCCAAATTTGGTTGAGATTCTTTTAATGCTAGAAGAATAAATTGTTCTAAGTAATATTTTGCTTGATTATGTGATAAAAAAAACTCATTCTTCCTATTCATTTAATTCATGAATTATAAAAGAGACAATATTACAAATAAAAATAGGTGATTTGTGGTTTCATTTTTTGTTTCACACATAACACAAAAAGCTTATCTCCAATTCCAATTCCAATGTCCTTGTAAATGGGGTTGTCTCTGGTTGTTATTTTATTCAACATTACCTTCCATGCAAAATATAGGACATCTAAATTCATAGTAACATCTTATATTATAAATTTAATTAACTATGACATCTTATTTATCTATTGAAGATGTTCATTTGTAAGTTCATTTGTAGGTGGATCCAAAGTTTTTAGTTCCATGTTTGGAGGAGATTGTGATAAGTGAGATAACCACTAGCACTCTTGATTTCATGTTAAAATACTCTTATATTAAAAGGTTCAAGTTGTGATGGCCATGGATAAGTTCTCTTAATTATTAAAAATTAAAAATATTATAGTACTTTCAATACATGACTTTAATTAATTATAAAAGAATTATCAAACTAAAAGCGGCTTTGAAAAAGATGTCTTCAATAAGAAAAAAAAAACTTAGTACTTGCAAAACACGAGTTCTTCAATTGAAGTCGTGATTTACAAGTACAATTTACTCATTTGTATAATTATTTTTACAAAAATTACCTATATTAATAATTTTGAGTATAAATTTATTTTATAAAAACCTCACATTCAAGTCAATAATATTTACCTTTTCTTTTCCAAATGTTAAATGATTATCATTATAGCAAGTTCTTGAATTTTTTTGCATCTGATTAAGAGGGTTTTGGGCTGATGATCCAGTTGTTGTAATCCTCATAAGTTGTTGTAGTGTTCATATGCTATGTTATGTTATGTTTTGTTGAACAATTTACCATGTGTATGGTAACCTATGATGGAGATGTTATTTTTTCCCTAGGTCGAGTTTAGGTTTTAGGTACAATCCAATTATTGTGATAAGGATGAAGCATCCCTTAAATGTTCCATTTAATTCATCTATTTTATCTATTTTTTCTGATAAAAAAAATGTTCTTGAATAACAAAAGAGAGGTTTTGAAAGCAATAAAGAAACTACCACTAAAAGTCCAACTTCAATAGGATATCTATGTTCATGTTCATTTTGTTATTATTCACTCCAAAATATATGACACATCTACCTTTGTTTCACATTTGCAAGCAACGGATCATAAATCGTGGGATTACACAACACACACATGTTATTGGTTAAGATCATACTATTTTTGGTCAAGAAAGCCACCTTTTTCGGCTACCATGCACTATAATGAGACCTGATCTTCCTCTCTGAATCTTCACCAACAATCATATTGTAAATTAATGAAAATTCCAATTTTCAAAAACCATAGACAATATTCCTACTACCCATTTCCTGATTATATATACATATAAAGATCAAATAATATTTCCAAGACTTAAAAAACAAATATTCACTTTATTAATTACACACATTATACTCAAAGAATTTAAAAAAATCATTTATCATTCATCTGTGAAAATATAGGAAACTATTTCAAGCCAATATCATCAAGCAAGGTGTTTGATCAAGCTCAAGCTAATGGTCATGGGTTGCGTTTTGGGAAAGTGCAAAAGGAGAAGCTTATGGAAGTGTTAAGACTTTCTCTTGCTGCCAATGAGGAACTGAAGACAAAGATATCAAAGAAGGAGTGACAAAATTGTTGGATAAGCAACAACTTGTTGATAAGAAGAACTAGGGCGAGCTTCTGTTGAATAGATTTTGCCTTGCTTAGTAAAGGCCAAATAAAATGATGGTCGTCAAAATTTGTGGAGGCTTGTGCTAGAGAATATTCCTGAGGTTAGTTGAGCAGTTGTTAAAGAGATCAATATCAACTAATGTTCTAGCCAAAAGTACATATGTTTAATCCCTAGGACTTTTAGCTAAAGCATTTAGAATATACAAATGCATGTCGTTTGATTATATGATTTGTGCAATAGACACTTGTTTAACTGATAAGATTTTGATGAATTTGATGGACGTTTGCTTGATTAAATTTGACATCTATGTGAGAATTGAATGATGATAATCTTAGGAAAATCAATGAGAAATTCATGGTGAATAAACTTTGGAGTCAACCTATGTTCTATACTATTTTTAATCTTATTTTATATTTTCCTACTGAATAATCACAACCCTCATTTCTTTTACTGTTATTGCTAACTTTCATTGATTGCAAATAAGTTTGAATATTGACTTCACTGAATTTAATATTGAATTTGTAAGGAGACAACTTGGGGTCAGCTGACATTGTCTATACTATCATCTCTTTGCTGTTAGATGGTCTATCACCTTGTTAGACGGTCTACACTAAAATCTTTTTAATTTGACTGTTAAACAACAACTATCATTTTTTTGTCTTTGTTCATAGTGAGAGGTGTATATGTGCCCTAATTAGTTTTTTTGTTATCTTGTGAATCTTAACTAATATTATCTAATATTTAAAAATGTTCATTTTTCTCAATCGATTCCAAGTACCACAAGCACTTTTTTTTACCTAAGATTCGGGGTAGTTTTATTGAATCTATTTGTTAATGATTTTTTTATCAACAGTAAAAATTAAATAAATGGGAGTACTAAGGGTACTCCAACTCGTATACAAAAATTAAACCCATAGTCATAATTTGTATCTCAACAAAAAGGCAAAGAAATCTTTAAAACTACATAGGCTAATGCTACATGACAAAAGCGTTTCTTGGGACTTCTCCCCCCACAGCAGCACACAAAACAAAACAACAAGGAGGATACTATACATACTGATAAAGAATTCATCGGCACATAGATGAAGCTTGGGTCAACATTACAGTTTGCAAAGGATGCTAAGATTGAGCATAGAATCATAAGAACCCATACTTGGAACTAGCTCCCTTAAACCGTTTTTTTTTTTAGCATCCACATACTTAAAGCATCAAGAAAGAGAGCCTTGTATTACTTGAACTTGATGATTTCTTCCCCTATCACACCATAATATCTTCCTTTATTCAAACCAACATATACCTAAGTTGTATTTCTCAATACCTCAAAGGGAGGCCTCAGACTGCTGGTAATGAACCCAGATGAAAAACCTACATATAGGCAATTTTCAGCTAAAGAAAAGACTTCCTTAATGATATAGCAATTAAGATATAAAGAAGCAGGAGATTGTTATGGAGAAAATTGAGCCTCTGCATCATTTAAAAAAATCTAGGCTAGAAAGCTTGATAAAAGTTAACCCATACTAAGAGCAGGATTTCATGCAACAAGATATCAAAAAATTAGAGATTTGATGCAAATAATAGGACACAAACACCAATCAAAATATGAAAAAATAGCTTTAGGATATTTATTTGTAATCCAAACCCAAGTTTTTATCTAAACTAATACAAATACTTGTATACCATCTGGTTTTTGAATATTACCTCATTTCTATGAGACTAAATTGTCCACACAGTAGCAATCCAAATAGTTTTACATATTTGATTATGTTTCCTTGTTAGCCCTGTGTATTTGTAACCTTCATAAGGTATTTTAGCTACTTTGTGGTGCACTGAGGTAAGTTCGAGCCAACTATCACATATATTCCAAATTTGTTTTGCTACCCTACAAGTAAAAAATAAATGACTTATATATTCATGTAAATTAGTACATATTATGTATCTACTATCTCCTAAAGATTAATAAGTCCTATAACCGATTCATTAAATAAGTTACATTTCTTTTTAATAGAATATTTGATTAACTAATATTACAAGTAACTTCATACAGAGCAGCTAAGAAATGGAACATAACTTTTATTTTCAACCTTCTAACTTGTGAGTTTCATTGTTTGTGCGAATGAATAAGTGTTTTTGTCTAGTGTGTGGAACTAGATCAAATCAAGTTTCCTCTTCATAACTCAGTTATAAACTCCTGTAGAAAAAGAGAAACATTTTGTGAAACTAGGTAAAAGGTTATTCATTAAACATGTGACTCCAACATACCATCCCAAAGAATATTAAGGTGAAAAACTTATTAAGTAATTCACCAGTATCAAACTTTCCATAACTTATCTTTCAATCTTATTATTTGATATTTTCATTAAGAAAAAGTTAGTGGCACTGATTATCAATATCATGTGATAAATTGAAAATTATGCCCTCAAATTCACTCAATAATTATAATTATATATATAAAGAAATAAAGTAACAAAAAAGAGTTAGCTTTTCACTTTTAATCTTTAAGATAAATAAATAAAAATAAAAAATACATTATAGTAGCTAATTAGATACCAATTTAAAAACTATTTATTAATAATAAAAACTAATTTAAAAATTAATAATTTTTTTAATCTTTAATTTAGTCAATATAACAACAAATTACTTTTTATCTCTAAAATTGGTTTATATTTAATTATTTTTTTATAGTGTATAAGTTAATTTATTTTTTTAAATCAATTTATTTACAAAATTCAATTTATTTCTTTTTATTTTGAAATGTTTGATTTGATCCTTCTCAATATTCTAAAATATTCAGTAATATATATCGATATCCTTAGTCTAATCAAATTTATAATTAATGTTTAATAGTGTGGGTAATAGCATATTTATTTATATTTTATGATGACTTAAAATCATCACCGAAGGATTTTACCTGATCTAAAAGAAGTATGTTATTATATTAAATTTTAAAAAAAGTCCAATTCCTCCCCAAAAAAGCGTAACAAAGGAAGTGTGAAATATTAGCCTACTAACCTATAGTTACATACTTCTTTCTAAACTAATTATCTTTCTCTTAACAACCCACTAATGACTTCTTTTTATGAAAAATTAACCCACTAAGGAAGTATGATCATTAATTTTTAGTTTAGTACACATACAAGTAAATTATTCAAGAATTAAAATTTCCCAATATTGTACTTTTTTTCTCGAAATCGGCGTTTCACATTAATTTCATGCATGGTAGACCACGTCTATATACAATTCACATTATTTTCTACAAACTCTTAAAAAAATAATTAAATAAAACATTAAAATAAAATTATTAAATAGAAACTAATTTTAAAGATAAAAAATAATTACTTATTATATTTACTAAGTTAAATATCATTTTAGATATTAAAAATTCATTAAATAATTTTTAAATTAGTATTTAATTAATTACTAAGTTTTTAAGTATCAATTATTTAAATTTCTAATTTAGTCAATATAGCAACTAAATATATTTTGTTTCTAAAATTAGTTTTTATTTAATGATATTTATATAGTGAAAATTAAGTTTAAAAATAAATAAAGTTAATAAATTATTATATTAGCTTAATTATTATTTTAAAAACTTAAAGAATTATCAATATTTAAATTAATTTTTATTATTTATAAATAATTTTTTAAATTATTATTTAATCAGTTATCAAAATTTTAACTAACAATTAAATTTGTATATTTAACCAAAATAGTATCTACTTAACTAATTATTATTTATCTTTAAAATTAAATTTTATTTAATAACTTTTTAGTATTATCAATTTTTTTCTATTTATTTTTATTTTTCCTCTTTTTCGCCTAAATTATGTATCAAATAGTATCTTAGTTTTGTTGTTGTTTCTGTAGGAAGTTCGTTAATGCACAAACTGACGAACTAAAAACATTATCATTGTAAAACAGTGTGAATTAGAATGAGTGGCTATTGTTAAGGATGTTGTTGACATAACTTGAATGCATGATTTTTTTGTGGATGGCGAAAAGGTGGCTTAACCAAGTATATATAATTTGAATGTTGACGAAGAGTAAGAAATAAAAGTCAGTGTGACTGTGTGAGTCAGTTTAATCACACTGCTCATATTTCTGAAAGAGAATTGCCTTTAATACAGTATAAATAAAGACTGTGGTCTTTCTACTTTTCTAATTCAAGAATTTATTGTCCAGATATCTAGGATAAAAAATATACACTTTTATTTAATTAGATTTAAGATAAATAAATAGTTCTTAATATATAAATTATATTATGATTAAAATCAAGATTAAATAAATATTTTTGGATTTACGATAACAATAGTTTGTTTTATGATATAAAATTACTTTTAATTATTTCTAATTTTGATTAAAATTCAATTTACAAGTAAGGTTTTTTTGTAGTATCAGCATAGCCATTTTTTTTTTTTTTTGTTTTATATTCAAGATATGCTACGTACCATATGATGCATATACCTTTATCTATCATAAGGTTTATTCATACAACATTTAAAATTATTAAAATCCACCATCTCTCATTTTTTTTTTATTTGAAATTAATAAGTATATGAGTTTTGGATGACATTTGATAATAAAAAAAAGTAATTGCAATAAAAAGTAAATTATATTTTATTTGGATTTTTTTTTTTATTTAGACTAGTAATTTGTGTACATTTTCAATTTAAATGTATTAAATTAACTTTAGATATCCAAAAATTTAGATTTTGATAAACACATTAATTCTATTGGAAGTATTTTTATAAAATAAGTTTGATTTTTAAATGTTAGGGATGGGGAAAAATAAAGATATTGAAGAGAAACAATGAAATTTGAAATTATTGAAAATAATTATAAAGTGTGAAAATAAAATATAACTTAGAAAAAATTGTGAAATGAGAATAATGTAAGAAGTATAAAGAGTAATAAAAATAAATTACTAGTAGTAGAAAAAAATTTAGACAGAAAATTATAATATTGAAGAACACAGATATTTTTTATCCTTCAGACATTCTCATTCTCAACTTGATAAGATTCAATATAAAGTATTTTTGTCACTTACAAATAAAATTCTACATATATATATATATAGACTATAGTGTAGCAATTATTTATTTGTGAAAAACTCATTTGAAGTGACTTTTGCGAAAAACTCAACAAAAAACTGAAAATCACTTGTTCCTTGACTATGAAATAGTAGCATTGGTTGTTTGGAATTCCTGCTTTAGCTAGATTGGTATTCAGTTTGTTTGACACAATAATATTTATAATCATTTTGATCAGTTTTATATCCCCCTTATAAATCATAAACAAAATCTTATATGGAAAGGTATGTGGGCACCAATTGTTTGGATTTTATGGGATCATAGAAATACAATTGTCTTTAAACAATGGACAGTAGATGTTGAGGAAGTTTCTCATATGGTCCAACTTAAGTCTTGGTTATGGTTGAAGAGTAATAATTTTGCTATTAGATTTTCCTTTTCTGATTAGTCCTTGAATCCGATCTAGTGTTTAAAATTACTTACCTAGCTATGTTTTTCTCTTTATCTGTTCATATCTACTTAGCTATTTCTTCTGGTTTGGCATTGCTTCTTATTTTTTGCTCATGCACTAATCTAACCATAAGCAAGATAACCAAGATGTAGCCCAAATTAGCTTAGAAGGTTTATGATAGGTGTCTTCTAACCAATTGCATCTTTTCCTGGAGTTTTGGATGAACTTTGCAAAAGCTTAATGGAGGCAATGGATCAAGGATGGCTCCAATGGAGCTATGGATTCCTTGTAGGTGCATGAAGATTAGGGACAGTGATTGGTTCGGGCATATCACTTGCAAGGTGAAGAAGAAGACCAAAGATGTCTATCCTAGATAGGTTTAGACAAGGGAGTACTTAGGCTAGCAATTTGGCAGCATAACACTCATAAAATTGATCTTATTAAAACATGAACCAAGCTACTCCTTATATAGTGTAGGAGGTCAGCCATTGCTTACACAATATGAGAGGGAAATTCAAATGCTTTAGGTTTGAAAGTAGACGTCAAATTAGAGTCACGTGGCAAGCATGATCAAGTGTGCTCCATGTGACCTAATTAGGTCTAAATGACTGGCCTAGGATAAATGTGGGCTGTAATTAAGCCCCAATTATACCTTAGGTAGGTTTTTAGATGCCTACTCCTAACTCTGATTCACTTAAGAAAAATTACAAGTAAATTTCCTACTATACTTAAGAAAGAAAATAAATTCTACTCCAGAAAAATTTACACTAGATTATGGCATTTTTTAACATATATAAAAGGGTGTCTCTAACATCAGTAGCAGAGTCTCAATCTTCTTGTATCCTCCTTGCCATAACTCTAATAATGGGTCCTGAGTTTGGGCCTCTGCCATCAATTTCTAGTGTGGTGTTGCAAGATAAATGGGAACAACGAAAATACATACATAGGCTCAAATAGAAGGGGAGGGATACCCATGCAGTTAAAGGAAAATACTACAGTGTAGTTAGGATTTTACTAAGGACATATCTTTCGCCCTTGTATGTTACTGAGGTCATCTTGGATGGATGTGGTTGCTCACATGTTCTGGAGAGATTCACAATGTATGGAATAAAGAATCAAGATTTAATGCCATGATCAAAGATATAAATGTAATTCGTAAAATGAAAGAGGGAATGCTTTATGGTAAAAAAAAAGCTCAAAATAATGAAGTTTGACTTGAAAAGCTGGAACAAGGAGGTATTTGGGAGCTTGAGTACTGCAAAATAGTTCTAGGTGCGAAAACTAGAACATATGGATCTACTGGATAATGATAGTAACCTAGGTGACTAAATGAGAGAGGAGCACATCAAATTGTTGAGCGACACTAAAGAACTCTCAATCCTAAACGAAAAAGCTAAGACTATGTCGTTGAAGTAAATGCTAACACTAAATATTACCATTCTAGGATTAGATGGAGGAGTATGAAAAATGAGCTAAATGGGGTTGAAATACAAGGGACTTGGTGTGAAGAACCAAATAGAGTGAAAAAGGAGGTGCAAGATCACAACTTCCGATTCTTACGCTATAAACTTAGATAATATAGAATTCCCTTCTCTGTCACATGAGCATAATCAGATGATTAAAAAGGACTATAGAAGAAAAGGAAATCAAGGAGGTGGTTGACTAGTATGGGGATGATAAGAGTCTTGCACATTTTAGCAATCTTGGGCCAGATTGCTAAAATAAAAAATCATAAACAAGAGCAACCAATTAAAATGTGTAATCCTAAAATCAACTCACATCAACATGGAAGATCAAGGACTATGGGTGGATGCTTTAAAATCATGAAGGGGTTTAAATCTGAATGATGGGAAAAAAAATCAAGGTGATGGTTGGATGTAGCTAAGGCATGTGACCAAGGACAAAAAGATAAGTGGTTTGATAGGTGCATAGAGTGGAAGATTGGATAGGGGGAAAATCAAGTTCTTGGAGGATAATTGGGTCGACGAATATCCTCTAAGTGAGAGGTTTCCAAGGTTGTATTCCTTAATAGAGGATAAAGGGAAAATGCTAATGAGATGGGGGAATGGATAGACGATAGTTGGATTTGGAATCTCAATTGGAGAAGGAATAGATGGACCTGGGAGGAAATACATGAGCAAGAACTTATCCATTTGTTGGAAGGAGAAACTCTTAGAAATGACAATACTGATAGGTGGATATGGAAGGAAGATCAGGATGGTCAATTTACAGTCAAATTGGCATATCTTTTACTTCCAAATCACAGTGAAAGGGACATAAATGGGGTGTTTAAGTCTTTAAGGAAGCTTAAAATTTCCTCATTTGCACATCATCTAGGTTGGAGAGTGCTTTTGGATAGATTCCCTACAAAAGTGAACCTTATCAACAGGGATATCTAGCTTAGTAATGCTAGGTGTATGTTATGTAATGAGATAAGATTGTTGAACATTTATTCTTAAATTGTAAATAGACAAATATGGTGTGATTTATGTGTCATAGGTGGGTCAATATCACATAGTGCTCCATAATCAACTTAGAGCTAACTACCAACGTTTCCACCTTATGAATTTAAATGAGAAGCAAAACTTAGTTTGGAAGGGGTTGTGGATTGCAATAGTATGGGAGGTTTGGATCATAGGAACAACATAATATTTAGGCAAGTAAAGGTTGACATGGAAGAAGTATGGAGTTTAGCTCAATTAAAAGTCTAGTTATGAATTAAACATGAGCATACATTTGTGAATATCAATGTCCTATTATGTGTCTGAAAAGTCTTTGATGTTCTGAAAGGAGTCGGTAACCAAGTAAGCTATTGTGGTATGAACAAAAATATTTTAGAAAATAGGCATTGTTGGTGGGGTATGATAGGGGTATTGTAGGATTTTTATGCTAACACATTATACTATCTACTATTTCAAAGTATCCTATCTTGATCAACAAATGTTGCTTAAAGGTATGTTATGGTTGCATGATATCTCTTTGTTAAGGTTATATCTCCATTTAGAAGTGAACCTAAAGATTATGGGGGAAGCAACACATCAAAATAGGAACATAAAAAGGTATACATGTTGCTCATGGAATCCCTGTTGTGGCTAGGCAATTATGGAATGGTGATAGAAGAGAACGGTGACAACAGAGTTAGCCCATGTTGATGAATATTTTTTGTTGTAGGAAGCTACACATTTTGAATTGAATTATATATATATATATATATATATATATATATATATATATATATATATATATATATATATATATATATATATATCACTTTTTGGGGATGTGACTGATTAGTGTGTAACTTTTGTTTAACGTGATTGGGTTGGTAATCACGATCCTTATGAATAGAACAATTTTAGCAGGCACTATAGTTGGGTTCCAACTTTAGGATTATTTTGTGTAAGGTGTATGGGTTGTTACTTCTCTTTAACATTAAGTCAGCTTTTGTATAAGGGTTATGACATCCCTAAGATGTCCTAATTTATTCATTTTATTCTTTGCTGATAAAACAAAGAATGTAGCAGACCCTAAGAACAAATGTCATCGAGGATATAGTAAATTGGGGTAGCTATATACCACATGAACATTGCAAATGTAGCTGGATCACGTCTTGGGCCATGCTTTTTGATGATTGGCTTTGTGTTATATTTTGGAATTGGGATGAAGGTATTTTGGTAAGCTAGGAAAAGCTTATGAGTATAACAACTTCAGGATGTAAATGTTTAAATTAAACTCTTCAAGACTTTGGTTTTCTTTTACTAGTATAGCTGTCTTGGGCCAACTTGTTTTTTAATCCATAATATGTTTTTGTATACAGGTTGAAACATTCCAAGTATTTTTCTGTTATTAATTAGTTATTCTTTACAAATAAAAAAACAATTTTTAAAAATATGTTTTTATTAAAATGAATAAATAATTTCTTTCTCAATGTATACTCTTCGTCTTCATCTCAATAGCAAATTCTTCATCTCAATAGCAAATTATTTCTTTGTACATCTTATAAACATACCAAAAAATACTCCAACGTACTCATTAAAAAACTGATCAAAAGTATTTATAGTTATTTATTCATAAAACATCACTTTAAAAGGAAATTACTTGGGGTTTTGTTTCAAAACCAACAAACATACAATAGGATGATTTTAAAAAAAAAATTATTGATATGGGGCCTAGGTAGATACTAAAACAAAAGGGAATATATTATTGAATTAGAAAATAGAAAAATGCAAACACCAATTTCATTTGGTATTCTGAAGCATTTCTGTTTGCCCTAAGACCATCCATTTGATTAAACAAACTGACACAGAGTGAGAGTCACTTGGTTAGTCACTCCTAAAGATGCTAAATCTCCCCTTCATTTCACACACCCTTTGCACACCACAAACACATGTACCTTCAAATCATACTATTTGGTCAAGGAAGCCACCTTTTTGGCTGCCATGCACAAGAATGAGACCAGATCTAGGTTTCCGCGTGTCCTATATAATAACCAAGTACTCCATCACTGTTCCCATTATCCATTTCCCATTACATCATATCCCTGTATATATACCTATCAAATTATCAAAGCCTTCCACCTCACATATATCTCTCATCACAGACTTCATTTTTTCTAAATTAAATACGTCACCAAAGCTATCATCAATCTATCTTCATTTATTCATCAATACATCATACACTTAAACAACTTTTAGCAATCATCTCATCATATATTTGATTCATCTATCAAAATATGGGAAACTGTGTTAAGCCGGCATCATCAATGGAGTGGGACGGCGAGGACTGGAGCGATTTGACGTCCAAGAAGACCAGCTCAAGCAAGGTATTTCACAAAGCTCATGCTGATGATCATGAGTTGCGTTTAGGGAAAGGGCACAAGGAGAAGCTTATGCGAACGCTAAGAGTTTCTCCTGATGCCAATGGGAAAGTGAAGATAAAGATATCAAAGAGGGAGTTGGCAGAATTGTTGGAGAAGCAACACCAGGTTAATCAGAAGCACGTTGGGAGAGCTTCTGCAGAACAAGTTCTGCTTCGCTTAATAAAAACCAGAAATGATGATGGTAATCATAGATTGTGGATGCCCGCGCTAGAGAGTATTCCTGAGGTGAGTTGATTAATCGATGATGAGATCAACATCAAATACTGGTGCTCAAGGGTTGCATATATGCTGAGAAGGTTTTTCGAGTCAGTAATTGTGTGTATAGAACAGCTAAAACCACCATTATTTTTCAATCTTTTCATGTAAAATAATAGATATAGAGATTGAGGGGATTTGTGTTTCAGTTCATTATTTCTGCTGTGAATAAGTGCTTGTGTGTGAAACCAGATCGAAATTAAAAGGTTCCTCTTCGTGATTCAGTTATAAACCAAAATATGCTAACTTATCCAAAGCTGTTTACTGAGAAAAAAAAAACCATGTCAAAGGTGTTTTGTGCACAATACAATTCATGAATCATGAGACAGAAGCTATAAAAGTAAATATGCGAAGTAATTATTATTTATTAATTTAGTGGTTTAATTTCTTATAGAAAGGTGTAGAATATTTTCTTTTTAATATAGTACTCTCATATATATGATATGAGATAAATGGTCACGTAGGATTGAGTTATAAGGTTCAACCATCTTGTTTTGATGAAAACGCGATGCAACATTGCAACTTAGTCTTTTGAATAATCAATAATGGAGTCAAGTGACACCTAACACATAAAAACATATATATAATAAAACTGAGAGAATATGTGTGTGTGTGTATATATATATATATATATATATATGATTAGACAGATTGAAGGAATTTTTTATTAATGCAGACGCAGCATTGAGCACCTTCATTGGTGTTTGGAGATAAGATAGAAACAATCGTCATTGAATAGCAGTGAAACAGAGAAATATAACCTGGTCCTCACGGACTTGGCACACTCAGTTTTGGTATTTTATATACAAACTATTATATATTATTATATGATCAAACTCCGTCTTTGTGTTGTATGATAGGGACTACTTATTTATTATAAATTGTTGTTAACAAATCATATAACTCTATACTATTTGATTGCTTCAAAACTTTCAACTGCACCATTCTGCTAAAGTTTAAAACAATGGAAATAAGTAAGAAAGTGATGGAGGATTGCCTAAGTTTATCTCCATTATTATTTGAATTAACAAATTTAAGGTTAGACTTGTTACTTCTATTGAATTTTTTATTTATATAAAATAGAACACTCATATAAGAAAAAAAAAACAGATTTTAATTATGTTTTAGTATAACTGTTAAATAATAAATTAATATATATAAAAAATAATTCAAAAAATGATTAAATAATTTAATATTCATTAATTTATTGTTTAAAAAACATAATATTCAAGAAAATAAAACAAAAGTACATATTAAAAACATAAAATACAAATCAAAATTGTCTTTTCCTAAATTCTAAGAATTCATTTGTCCAATTTTTTTCATAAGATCTTCAGGTGTCTATGTGGGTAATGATTCATTCTCTCTACTTGTAACATAAATTAATATACCAATACATTATTTTCTAAGATTGTACATATAAGTGGTTCTAAGAATTTCTTATATTTTTTACAATTATGAGTCACATTGTGTACATGACATAATAGTCATGCTCAAAAACTGGTATTATATACATCAACAAATTGTTTAAAATACGTTCATAAAGTATTAAATTACATAAAATCATCATAATCCATGTGGGTTAATGCTTTTATTTGTGTATTCTCATGGTGTTGCAAACTTTGAAAACACTCTTGATGAGAAAAAAATAGATAAATATTAACCCAATCGAACATATTGGAAAAATATAATTAGTTAGTATGAGAAATAATAAATACTCATTTAGTATGCTCTTATTATGTACTACCCAATACTATACTATGAATACAATAATATAAACACCTACTTATTATTATCATTAGCTTACTTATATAAATAAACACCAAACTGAACATCTTTCCTTGACTCTAGTAACCAATTTTTCATGTATTTTAAGTTTCTTCTTTTTTATCTCCTGATTTCTATGTGGATTGGGGATTGAAGAATCTATACACATTATGCATACTCCCTCCTCTAACATAAATCTTTTAAAATCCTAAAACAATGAAATATATGGTAACATTGCCTTAAAAACTAATGTAATTTGAATAATAATATGAGTATTAAATATGTAGTTACATTGTTCAAAACTGCATAATAACAATATTTAAACATTGATTGTCCATTGTTATTTCTAATACATCAGTGTACGAGATGACACAAGGAAATTGTTAAGAGTTTACCCAAAATTAAATTACATTCAATTCAATGAATCTAACAAGGTTATACGTACAATTGTGTGACGACAGACAACAATTCAAATATTGTATATGTGATAACTTATCTTGAGCATGTTTAGCCATATTTTTATTGGCTGCTAAAGATCCTAATCATGTCATAAACAATGAATATAAACACTAATATGCACTATAAAAAAATTATTAAATAAAAATCAATTTTAAAGACAACAAATAATTAATTATTATATTAACTAATTTAAAAATCATTTTAGAGACTAAAAAAATTTTGATTTCTAAATTAGTTTTTATTATTGTTAAATAGTTTCTAAATTGATATGTAATTAGCTATCAAGGTTTTAACTACTAATTATTTAGATTCTAAATTTGGTAGCAAAAAGCTTGATAGCTAATGTGGGATATGACTCACCTTTTTTCCGTTTTCTTGGCATAATTGAAATTAATTGCAAAGGGAGGAAATCAAAGGGAGGTTACTTACCATTCACAATTAATTGCAATCAAAGGGATGTCACTTACCGTTCACAATTAATTGCAATCAAAGGGAGGTTACTTATCGTTCACAATTAATTGCTATCAAAGGGAGGTTATTTACCGTTCACAATTAATTGTTATAAAAGGGAGGTTACTTACCATTCTCAATTAATTGTTTTTTATTATTATTGTCTCCTAGAACCATTATATATAGTGGCTTCCTTCCAACAATGTAACACACAAAAACAGCAACACACACTTGCTTCCTCTCTCCTTTCATATACTCTCTATTTCTTCTCTTTGGGTGTAAGTGTTTTAACCCATATAGAGAGAATTTGTTTTGGGGCTATTTATCTATTAGCCTGAGAGGAATTCATCTTACTCCCAGTATCATTATAGTGGAAGTTTTTGACTCTCTCGCCGGTGGTTTTTTACATCTATTTAAAGGGGTTTTCCACCTAAAAATTCTGGTATCATTCTCATTTTTATTGTTGCTTTAATTTCTCATAATCTTTGGTTGAAATTATCATGCTTTCACACACGATATCCCTACAAATTGGTATCAGAGCTTTTCGATAATTCAACTAGGATTTGTTGTTCAATAATGTCAAAATTCGATATTGAGAAATTTGATGGTAAAATTAGTTTTGCTATTTGGCGAGTCCAGATGCTAGCTGTTCTCACCTAGAATGGTTTAAAGAAAGTTCTAGCATGTAAAATGACGAGGCCAACCACTATGACAGAGGAGCAGTGGGATGAGATGGATGAAAAGGCATTGTCTACAATCCAATTATGCTTGTCTCGTGAGGTCATCAACAAGAAAACTGTAGCAGGCATATGGAGTGAATTGGAGTCTCTATACATGATCAAAAGTCTTGCAAACAAACTCTAGTTAAAGGAGTGACTCTTTACACTCCGAATGTCCGAAGGTACTCCCATCCAATATCATCTTGATGAATTTAATTCCATCATAATTGATTTGGAAAATTTGGATGTTAAAATTGATGATGAGGATAAAGTCATTCTACTTATTGTTTCTCTACCACCCTCGTATCGACAATTCAAAGAAATTATGTTATATAGTAATTATCTTACCTTAAGCTTAGATAATGTCAAGACTAATTTACTAGCCAAAGAAAATTTTGATACTAAAATTTTTTCTAGAAGTTCTGGTGAAGGATTAGTACTTAGAGGGAGAAACCAAGAGAAAGGTAGGAACAATAAATATAAATCCAGGTCAAAATCTAAAGGCAAGAACTCCAAATATTGTCGTAGAAAAAGGGACACGAGATCTCTGAATGTTATAAATTGAAAAATAAGCAAGATACAGAAGATAAGGGAAATGGTAAACAACCAGAAAAATTTGTCGAAGCTAGTATTGTTGAAACTGAATCTAATGGGCATTGTTTTGTAGCTTCCAACACTGAACAAAGGTCTAAAAATGAATGAATTCTTGATTCTGGTTGTACTTTTCACGTGTCTCACAATAGAGACTGGTTTATCACATATGAACTAGTTTATGATGGTCTTGTTTTGATGGGAAACGATGCTCAATGCAAAGTTGTCGGTGAAGGAACAATCAAAATCAAGACACATGATGTAATTGTTAGAACTTTAACGGGTGTCAGATATGTCCCTGAGTTGAAACGGAATCTCATTTCCTTAGGCACCCTTGAATCTCATGGGTGTAGATACTCAGCTGAAAGGTGGAGTTTTAAAAGTGTCTAAAGGAGCTCTTGTGTTACTAAAGGCAATTCGATGTGATAGTTTGTATGTGCTTCAGGGTTCAACAGTTACCAGTTATGCAGCTGTTGCCTCACCCAAAAAAGGTAACACCAAGTTGTGGCATATAAGATTAGGCCACATGAGTGAGGAGGGAATTCCAATCCTTAAGAAGAAGGGTCACCTTGGTAACCACTATACTGGAAAGGTTGATTTCTGCGAACATTGCATTTTTGGTAAGCAGAAAAAGGTTAGTTTTTCTAAAGCCATACACAGAACCAAAGGTACTTTGGATTATATTCATTCGGATCTTTGGGGTCCGTCAAAAGTTCCCTCTAGAGGTAAATGTCGTTATATGATGACAATTATTGATGATTTCTCACGAAAACTTTGGGTGTATTTTCTCAAACATAAGAATGAATCATTTTCCACTTTTAAAGAGTGGAAATTATTGATTGAGAATCAAACTGGCAAGAAGATAAAGAGGCTAAGGACAGACAATGGCCTTGAGTTTTGTTCGAATGAATTCAATGATTTCTGCAAGAAGGAAGGCATTTCTAGACATCTCACCATCCCAAGGACTCCACAACAGAACGGGGTTGCAGAAAGGATGAATAGAACTATCCTGGAGAGAGTTCGTTGAATGCTCTCCCATTCTAGTTTGAAGAAATCTTTTTGGGTTGAAGCGGCTTCAACGACATGTTATCTGATAAATCGCTCTCCTAACAGATCAATTGATTGCAACATTCCAGAAGAAATTTGGTCAGGTAACCCTGTTGATTATTCTTATCTTAAAATATTTGGTTGCCCTACTTATTCTCGTGTAAACGAGGGAAAATTAGAACCTCGTTCTAAGAAGTGCATTTTCTTGGGTCATAGCTCAGGGGTTAAAGGCTATCGTTTATATGACCTGGAATCTCACAAAGTAATTCACAGTTGGAATGTGACCTTTGATGAAAATGCTATGCTCTCTTCTGTAAAAGATACTGTCATTTCCTCAATTGATACAAGTGACCAAGCAGATGCTCGAGAGAAGGTGTAGTTTGAGATTAAAACACCCGCTAATGAGGAAAATGTTCCTAATTCCTCCAATACTCAAGATGATCAAGCCACTACTATTGATGGTACAAATGAACATTTGAGTCCACATGAGCAATGTCCACCTCAACGACGAGGGTTACCACAGTCGTGGTCTATGGCTCAAGAACTTCCACAATAGAGACCAAGAAAACCGACTCAAAGATTAATTTCAGAATCTGCCAACATTGTTTATGCTTTAACTATTGCACAAGAGATGGGTGAAAAAAGTGAACTCAAGAATTACTTTGAAGCTATCTCTAGAGACGACTCAATAAAGTGGATTGTTGTTATGCAAGAAGAAGTTGAGAGTCTTCTAAAAAACGAAACATGGGAATTGGTGAAGTTTCCAGAAGGAAAATGAGTCATTAGTTGCAAGTGGATCTTTAAGAGAAAAGAAGGGATCCCTGGTGTTGAAAGTACAAGGAATAAAGCAAGATTTGTTGTAAGAGGTTTTGATCAAGAGGAAGGTATTGACTTTAATGAAGTATTTTCTCCTATTGTTCATCATACATCAATACGTATATTACTTGCTTTAGTTGCCTTGTATGATTTGGAGCTGGAACAGTTAGATGTGAAAACTGCTTTTCTTCATGGTAATCTTGAGGAAGAGATTTACATCCAATAGCCTGAGGGGTTTGTTGTTCTTAGAAAGGAGGACCATGTATGTCGTTTGAAGAAATCTCTCTACGGCTTGAAGCAATCACCAAGACAATGGTATAAGAGGTTTGATTCTTTCATGGTTAAACATGGCTACTCCAGAAGAAGCTATGATAATTGTGTCTATTTTCAAAAAACATCTAATGGGTCATTTATATACTTGTTGTTATATGTTGATGACATGTTGATTGCCGCAAGAGATAAATCTTTAGTTAACAAGTTAAAGGCTCGTCTTAGTAGTGGATTTGATATGAAGGACTTAGGTCTTGCCAAGAAAATTATAGGAATGGAGATCAACAGAGATCGTCAAGCTGGAAAAATTTTTCTATCACAAAAGAAGTATGTTCTTAAGATGTTTGACAAATTTGGAATGCGAGATTGCAAAGCTATTAATACTCCAATTGTCGTCCACTTCAAGTTGTCATCAGATTAGTGTCCAAAATCAGACGAGGACAAAAGGCGCATGTCACATGTCCCGTATTTAAATGCAATTGGAAGTCTCATGTATGTTATGGTATGTACCAAGCCTGATTTAGCTTATGTTGTTAGCATTATTAGCAGGTTCATGCATAATCCAGGCAAGGCACACTAGGAAGCTGTTAAATGGATACTTCGTTATCTGAAAGGTTCTCCAGATCTTGGTTTGGTATTTGATCAACATAGAGCCGATCCCGGAGGAGCAATTGGCTATGTTGATGCTGACTATGGTGGTGATTTAGATCGGAGAAGGTCACTTTCAGCCTACATTTTTACCCTATGTGGTTTTGCTATCAGCTGGTATTCTTCACTTCAAGCCATTGTGGCTTTGTCCACCAATGAAGCAGAATATATCGCTGCTACAGAAGGTATGAAAGAGGCTATATGGCTTCGAGGCTTGGTAAGTGAACTTGGTCTTCAACAAGATGTTCTTGTTATATTTTATGATAGTCAAAGTGTTGTCCACTTAACCAGGAACAACAAGTATCACTCAAGGACCAAGCACATTGAAATTAAGCACCATTTTATCCGAGACATTGTTGATACGGGAGATATAATTGTTGAAAAAATTCATGCGGCCGAAAATCCTACAGACATGTTGACCAAGCTACTTTTACCAGCTAAATTCGATCATTTCTTGAACTTAGTTGGTATTATCCATACTTAATCAAGGCTTCATGGCGAGAGAGTGTTCCAGACAAAGGCAAGTCAAGGTGGAGATTTGTGGGATATGACTCACCTTTTTTCCGTTTTCTTGGCATAATTGAAATCAAAGCGAGGTTACTTACCATTCACAATTAATTGCAATCAAGGGAGGTTACTTACGGTTCACAATTAATTGCTATCAACGGGAGGTTACTTACCGTTCATAATTAATTGTTATAAAAGGGAGGTTACTTACCATTCTTAATTAATTGTTTTTTATTATTGTTGTCTCCTAGAACCACTATATATAGTGGTTTCCTTCAAGCAATGTAACACACAAAAACAGCAACACACTTGCTTCCTCTCTCCTTCCATATACTTTCTATTTCTTCTCTTTGGGTGTAAGTATTTAACCCATATAGAGAGAATTTGTTTTGGAGCTATTTATCTATTAGCCTGAGAGGAATTCATTGTATACACAGTACCATTATAGTGGAAGTTTTTAGTTCTCTCGCCGGTGGTTTTTTACCTCTATTTAAAGGGATTTCCATCTAAAAATTCTAGTATCATTCTCATTTTTATTGTTACTTTAATTTCTCATAATCTTTTGTTGAAATTATCACGTTTTCACACACGATATCCCTAAAGCTAATTAAATACCAATTTATAAACTATTAACAATAATAAAAACTAATTTAGAAATTAAAAAAAAGTCTAATTTAGTCAATATAGCAACTATTTATTTTTGTCTCTAAAATTGGTTTTTATTTAATAATTTTCTTATAGTAATGATGAAGTTATGATATTAAATAGTAAAAATTGTAAAAAAAAAAAAAAAAACATTACCTCACTAATGTCTATAGGATAATTTTTACTAACATTACCTCACTGCAAGAAATTATAAATTTAGCGTCAAAAAATAGGTATATATGTTAGTAATTTGATTTTATGACAAATTTTACTAAAATATATGCAAAACGAAGATTCATTTTACTAATAGTAATTGAACGTCAATCAATATTTATCAGTAATTTGTAATTCGGTGTTGATAATATAGTGTTAATAAATAATTATCTATAATCATAATAATATAATAATATAATAATAATGTTAATGATAATATTAAAAAGAATATTATATATATACTATCATACTTTAAATCTTTAAAGTTCATACTTTGCATAATTTCAATATTTTGGATGAAATTTATAAATGGAACAAAAGTAGATAATTGTACAGAACACATAATTATATAAATATCAAGTACAAATTTAATTTTCTTATATGAAAAATATAATTTACATTTTTAAGATAAATATTTCGAAAGCAAAAAGACACGGAAAGACATTGAAATACGCTTTCCCGTCTCATTTATTTTAAACGAAATATTTGAAAAAACGTGACTTGTAAGAATGAAAGTAAGTTGTGACTTTACATGTAAAATTATGTTTTTTACACAATTAATTATATCATGAATATTTTATTAATATTTATCTTATAAAATTAAGATAATTAATCATTTTGAAAATATTTCATTAATATTTACTTATATTTATGTTATTATATATTTATAGAAGCAATAATCTCTTACATATTAATAAAGAAATAAGTATATGCAAATTAAGAATTATTGTGAGCCAGCCACGTGTGGAAAGAAAGTCTAACAGAGATAGATAGATCCAATTTAACATCAATATTCATTCCATTCTACACTCTTCACTTTCTCTTCCCATCTTTCTTTTCTCTTCTTTCTTTCTTTCTTTCTTTTCTTTTTGAAATAATACATCAAAGGCAACAACATTCATTTTCTGGCCACAGCCACAAAAGTTCCAGTTTTTGCTGTTGATTACATCCACCCCATTTGGCCCCCAAAGTCTTTGAATAGCCCTAATCCATCTGTGAGTTTTCCATGCTTTCTTTTACGCTACATTTTACAATTTTCCTTTTCTGTGACGTTCAAGAAGGAAATTTATTTATGATTCTTGCTACTCTTGTAAATCTTTTCCATTGTTAGTTTAGGGGTTTGATCCCAGTTAGGACAACTGCTCCTGCATTGCACTAGCTTACATGTTATCAGACATGCATTATAAATACCTTGAATCCAACAACTAGTTTCTACAAGAAGTTATTTTAATTTCAGAACGTATATAAGTTGTACCATTTAACGAAAAGTCATTTGTAAATTGTAAAAATTATTTATTTTTGGGTATGAATCATTGCCGCATATTGATCTCATTTAAATGATAATGTGGCTTAACAACTATTAAAAAATTGTGACAATGTCTCTGCCTTTGAAGCTTTTTTTTGTTTTATCTGCTCCATAAAAGACAAAAAGGATTGTGCTCAAAATATCTCATTTCAAGTACCATTCCAAATCAATGTCAATTCAGCCCACTCTGACTGTTGCTTTAATCTTTCCATAGTTTATGCTTAATTTTGGCCATTAGGAAATTTGTTTGTTCAGGTGCTGAAATACTTATAGTTTCTTTCTTTCTATCTTGTGTTTCTTTTCTTTTTCAAACGAAGGAAGAGTTAATGTTTCAGGGCCTTTTTCATAGTGATCTTTTCTCTCCTTAACCAGCAGTTTTATATGTTTTATATCAAACCTATTGTTGGACTAAGTATAGCAGAGCTCTCTATTATGATATGTGAAGCATTTTAATTATTTGGAAAGAGTGGTGATACTAGAGAATTGTATCATACTCTGGATAAAGATACACACAACCATGGATACAGGCACAGATAAGGGGTAATAGATACTAATGTGGTAGTATAGAAACCCTTTATTTTTACTAATAATTTTGTATGCATGTGGACTATGTTGATCTGTCTAGTAGATACTATTTTCGGTTGCTTTAGAGGATAACTTGTTCATATTCTAAACATAGAGAAATACAAATTTGAATAAATAGGAAAGTGGTAATAATTCTCAGATAATAAAATTTGGAATTCTCTTTATGTCTTATTCTCTCTCACACATACACCATCATACATTTCTTCTAAATTCACTTGTTGATTTTATCCAGCTTTAAGATTAAGGAATGTTGGATAATCAGACCTACTTTATTTGGTCAAATAATAACATTTCTCTCTTTTTCAGATATATTTTCTAAAGACAACTCTGTAATTGTCATTCTGCAAGATGAACCCACAGAATCAAGGATTAGGCACTCCTTTAAATGTTCCAGTGAAACGAAAACGTGGTCGACCAAGAAAAGAAGGAAGTGCAGTTCAAGGGGAGAATGTACCCGTAACTCCTGGTTCTGACAATGTGTTGAACTCCAGCCAAACAGCTGGTACAACTAATGATTGTGATGATGAAATGGTGGGGAAATCAGTCGCTGGAGTCATTGAAGGCACTTTTAATGCTGGATATCTTCTTAATGTTAAGGTGGCAGACACTGACGCTTCTTTAAGAGGCCTAGTGTTTGTACCAAGCCAAGTTTCTCCAGTTACTGTAGAAAATGATGTGGCTCCACATATCAAAATGATCAAAAGGAAAGAGATTTCTGTTCCAGTTATTAACCCACATGCAGATATACATGGTTCTTCTGTTCCCTCATCAGTACAATGCAACAAACAACCTTTTGAGCCAGAATTACGGGTACCTGTGTCTGAAGAGCAAGTGCCACCAACTGAGATCCATTCTAGCATCTCAGAAGTACCTGAGAATAAACCTGCCTCTACTTCGATACCCATTTCCGATTCCAGTGGAGGAATTCCACAAGGGACATCTGAGCATGGACATGCGAATCAGTCTACCTCTATCGTGTCAGAGCTTGATCATGGCAAAGCGATTAAACAAGGTGAAACACTTCATGAACTTGATGCCTCCACGCAGGTAAAAGAATCTAATGCTGATGGTGGAGAAACAAAAGACTCAGAAGCAGCATCTGAACTCATCAACCTAGTTCCATCAATTGACAACACCAATAAGGAGATCGGAACTGGACAACAGGTTGTTCCTTGTGTACATCAGCTGAATGAGGTGATTCATGGTGAACCAAATATATCAAATGTTGAATTCAACCTGATCCCTCGATGTGCTGAACCTGAAGTCTTGCCATCTGAGCAAACTAGTAAGACTGCTAACTACTTCGAGGAGAAGCGGGAGTTGCCAAAAACTGATGTGCTAGAGGATACAAAGACAAAGCTTGGAATTGAGACTTTTAGCAATGTTGACATCTCAAATTCAGATGGAAGACCAAGTACTGATGATGTTAATACTCCTGCTGTGGGTTCAAATGCACTTGAGGCCGATCAACCTGAATCCATGCCATCTGAAGGGATTGGTAAATCTGTTCCTTCTGAGTCCAAGTTTTCATCTGAAGGACATGATTTGTGGGGGAGGAGTGATCCCCAGAACTTTGGCTCCTTGGGAGACCTTAATAATACCGTGGATTTCAATCAACCTACTGAATCTTTATCTAATCCAATCGATTATGATAAACAGATTGGATCAGGCACTTGAAAATTTTAGTTGGAAAATATGGAGAAATAGTTGGAAATTAGGCTGGAAAATAAATCAATTCGGTAGACATGTAGATTTATAGTTTCAAGTCTTAATCTTTTTCTCATTTTTCCTTTTTGAGAAACAATCTCGGCTCTACTTTCTGTTTTTCTGGCACGATTTTTAATAAATCAGTTTTCTTTTCAACATTGTTTTTTGTTATCCGTATGATAAACCTATACTGTCTTTACTTAATCTTATCTGTGGTGTCTGACTACATGGTATTGGGGGAGAGGAGGTACAAGCGGTTGGATTATTTATGAAGATTAAATATATATATATGAACAGTGACATTTGTTTTTAGTTTAATCTTGTTACTGAGCTCTTGATATATGAAGAAATATAACTGGTTCCCAGTTGGTCATGTTGAAAATTATGAACTCTCTTGTATGAATATGACCAATTTGGTTGGTGTTTGGCTAAAAAAAGCATTGTTTATTTACTTTTCAAGATCTACTGGTTAGAACGAACATGTGAGCCAAAGAGAAAAGAGAACAAATATTCCAATGTACTTTTGAATTCTGCTATGTTACTTCAAAAGAGCCAGGAACAAAATGCACTCTTATTAAAATACTCACTATTTCGCGAAGGACAAGTGTAAAAATTCTTCAAAAGAAACTTCGCTCAAATTTTTGTCAATCAACTTTTCTGTCAAACCAACTGAGTTAGATGTATAACTATTGTTTGTAAAAACATTAAAATTCCACTCGGTGTAAATTCACTAAAAAAACTTCATTGGAACTTATAAAATGGCACCTTGAACCGAAAACAAACACTAAAAAGAGTTTAGATTTCGATTAATAAATTAAGTTGGATTAACCCCAACTGAATCAAAAACAAAATATTGGAACGCTAACCAAAATTTAAATAAGTTTTCTATTAATTGAAAAAATAATATCAATTACGTTTACACAATTTTCAATCAAAACCAAATTAACTTAAATGTTCCATCTAAAATCCAAATCCAAATATACTACCAATAAACGTAAAAGACTAGGCGAATTATCCGTTCTTAAAGTTGAGCAATATATTTACCTACTGGAATCCTACTAATTTCATTTGAGAAAAAATAAATTATTAATTTCGGTCCTTAACCTGTTTTCTTTTTAAAGTGTCAACCAAAAGAATAAAATTATTTAGGTAATCTTTAAAATATTATTAATCGTCTATCAAACAAGTTAATTATTTAATTTTAGTAACATTGAAAGACCAACATGAAGATTTTCTTAACATTAAAAAACAATTTATTATAATTTCCAATTCAGTGATTTTTTAATGCGAGAAAGTAATACTTCCAAGACCTAAATTTATTATTTGCAATAGATGCAACTAGATGACATGTAATATGTAAAGAAATGCAACATTCCTTCTAAATAGTTTAGCATTTATCATTTTTTTTTTTGTTATTTAAAACTTCATCACGCTTTGCGTCTCTCTTTCACGCCACAGAACAAGCTAAATACGCGACAACGCATCATATGCTACATACACAATATGCCACCCGCTTCTGCAAAATTCAGTATTACAAATAAAAGGAGATATGAAATGTAGACGGGCTCATCAGATGCATAAACATCAAGGTATCAGCAAGCAATATTTAATGGATACAAAATAAAACTCCGCATAGAATGTTTCATGCTAATAGCAATCATAGGAAGGTAAAAGAAGAGCCAAGTTTGTTCTCAATGAGACAATTAGATAGAGTAGGAACCAAAACAAGTATCATAGATAAGATAGGATTACAGAAAAAACGGAAAATTGAGGCAGAACTTGCTTAGCTATATCCTATTTGCTGTTGTTGCTGAGGAGGTTGGTAATTTGCATAGCCCGGATAACTGCCATACATATTGGGGTCTTGTCCAGCAGGAGCATAACCATAATTTTCATAACCCTGCGCAGCATATCCATAGTAACCACCACTGCCATTCCACTGATTTGCATCTGGTTGGGCCTGAGTCATCCACGAAATCCAAATTCATTACAAAAATCAATTAACAAGGATATAATGCATATCAGAATGATAACAATTCAGTAACATTTCTTACCTGTTTGTTTGAAGGACTTCGGCCCCATGAAAGCCGAACATTTTGTCCACCCAAAAGTGTGCCATTTAAAACCCGCAGAGCCTCTTCTGCACAGCTCCTGATACATGAACGTGAAAAGTCATGGCACAATCAGAGGACACTGCATTTAGACTAGGAAGTAAGTTAACAAGATAAATATCAAATATCTGAATGATTAAATTACCTGTCCGCAAATTGGACAAATCCACATCTCTTGCCAGCTGGAATCTTCACGTGAACTAACTCTCCATACTGCCCAAAAACTTGTCTCAAATGGTCATCGGTGACATTAGGATCCAAATTGCCAACAAAAATCTGCAATAAAACACAGGTCATGAACAAGAACAAAGAAGAGCAGTTTCTATATTGCAAAGAAGTACCCACCGTCGTATTATTTGGATCATGCTCGTTCTGTGCCCCTTGAGGATTCTGATATGATGCTGCGTGTTCAAAGTACAAGTAAAAAGATGGGTAACATTGTTCAAAGTACAAGTAAAAAAGATAGGTAACATAGTAAAAGACACCAAAAAAAGATAAAGACAAAATACATTAAGTTTTCAAAGAAACAAGGCACATCTTTTTTTGTTGAGGCACGACTTTTCAACATAATGTTGCTACATTCACTAGGAAACTTTAACTATCCCATACTCAACTCCAAAATCACGCAATTATATATACCAATTCCACAAGCAACAAATTCTAGGTGCCTTGCATGCCACCACAAACTTTCGCCACACTACACTATTAGAAATGCATCATCATTCAGAAGCACAAAATCTACCTCACTTTCAATTAAGATGTACATGAATAGGGGGAAATAGCACCTTGAGAAGAAAATAACATACCCAGTACCTTGCACTATAAATATTAAAATATGGAAAAAAATATTCACCAATATAAATATGATCAGACATTAAATAAAACAATGGATTTAGATACTTTCATGAGAAAATTCAGCAGAAAGAGTTACAATGCAAGGGCGGGATTTTTTACCTTACAGGATGCAAAGGGAATATAGAAAATGACAAAGTTTCCCTCCCTCTCTCAATAACTATCCAAAAATTATAAAATCTACTGATATAAACAAAATCTGACATTAAACCTAACCATGCATTCAAATAAATCCATGAGAAAACTTAACAGAAATACTTGAAAATACAATGCAACAGTAGAACTATTGGCATTACAAATATTATAGACAATGTGTCGAATAAAATGGCATGACAGAAGGAATGTGAAAAATGAGGATACCCCTCTCTCAATGAGAAAGTATCTCTATCTATCAACCTATCTATCTATCTATCTATACATATATATATATGCACATATATATATATATACACACACACACACACACGCACATTGTTTCTTGTAAAAATTGTAGTATTTAAAATACACACACACATCAGGGTTTGCCATAGAGACTACCATAAGAATGAACTAGGAAGCTGTCAAATGCTTGTTACTACACTATAGAAAACTTCACAAGTCATTTAACATTGACATTTTAATAGATTGGTCTTCCCAAAGGATTAAGCAATAAAGAGTAAATGTTAACTTTAATTGCACATGTGCTGAGAGAAATTTAGAAAGAATGGCAACAGACCTTTGCCTTACGAAAATAAAAAATGGCATGACAACAAAACCTTCTGGCAGAGTGCATTTCTACAAAATAAAAGCACTAACCACCAGTATCCCAAGGTATTCCTTGTGGACTAGGTTGGAAACTTGAATTAATAGCGACAGATAGATGAAGAAAAGAAAGTAGAAGTAAACAAGATTTCCTAAAGAAGGGAAAGCTAAAACAGAAACTCAAAGATATAGTTCTTTAAGTAATGTCAAAGGAGTAAAGCTAAAGGAGCAAGGAGCAAGAATGGAGGACCGATATGAAAGTAATTTGAATAGCTGATAAGTAATTTGGCTAAAAAGGCCAAGCAACAAAATGAAAAGAAACGAAAATATACCGTAATTAGAGGCAGAAAAGAAAATGCCGCAAAAAATAATGGGCAATACGTAAACAGATAACTGACCTACACAAGGCCATGCACTAAAATGGTAACCATTTCAGCTGAAATCAGTTCCAGGCTCCGAGATGACAGAGCCTCTTGACACCCTGCTTTGAGACAATGGGAGTTCTATAAGATTTTATTATTTAATATCATTTACTTAGCCCAAATTTTTAAAGGAAATTACAGGAAGAAATGTGTTTGGACTGCAATTCTTCAAGAGTGTAACTGAAAAGAATTGTAAACTAAAACATCTGGGATACACACAAAATAGATAACTAAAGAATTAAAGAACTGAATCCAACCAGTAGTATAAATGTATCATTATTCATTAACAGACCAAAAGTATGCATCTGAAAGAAAAGACATATCTAATTATATTTAAGCAGCACATTGGCAGATATTTGCATCAAAATAACAAGCACCTGACAACTATGAGAGAGACATACCTTTTGGCTGGGACTGAGTGCTAGGGTTTTTATTAGAGGCGGGTCCAATTCGCATGGGCCTAGTTGAACAAAGAACCCCTTGCATTTCAGTCATAGCCCTAACCTGTTCACTCTCATCTCCAAACCTAACAAAACCATAACCCTTTGTCCGACCAGTGAGCCTATCAATTACAACTTTGGCACCCTTAACGGAGGGATACCGTGCCCTAAATGTCTCTTGCAGAAGATAATCTGTAACATCTGCAGCCAGGTCTCCAACAAATATGGTGTGATCTGGGCTATCGTCATGACGCCTATCACCGGCACTAAAAGAAGCCCAGTTCAATCTGAAGTTCTGACCACCGTTTGGCATAATGGTTCCGTTGTATGTTTGAAGGATTCTCTCAGCACCAGCACGACTGGTAAACTCAATAAACCCATATCCCTCCGATTGACTAGTTTGTTTGTTCCGAATGACTTTAACTGAAGCCACCTGCAAGCAAGCACCATACATCCATCAGTAACCAATATTCAGAATCACCCTGAACCACCAACAAGATTCTAAACATTAGTTTTACTTGTTTACATGCAACATCACCCATCTAAATCAATCAAATACTTCCAGAATATGCAATTATCAAAAACTCAGATTCATAATTAAAAAATAATAATATATTAACAACAGAAAACGCAAATCTGTATTTAAAAACTCTGAAATCTACATCTTTCAAAAGAAAACGGTAGGATAAACAGCATCTGTCCTCACAAAAACAAAAGACTAATTCGATGTCAACATATTCCAAATCTAAAACCACGCCATAGTAATTTCAAGTTAAAATCTAACCGAGATTCGAAAAAAGAAAATAAATTCTAACCGAAAAAGGGAATGCGAAGATACCTCGCCTGTGTGCGCGAAACACGTATAGAGGTAATTCTCGTCCATCCAGTATTGCAAATCACCGATCCAGAGGGTACGGACCTCATCGGCGCTGGTGGGCTGCGGAGGAGCCACCGATTGCGGTGGAGGCTGGGCCGATGGAGCCCACATCTGAGGGGGCTGCGGCTGAGGGGGCATCATCATGTAGGGTTGTTGTTGCTGTTGCTGCTGTTGTGGGTATTGTTGGTTGGGTTGTTGGGCCATGCCGGGTCCTGGCTGCATCATCTTCTTCAACCTCAAATTCAGCAATCGAAAAGCACAGAGAGAAAAGATAGAGAAAGAAATAGAGAAGAGAGAAAGAGAACCACAATAATGAATGTGAGACTGTGCTTTAAAGAGTTGTTGAGACCCAAACCCTAACCTTCAGCCGTGTCCTTCTTTATGTCTCTCAACGCCCATATTTATTTATCTTCTTTTTTTAAATTATTAAAAAATATCCAATAATATCTTTACTACAATTAAATGTTTAAATTTATTTACTTTTTTCTAATCTATTTAGGAACCAATACATATATTTTATTAATTTCTATCTTTATACCTTTCAAAAAAATTGGTATGAAGTGGGTGAGTGAGTGAAAGGTACTTATTATTCATGAAAATATTCGTATCAAATTTGTATTATACACAAAAAAATCATTCATTTATTTATTTATTTATTTGATATACAGAAATTTTAAATTTTCTTTATTCAAAATGTTTATTTGTCACTAATAATTAATATTATGATACATCCATTTTCATATAATATTAACCATTACTTTTTCAACTTATTGTTTACTTGATTATTTCAAAAAAAAATTGATTTTAAAGAATAATATGCTCCCTGAATTTCACAATTCTCTATAAGTAATTAGAGTTTGGAATTAAACCCTATCTCACTTACAAAATTGCTTGCTTGTTTAGATTTTTCATATAATTAAAAAAGCTAAATGTATAGGAATTTTGTAAGAAAATAGTTTCATTAATTTTCTTACTAAAATAGTTTTAAAAATAAGAATAATTTATTAATTTAACAAAAGATTTACTTTTCTGTCAGTTGATGAAAAATTAATAAGTAATTGTTCTTCCTCATCTAATATTTTTGTTCTAGATAAAAATCAAGAGTAATGCATACATACTTGTTCTATAATCACAATATAATACTTATCTTCTCTGTTATTATTCTCGAATCATTTATCTCTCCTATTTTTGTATTAGTATAGTATTTTTTTTATTTCTAAAGAAACTAGTTGAACATATAATATTGATTTGTTTAAAAACTGTTAAACATCATATAAAGTTACAATTTATTTTAATTATATAATTGTTTAGACAAATTGGTATGTATTATAATTTGAGATAATTTTGATAAACTGAATTATTTCAAATTCTTTTTAAATTTTTTGAAGTATAGTATGAATTATTATTAATAAATATGTTAGTTTAGAACTTTTTTAATCTCGCAAATTAATAATTGAGTTTAAGTAGTTTTATTTGAAAATAATAGAATTCTTAAATTAAGTTTGAAAGAGAAGTTAAAGACATTTTTTTTTAATTTTTCATGCAATAGTTCAATTTAATTTCTTTTCACTTTATATATTATTATATTATAGTTTTATTTCATGTTTTGGTCAAATATGTATTAATAAGGAATTTGGTAAAATAATTTGATTTTTACAATTATTATTAGATGGTAAAATAAATTTTTAAATGAATTTAAAATTATTTAGTTTTTATATTTTATTTTGAAGATGTTAAGGTAAGTTGTGTTCATTCTTGTCATGCCTCATCATGAGAGTGACATGACTTTGCTCACGCAAATGGTAAGTGAAATTTGATTGCAGTCATGTTAAAGTACTCAAGATAAAGAATACTGTGATCATTGTGTGCTTCAAAATTTTCATATTCAAATCTTAAATATACACTTTTTTTTATTTATTAATTTTTAGAATCGATGGTTGTTAATTGAGGTGTAAAAAAATATATAATTGAGATATCAAATTGTATTATAATATTAAATATAAAAGTTTTATAAAGAAAAATCTTTGTAGATTGAAATGTTAATTTAGATAATTTTTTACCTATTTATCTAGTTATGATTTCAACTTGTAAAAATAATCTTTTATATATACTTATACTTATAAAATATAAGTAAAGAAAAGACATGTTACCCGTAAAGAATTATAATTAATCTAACACTTATTATTATACTCAATTAATTACTAATAAAATTTAAATTTTTTTAACTTTGAAAGAATACACATTGCAACACCTAGTAAATATTACAAAGTTCACATGTTTATATAGATTTTTTTATGAAATAAATATAAAAATAATCATATTACAATTTTTCCGGCACAATTTCATTTGATTGTATAATACTTAAACAATTTCATTTAATTTTATTACAACAACAAAATTATATTTATGTCTATTACCAATACATCCATAAATAAGCACACCAAAAGAATATTATCTTCTCGAAAACTCGTATGTTTTATTAGAAAAATAATCTGATTCAATCCAACTTAGATCAACAAATACTAATTTTATCAATATTTTTAATTTAATTTTTCTTAATCCGGGTGGGTGACTGATAATGTAGATCTAACCTAATTCGAAAACTCTTTATAACGTGTCTTTTATAAAAAGATGTAAACGCATATAATTTAATGTAGATTATTTTCTGCTTCAACTAGAAGAAATTACGTTTATAAAAAGGAAGAAACAAGAATAGAAATTATAAATTACATTAATGTGTTAAAGTGTTAAACATTTTTGTTGTTAGTTCTTAATGATAATATTTTTTTTTTTAGTTTTGGAATTTTCTTTTTTTAGTATTGTAAATACGATGAAACTCAAAACAAGTTTTTCAAAATATCAGAAGCGAAAACTCAGTAAATTTACAACAACAAAAAACTAATGTTTCAAACTTTTTAACTCCTAATATTTTTAACAATATTGATGTTAACACTTATGATTCGTATTTATATGGTAAAAAGAAGAAAGGTTTCTTTTTGCTATACATTTTTAATATATAAATGGTATTTTGATAAAAATTATACTCGAAAAAAATTAGTGTAAACTTTGAGGTATCAGAACACTAATCCTTTGTGCAATACGTTATACGTAGCACATGGCAATGAAGAATCAATAAGTTCATGGGATTTTCTCTGACAAATCAATAATTTATGTAGTGGTTAGACCTCGAACGTCGGCACATGAATGAGAGGTCGACACAGGAAAGGTCAGTATGGTAGGGCCCATAGAAGGGTTCACAGAATTACACGTGTCAAGGCACGAAACCAGATTCACAAATATGCCATGCATGCACGATGTGTTCAAGACGTAAGGCTCTGCCACGATAGAATTATTCTTAGAAACGCATGGGAGGCACGTGAAGGTTTTGAGGCATGTGAGATATTAAGTTATTAGATAAGTTTAGACTGGCAGTATTGGGTTAGGCACTGGAATCCTAGCGGCCACATCTTAAGTGACGCACTCCAAAGAAGAGATAGGCCCATGAGAGTTGCACTCTAAGAAAGGAAGGTTGTCACAGGATTATAGGAGAATTGTACCCTAGAATCCCGAAAAAGGTAACCCTAAATTCACTAGAGGCAGCGCTTTGACAGAGACACATATGCGACAAATATCCTAAAAACAGCTATATAATGAGGTAACGCCCAAGGTAAACACAGGTTCACACACCAACAATTCTTTGCAAGAATAGAGTTCTCATACACTCTCGGCTTGAGATATCTTAGTTGTTTGATGTTTCTTACCATGTACTGACTTAAGCATCGGAGTGCAATTACAGGTAGGACTCCTCTACTTCAACGGAGCCATCAACCCACTACAGGTAGAAAGGAGTCACTACCTACTTCAGAGTCAACAACAACCGAATCAACCGATAAGAACAATTTATAATCTGTAGGTTCTATTATTATAGTTCTTTCTATAATAAAGAGAACACTCCCTTTATTCTCCATTTTTCTATTAAACTATTTTTCTACTTATAGCCCGTTCACAACCCTCTGCATTTTCACCGGTAAATAATTGCAACTAACATTTTAAAAAATCACGTATTTTCGAAAACAAATTCTGCAGAAAACATCAGAAAGCTCACTGTTAAAGTTCTAATAATTGTTTGCTTTCAAACTAAATGTTAGTGTTTATAAACAAAGCTCATTCCAAAATCCACGAGATGAGGACAGAATGTAAATAGAAGTGAACAAATCTTAACCCCCTTCATCGAAACTCTGTTTAAAAACAAAAAACTTTTCATGCCCTTGTTATCAGCTTCAAAATCTCAGCAGCCTCCTTCAATCTTCTCTCTCCGTTTTCTTTGATAACCAGGTTAGGAGCCCTAGGATTTCTGCATTGCCTCAAAACAATTATAGACCCCAAGCTTTCCGTTAGATTTTATTTAATCAACAAACATGGCATTTTAGAAACTAATCCCTCTAATCTAACAAAGCAAGTAAAGTCTGACCTTTTCTCGTAAACTCCCTTCCGTTTAAGGTCCTCGACAAGGCCGTGCAATCGTTTTAGCAGAGCAGGGGACTTGAAAATAACCTCAACGCCTATGCTAGTTGAACATATCTTCTTCAAAAGTTCAGACGCAATGAAGAAACCCTCGTTTTTATTCCTGGAACAAGTTATATAAAGTTATAACAAGAGTATAGAATAAGAATACTGTACATCAACTTTCAACGGTTAACTGCAACTCTGCACTTATAAACAACCTCAATAACTCCAAGACAATTATCTGTACAGAACTACGACTTTGGATCAACACATATAGAAGATGAGGATAGCGAGCGAGATTTCGGAGAGTTGATAAAGCATGCTTTAGAACCTCCTGATCAGGTATACTCCGGCTGACTGTTTGAATCAGCCGCAGCAAAGTATCAATAGCCCCTGCAGCCACAAGTTCTTCACAACATTTCTGAGAATGTCCTGTAGCCATGTCTGTGAAAATGCAGACAAACAAATGAGAAAAAGAATGATCATTATAACTGGTCAGGTCAGGACTTATACAATGAACTAGTATTTGAAGTGAAAAATGAATGCAAGTAAAACTGCATCATCACTAGCACTCGAATCTATATTTTTTGTAATTTGGGGCAACAGAGTGAAGGAAGGGAATTAAAACAATTTAAATAACAAGAAACAACATCGGGCCACCTTAATAAATTATAGTAAAAATACCAATTTTTACTTATTCATGTCAGGCAAATTATTAGAATTAAGAAATTATACTGCATGTTTGAGAAGCCGTCTCGAAAATAACAAAGATAGCAACAAAATCTAAATTATGTATGAAAAATCTCACCCAATATTGAACAAGTATGAAGGATGTTACTAAGACTCTTCATATTGAGTAGCTCTGAAAGCGCTGCCAAGAGTCTGTTTATGAGACGCTTGCTGTCATCCACATTTCTGGCAGACTTTTGCATTCTCAAACGCAAATCCAGTAACTGTTCTTTCGAAACTTTACGTGCACGGTAACCTTTCCAGTGGGACTACAAAATTTAGAGAAAAAGAAGGAAGATTAAGAATAAAGGGAAAACCTAGTAAAAAGAAACTAAACATCGATGAAAATTTGGTTAAAAATAATTACAATCACATCAGTAACATCACAAAGGATTTCATTGATCCATCTACTAATGAAACAATGCATCATAGTGAAAGTGGAAAATAAAACAAAAGAAGAATGTTATCTGTCTAAACTACCCTCTTTACTTACCTGGTGTAGAAGACAGCATCATAAAACACCCCCCACCCGAACCCACCGACAAACAAAAATACTAAAGAATTACAGGGTAGTACAAAATACTAACTTGGATGACAATAATACGATGTCTCTGAACACTAGCCTTTCGCCTGGCTATCCACCCACGACTACAAGACTGAATAACAATAGCAGACTTTGTCATCAATTTCTGTAACAAGAGACCCTTCCACCATCGTTGCAATTTCACAACTGAAAGCGAAAATAGATCTAGTGGAAGACTACGACAGCCAACTGGAATGACTGCACTTAGGTTAGAAGCACCACCTACATCAGGATAACAAGATATAATAGTATATGTAGTAAATGTAAAACCCACAACTAAATCACGCATTAGTAGCCCAATGAGATTATGCATAAAACACTCGTAAAATATGAATATTTACCTAATATCCGATGTCTGGTTAAATGTTCCCTAATGTAGTGTTGAATCACCAAAGCAGCATCTTCCTGGCAAATGGCAGTTAAGAGGCTTTAGTAAAATATAAGAAAAAAAGGAAAAAACCGAAGACAAATGAAAATTAAGAAATAGTTGCAGGCAGTAGCAGCATCATAATGGTTTAATAATTATTTAGAAAAAAAGAGATTTAGCTTGTATTAGGTTTGTTTGTAAAACCACAGTTCGGATAAAAGCTTGTAGCTCGTAGAGTCGTAGCTTTTATACAAATTTTGAAGTTCAATGAGAAACCAAACCCAAGCGTGCTATAATAAGGCCAACTTAGTTAAACCCCCAAAACAACAATTTGCTCGCTTTCGCTGCTTTTTGGGACAAACGATCATATATTCTATATCATACATGCTTCCGCTCAAATTTCCCAAGAAATTAAAATATATTTAAATCAATAATATTATAATAAGTTGACTCAAAATACCCTGAGCATGTGAGCATCAATGACAAATAAATTACAAAAGTGCTACAGCATAGCATATCATAATAACAACTAGAACATCACACCTGGATGACAACAATGCGTCTATAAACAGTAGCATTTCGCCTGGCTATCCACCCACGGGTACATGACTGAATAATGATGGCCGATTTATTCATTAACTTCAGCAACAAGAGACCCTTCCACCACCGTTGCAATTTCACAACCGAAAACAAGAACAGTTCCAATTGAAAACTACAAAACCCAAATGGTCCTGAGCTGCAACTAAAAGGAATAATTGTGCCTAGCTTGGAAGCACTGCCTACATGACCAAAACATGAGATAATAGTATTGTGAGATGATAGGAAACCACAAATAAAGTTAGCTTCATAAGACATTAATTAATAACCTAATAGCTGATTCCGAGTTACATGCCCCCTTATAAAGCGCTGGATCTCCAAAGCAGAATCTTTCTGGCAATTGAGAGCCTTTTGGCACTTCAAGCTTCGAATGACACACTGGATCTTTACTACAGCGTCTCTTTGGGACAAGAAGTCCCGCTTTACAAGCCAACCACGGCAATGCCTCTGGAGTCATTAAAGCAACCTACCAAGTTACATAGTATTCTAAAACTAAAACTTACAAAAAATATGTAAAAGACACTTTTCTAAATTCAAAAAAATCATACTACTATAGGAATTAATAATTTCGTCACACGAAACATATAACATTAAAGACAATGCCAAAAAAATTTGAAGATGCGCTCTTCCATGTATAAGTAACATCTGTACACACTACTGTTACCAAAAGAAGTAACAGCAAATCGACTCATGAATTTTTTTCATGCAAACTTGAAAGCCATGTAGAATAAACGAGGATAAATATAATTATAACAAGCTAGTGTCTTACTTGAATCTCAACAATGTCCTTCCTACGCGTACAAGCATCCTTTCGGGCAAACCAGCCCCTTAAACAAGACTGAATGAGAACAGCTGCTTTAAACTCAATTTTGAAGTGCTGGAAAGCATTTACACATCGCCACATCCGAAAATAAGATTGAATTTTTATTACAGCTTGAATCTGATTTAAAAAACTTTTTCTTGACAACCACCTGCGGAAATTTAGCTGAATTTTAGTTGCGAATAGGTGATTTCTACGTGCACCAGCAATCTTTCGGACAAACCAGCCCCGCAAATAAGATTGAATAACAACAGCTGCTTTAAATTCTATCTTAAAGAGCTGAAAAGCATTTACACATCTCCACATTCGAAAATAAGATTGAATCTGTACGACAGCCTGAATCTGATCTAGATAACTTTTTCTCAATAACCACCTACGGAAATTTCGTTGAATTTTAGTTGCAAACAGGTGTTGCTTCTGAGTAGACTTGCAGCACATGAACTTTTTCCAAGCAAGCTGAATGATAATGGCTGCATTTGTTTGAAGATGGAAAGTGACTTTCAGTTGGGAAAAAGATAAATCTTTCTCTCTCTGATCGAGCTGATGAATATATCTAGATCGTGCCATCCTACCAGGGACCAATTTCTGAACACTAATAGCAGCCACTATCATATCTGAAATCAAAAGATCAGGACTTGTACTAGACATTTGCTTATGCCTCCTATAGAACCAACTCCTAACTGCTTTCTGGATAATCTGTGCTGAGCTCTTTAACCTCAAAAAGGAACGTCTATAAATGAAAAGCATGGCATATCTCTTATATGTTTCTGATTGCTTCAACATTTCTGTGTGATTAAATAAACAAGACAGACCAATAAGTAATGAAAAAATAACCCCAGATAATTTTCGAGAAAAAACTGATAAATTGCATACCGCATGAAGAGTCACAGACTTTAACATTAGATAATATCACACAGGCTGACTTTTGCCTCACTTTTAGCCAAGCTCTGAAAACAGTTTGCAAAAGGGTAATAGCATTTATCATCTTCAGAAACCGGCACCGTGCAACCAATCCTCTGAGATGCAGTTGTATTGTTCTTGTAGCATTTTCTAAAAATGTGAAGTACCAATTGTTAACAAGACGACATATATCATCAAAAACACAAGTTTTGCATGCAATTAGCAGATTATTAAGCTGCAATTATAGAGTGGAAAACAATCATATCACACACTTTTACTATTCAATGCATGGAAAGAAAGTAAAGTTTAAAAGCCTATTTCAATTCACTAGCAAACACATTCATTCCTTTGTATTAAATACAAACTAGGACTGATAGGAGTTGAACTAAGCACTGCTTCTTATTTTCCCTTTTTCAGTGATTTTAGGAATTAACAATCTATTGGATTTAGTATTTTTTTTAAACACTCTGGTAAATATATTAATGACAATAGTAGCAAATAGGATTATGCATGTTTGAATAGTTACCTCTTCTAATGTTGGTGCAGCATTCAGTGATTTTGGATCCCATCAAATTAGAGACAGCTGGTTTGTTGAGACCGTTTCTTTCAGCCATGTCTTGCCACCAAGTTTGGATCGCTTTGAATTTTCTTGCAGCATCTATGTTAATAAATAAGATAAGATATTGATTAAAGATTTTCGTATTGAAGAAAACTGATCACTTCATGAATAAAACCATACCATCATTATGATTAATCTGGAATGTTTTGTTTTGGGAAATTAATATAATCACATTGAAATATTGTCGCAGAATATATGAAATGAAAAAAATGGGAAGCTGTTGTCTACTCAGAGCTAACTATCATGCAATGGAATGAATAACTGCAAACAGGCAAGCAATAATTCCTGGTAAAACCTATGAAAGGAGATCAAATGTTTTAAAGATAAAGCACAAGTGATCTACTAATGTTTTAAATCAATATGACTCCTTCTCACTTTTATTCGTGATACCAAGTCATAGAAATCCAAATGATACAACTATCATCACAATGAGATCAGCATAAGTAATTTTATGTGGATAAAAGAATCATTTATCTAGTAATGTCAGACTTAATATATGCAAAACTCATTCCTCATATCAAAGTCAAATTAACATATATCGAAGTTGGACAATAAACACAAACAGATGACATGCATAAATAATTAAAGTTCACATCACTTGAGTCACCAAACCTTCATTGCCAAGCACATCAGAAGCATCAGGCTTTTGTATTGATTCAGAATTTGAAAGGCACCTTAGCATCCTCAAATGTCTATGGTTCGGACTATGGCAGTCATAACGCAAGAGTTTATGGAAATTTATGTGATCCTGAAAATGAGAGAAGAGAGATACAAATTAATGCAAAATTCAGACTACAACAGAAACAGAATGTGATCATAACATTTATTCTGTTTACCAAATTTTTCTTGACAAATAATTGGCTTGCCAGGAAAACCAACAAAATCACCACACTTCGGTCACTGCAAGCACCATTATATTGAAGTAGCTCACTAATTTGAAGTACCTGAAAAAAAAAAATATACCCGAATTAAGTTATACTGCCAATGGTATCAAGTGAGATAAAGCAAATGTATATTTCTTCTCTTTTTGTTTGGGTTGCACAAAAGTACATCCATATTAACTGTGCTTTTATTTAACACAATTTAAATGTCCATAGAATTAGCTTAAGTATTGATAGAGTACTAAACCAGGATTTGGAAAATGTATGTTTCTAAGACGAAGAAAACGACAGGGAGAGCATTAGGAGAATGTTGGATTGGCATGCTGGGTAGTGATGAAGGATAGCAACATAGAGGGGGAAAGGGCGCCTCTTGAAGTTGGTTCAGATTTTTGTTTTGCTGTACAAAAAGAAAAACATTTTATTGAGACCCTAGATGATCTAAAGATCTTTTTAGATGGTCTACTCCACTAGAGGGTTTGATGATACTAGATCATGTGTGAAGTCTATGAAGTATTGATGATAACAAAATACTCTAAGTATTGAATTTGGATTATATCATCTGAACGTTCTAATAGTGTTTTGGTGTTTTGTGAAACTGCATAGTAAAGCATCCAGCATCTACAACATGTCTCAAGTTAGACGGTCTATCAGACCAAAAGTTCTTATATCAGGAAACTATTCAATCAGTTGAATGCACCATGTTTAAACAATCTTCTAGATATTATTACAAGTGCTGAAAATGATTTTATTTAAACGGCTATATAATATAGTTCTAAAGAACATCTTAATGATAGTAATAAGATCTTAAAGAAATTAAAGGGTTTATATGACTCTAAAATAATTGTAACTAATTGCCATCTATTGTGAAACAGTTTGAAATGCTTCCTTAAGCAGATTTGAAAAAAGAGCGCATTGGAAGATCATATCTGAAGTTTCCCTTCTAAGAGTCTACAACAATAAAGACAAAGAAATGTTGTGACGAAGTTTATTTAGAATCAATGTTTTGCTGTTTTGAGCTTCAAAGGTCATATTCTAGAAGCTATATAAAGAGATGAAAGTCGAAGATGAACAATACAATAGCACAAAACTTGTAGAGTCTTATCAAGCTTTTGAGCTTCGAGTGTTCTTGGGAGTGTGCTAAACCTTTGTAATTCTTCACTCTGTGAAGTTAACCTTTGTGAGCTTAATTTATGCTCTCTTTGAGAGTGTTTTTATCCTTTGTGAGTTCTTAATCTCAAGATATAACCTTGAGAGGTTTGTGTACTCGTTATAATCATTCATTTGATTAGTGAAACCTCTTGAGCAGTTACTTAAGTGAAAACTAGAGGTAGTCCAAGAGTTGAGGTGAACCAATATTAAAATCTGTTATGCTATATTGCTTTGTTGCTATTAAAAGGTTTTGTTTCCTTGACTTGTCGATCCGTTACACTGTCTGTTTTAACTGCATGAAGAGTAGGCTCCATTTAACACGCCCCCTCTAGAACCAATTGTTCCAACACATTATTCTATTAAGTTTAGGCTCTGGTTTAGGTTGTGTTTTAGGCTCCATTTCTGATTCTTAGTAAATATCAATTACGGGCATGTGTTCCTTGTATGCTTTTCGCAATAATATAAGAATGTAGGGGAAATTTTAGTTTTCAATAAATAATAACATTTCCAAAAAAATAACAATTTCACAGAAATGATTTTTGCTCAAGTTTCCACAAAACATTCGTATGGGGTATGGGGGAAGGGTGAACTAACTTCCCCGAATTGAAATGAAAAATTTAGTGAAAAAAAATACCATGCTAATAAATCATTTAATATGACAATAAATAAAAATTTCAGTAAATTTCTAGAAAACTTGTATAACATTCCCAAAAATATTTATGGACCAACTAAACAGAATTTAGTCATTCCTAAGAATTATAATTCTTGGGAACCTAGATTTCTGGGTATGAAAAGATTCTCAAGTACCAAACGCCCTCTAAGAGTTCATATTATAAAGTTTATATGAATTCAAGCATGTATATCAATCCATATTATACACTATTGACTATACACACATTAAGCATATTTCTTCTCATGCATGCACAACTAGGAAAATGACAATTATTTTCCTTAATCAGCCAAAATTTGATACTTCCCACACCAATAATTATAATTAAATTTTAGCACACATTTTTGTGCAGCTTGTGCTTTTGTCGAGGTTTAATCCTAATAGGCCTTCAACATGAGTGTTAGATATACAAAAAAATGCTCTTCATGAAAGGAATTATTTGAAAATTTAACTAATCTGAAACTGAATCACTAACAGGTATCAAGGTACATCGGTGATCAGTTGTCAAGAAGAGATATGATAATGTCTCGGCAACAATTTCAGTATGCATGCAAGTAGATATTAACACATATTAGGGTATTCACCTCTGGGAAGTTCCCCAATAATGTAGTCAACTTTTGGGATAGTATAAAATTATAGAGTGCATCTGAATATTCATCAACCGACATAATTGATGCCTTGCCACTTTTCAAACTAACTTCCTGTTAAAAGTGAAAAATAAAGCCGATGAACAAGATGTTGTTATCAGAAGCCAGAAGGAAGCTAAAGAAGTTAAAGACCTTCAAAGAACAGGAATTTTGAAGTTCTTTCTGGAAATAATAATCAAGTAAGCACCAGACAGCTTTGCCATCAACAAGAGAATGGAAATTGTCAATTGCACAACCATAGTTGTCACAAACTGCCTGCAAAAATAGAAAAAACAAGGTTACAGATAACATAAGGAATTTTTTTCTTAATTAAATACCAAGATCACACAATTACATATGCACAATTCGAAAGCTCAAGCAAAAATAAATAAACTAAAATCCTGAAACAAAGTGTAACAAACAAACCTTTATCAAAGAACAACTAGTTATTGATGGTATATACAAAACAAAACAAAGTTGTATTTATCTAACTACCCACCACACAGTATCAGTTAAAACATGTTGGAAACTTGAAATAATGAATTTAGAATAAATATTATGTTCAACGATTAGCCTCTTGCTAAACCAAAAAGAAAAAAAAAATCTAGAATAATTACCATGCCTTATTGAAGTATCCTAGGAGTGTACCTGAATCCAATTCAAAAGCAATTCCATAGAGCTAGAACTTGCATTGTTTACGAGAACCTACAAGACGAAAGAAAAACCAAAGCTCTAATATAATAAGAATTGTGAGCTTAAAGTGGAAAAAAGTGGAGATATTATTTTATGAATCGAGCTCCTCTAAAGAGAACAACTCACTTTATAGGGTAAATTTAGTGACCTCAATCATAAATGAGTAGAGTACACATGCATAACAAAATATGAAGGTGTTGTAATATCAAAAATTTATTTTTTCATCAATGATTAAGAATACTTGCTAAATTTAGAGGAGCCAATTATTTATTTTATAATTAAATCAAACCACAAAGCTCATCTAACATGGAGCATACCTTGCCTCCTTGAATTTTAGAAATTTCCCCTTCTAAACTTGTTTTATCAACCAAAAGAGGTAGCTGCAGGTCAAATGGCATCAAAATTTTCATTGTTGTCTAGGTTATAAGTTAGTATCAATTAAATCACAAGCCAAGTGCAGAAACTTAAAAAACAAGGCAAAACAGAACTTCCACCTGCAAATGAACAAACATATTCCAGAGCAAGGAAACTGTAAGTTCTTTGTCTCCATTAGCAATATCATCTGCCACAATCATGATGCCATCTTCATCAAGTAGTGACCCACCAGCTTGCCTAACATATTGCAGCGCAAGACTGCAGTTTGCTAATTTTTTCTTAGGAGTATCAGAGGGAACTACGATTTTCTGTCCACACAATAGTGATGAATTACAATCCTTAACTAACTGAATTTTAAATGCCAGATATGCTAGTATCATTTCCAACACACAAAAATATATATATAACCAACCATGAGGATCGAAGAATTATGCAGCAAGAGCTGAATAGCTCTACACAGTTTTAATCCATCTTGGAGATCTACAAATAAGTCTCCGATCCTGAAATCATACTCGACAAGAGGTTCCTACAAAATCACAAATCATTCAAATAAAACATATATTGAACCTGATACAAAATACAATGCCCTTCTTCACAAATTTACGAGTAGTACATTAACATTAAAGTGAAATATTGACATTAAAATTAAACATCTGCTATATGTATAAATAAATGTTGAATGCCCAGATACATGTGCAAGCTCACGCTTACATTAACAGACAACTTCACTAAGGTAAATCAGAATTTAGCATGTGGAAGGAGTAACTGACCTGTTGATGAGATAATTTGTAACCTAAAATCACCAAATGGGTTAGAAGATTGCCTTCTCCATGCATTACATCAGACGATAGAAATTCTAATTTCCAACCAAAAAAAAAGTCAAACTACAATGTAAGCTGCTGTTGCACAATATTAAAGAAGATAAGAGTAGGCTCGCAAACATGAAAGAGGACCTACCATGAATCAGCTGACTGCTTGATTTAATCCAGGATTCTGGTTTGAATAACAAAGGAGAACCCCCATCCAATCCATCAATACCATACTCCAGTGGAAGGTAACTCTGGCATTTAGCTTTATCCAGAACAAGCACAAGCAACAAAATTCTTTTCAATATCAAATTCCCCAAATTCTCATAGTAACCTGACCTATACACGCCTTCAACCATTTTGTTATAAGCATACGCTTTAGCTAAACCCTCATGCGAGAAAAATAATTTTTCAACGACCATTCTCAAGAACACAGCATCATGATCAGAATCCCCATCACAATTTAACACCAAGGAGTCACCGCCAAAAATCACATATAATCCAATTCGCAACCAAGTTGAATTATAACACATGAGAATTCTCGTGGCCTTATCCTTCAACCCGACATCAGTTACTATAGGGCAATGCGCCTTCATATTCAGTCTTTCTTCGTCAATTGTCTAAGAAAGGTAATACACGCATAGTTCAACAACTAAAGATCAAAATGGATACAAATTTGACGCGAATTGCGAAGCCTATGGTAATTAATGGAAGAAAAACGAACCTTGGCGACGCGATTCATTTGTAGGAAGATCTCTTTACAAGCTGCGAGGCTGAAATACAAGCTCATTCGCTGCTTCAAATCACCGAAACTGCAAACATCCTTGAGAGAATCGCTGAGGTGCGAAAACGAGGAATCAGGAACCTCAGCCGCCGTAGCAGCATTTTCCTTGGCGGTCCACGTCTTCCTCTGGCGCTTGGGAGTGCGCCAGGTGGAATCGACGCCGACGACGGATATTACCGGGGCGCCGTCTCGCTTGCCGTTGGTAGCGGGAGCGGAAGCATCCGCGGCAGAGAAGTGGCAGCCACAGGAATTAGGATTTTGGAGGAGAAAGTTGAGCCAGACTGAGAGAGACTTGGCGAGGGATTTGAGGGAGCGCTCCTTGTTGATTTGTGCCTTACGGGAGGACTGGGACTGCTCCAATTGGAAGGCCTTGAATTTCTTGGCTGTGGCGGCGGTAGATGGTTTGTTGGGGCGGCGGTGGAAGGAGGAGGAGGAGGTAGGTGCGTGTTTGGAGGCGGTGAAGAATTGGGTGGCGGGAGAAGGGGCGGTGGTGAGAGAGAAAGGTGGGCGTCTGGGAGTGGTGAAGTTGGAGATGTCCTTGAGAAGGGAGGACGAACGGAGACAGGGAGAGGGAGGCTCCTCGGAATCCATTGCACTCTGCTCTTTCTGTTGCTCCCAAGTCCCAACTCGGAAAAAACTACAATTACTCTCCCTCTCAGTCTTTTGAATTTTGAATTTCAAAATCTTCTTCTGACCGTTTGCTTTGCTTTCGCACCTATGCTTTCTTTCTTCATTCTATGGTTTTCATGTATATTAATTTTTCATGTCCTTCCCTGTTAACCATTTTTGTTAAAATTGAACTAAGTACACATTATAAAAAATAAAAACTTATTATTAAAATTAAATATCTTATTAAGTTATAAAAAAAAATCATAACTAATAATTATAAAAATAAATAACTTTTTATAATAATTTTTTTATTGTGTAAGTATTGTTTTATTATAAACTAGTGGAAAAACAATAGGTGTGTCCACTTTTTTTATGATAATAAAACATGAAAAACTAAAAATTAATTTTTTTAATAAATATTAAAATAAAATATATATTCATAAAAATTAATTATAAAAAATAAATCATATTTATAATTTTATAATAGATAATTAATTAAATTTATAAAAACAGTTACAAAAGAATAAAATAATAAAATAAATTATATTGAAAAAAGATAAATTTAGTATTAAATTGTGTACACTAAAAACTCTTACATAACCATTGTAAAAAAATATTCTTTATTAATATTTATAGGTAATTATTAAAATAAAAATATTATTAAATCTATAAAAAAATATTTATATTAAAAATAATAAATAAGTTTTATTATTTTATGATAGATAATTAGTTGAATTTCAAAAATTAATTACAAAATATATTTATGTATATAATTTTGTAAAAATAATATTGAAAAACTATATAAGTATTATTTAAAAAAACTGTTTAATTATTTAAAAAAATCATTCAATTATTTATTCATTAAATAAATAAAATATTATTTTTTATTTATTAAAATATAAAATTGTTCGATTAAAATATGACACCAAAGAGAATTGCTAAATGGTGTATATAAGTGAAGAGTATAGTAAACGAGTCAGGTTAGATAACACGGAGTTCAATACAATTACAGAAGAAGATAATGTCTCGCTGGTAGGAAGGATAACAGAAGAGGAAGTAAAGATTGCAGTTTGGAGTTGTGATAGTGATAAAAGTCCGAGCCCAGATGGTTTCAACTTTGGTTTTATAAAGCATAGTTGGGAAGAAATTAAGGCTGACATCATGAAAGCGGTTCATAGTTTCGAGGAAAACAGAAGATGGCCAAGGGGGACGAATGCCTCGTTTATTTCTTTAATACCGAAAGTTGATAATCCGCAACATTTGAATGATTTTAGACCTATTTCTCTGGTTGGGTGCTTGTACAAAATTGTGGCCAAGATCTTGTCTTTAAGGATGAAGAAGGTTTTACATAAGGTCATAGATGACAATCAGTCCGCGTTTATGGAGGGCAGAGGCTTAATGGACAGCGTTTTAGTAGCAAATGAAGTTTTGGAAGAAGTGAAGAGGAGGAAGAATAGTTGCGTGTTTTTCAATGTTGATTATGAAAAAGCATATGACTCAGTTTTTTGGGATTTCATCTACTATATGCTAGAAAGGCTGGGCTTTTGTACGAAATGGATCGGATGGATAAAAGCATGTCTGGAGTCATCATCAGTGTCTGTGTTGGTTAATGGGAGTCCTACACAGGAATTTGAGCCTAAGAAGGGTTTGAGACAAGGAGACCCTTTAGCCCCGTTTCTTTTTCTTATTGCGGCAGAGGGTTTGGCTGGGGTTGTAAGGAAGGCAGTAGAGAAAGATATTCTAGAAAGTGTGACAGTTGGAGAAAGACGTATTAAGGTTAACATGCTTCAGTACGCAGACGATACTCTGTTTTTTTGCAAAGCGAAAGTGCAAAGTGTCTTTGTAATTAAGGCGTTACTGAATTGTTTTGAGCTAGCATCTGGACTTAAGGTGAATTTTCAGAAGAGCAGTGTCGGAGGGGTATCTGTTATTCCTTTGTTTTATACGTCTATGTATAAAATGCCGGTTATGGTTGCAAAGGAATTAGTGAAACTACAGAGGAATTTCTTATGGGGTTGGGGATCGGATGGCAAGAAAATTGCATGGGCATCATGGAAAAAAGTTTGTCAGCCAAAGGAGGAAGGAGGGCTTGGTATGATCGATATTAGAAGGTTTAACATTGCATTGTTGGGAAAGTGGATCTGGCGACTAGGGTATGAGAAGAAGGGTTTGTGGAGAGATGTGCTGGAATCCAAGTATGGAGGGTGGAGGGGTTTCCGGGCTCAAAGGAACTGCAAAAAAGATTCTCTTTGGTGGAGGGATTTGAAGGAGGTTTGGATTTTCGAGGGTTGGAAAAACAAGTTTGAGGACAATTTATCTTGGGAGGTGGGGAATGGAAGGGTAATAAGATTTTGGGAGGATAATTGGCTGGGAAATTTTATTCTCAAAGACAGTTTTCCGAGGTTGTTTTCCATTTGCTCAGATAAGGAATCTTTCCTTTGGCAAAGGGGGGAGAGAGATGGAACTTCAGGGGGTTATTGGAGGATTGAATGGAGGAGGAACTTGTTCGAATGGGAAAAGGACCAAGAACATCATTTGATGCAACTGTTGGATAACCAGAGATTAAGGGTGGAGAAGGAGGACACTTGGGTTTGGAAAGATGAGGAGCTTAAGGAATACACGGTCAAATCTGCTTACAATAGGCTCAAGGAAGAGGGCCAAGAGGTTGGGAAGGATATGTTTGGGTGGTTTTGAAGGATAAGGGCACAGCCTTCAGTTCATGTTACAGCATGGAGGGTCTTGGAAGACAAAATATCAACTAAAGCGAATCTGAGGAGAAGGGGGATAAGTATCATTAGTAACATCTGTAGTATGTGTGGGGAGGAAGAGGAAACAATGTCTCATCTTTTTTGCACGTGTAGAGTTGCCTGGTTTGTGTGGAATAAGTGTTTTGAGTGGATGGGGCCGGTTTCGGTGACTCACAGGGAACCATCTCAACACTTTCTTAACTTCAGGTTGAGCGGTGTCAATGAAGGAGTTAACCAGATCTGGGGTTCAGTGTGGATAGCAGTTGTAGGAGAATTGTGGAAGCAAAGGAATAAGAAGATTTTTAATGGTGGAAGGATAGATCATATTGAAATATTCTCTCTAGTGCAGGTGAAGACGTGATCTTGGATTAAGACCAAAGCTTGTGGGGTATGTTTTTCCTTTTCAGATTGGGTGCTTGAACCTCTTGTTTGTATGAAGTCCGTTAGTAAGTATTAGAAGGTTTAGTTGGTGGGTAGGAGGTTTGATAGGATTTGTTTTGTGCCCGCGTTTCGAGGGAGGAGACTTTGAGACATACAACAACTTTTTGTATAAGGGTTAGAGTATCCCTGAAATACTCCTTATTTATTCAATTTTTGCTGATAAAAAAAAATATAGTATAGAATATAGATAATTACTAATTAATTAAATTTAAAATAATAGTTATCTAAATATATAAAAGGGTAAGAAAATCTTGTATATAAAAAAAATAATTAAAACAAAGAATCCCTTTAACCCTTACGGTAGTAGAAACAAGTTAAAAAACTATTATGAAATTTAAAACTGAGAATCAAGCAAGAAAACTGACCTTTAAACTCTCTTAATTTGATTTTTTTTTTTACAATTTGCTATTAAAAATAGACTCGAATCGCCTGTGATAGTGTAATGCTTATAACCATTATTAGTTTATTATAAATTTATTATTGTAAGTATATTATAATGTTTGAAAGCTTTTAATGGTTGTTGAATAAATATACATAGAAAAATTATTTTATAATTATTAAAAATAAGTAAACTCAAACTATATTTTTTAAATAAAAATCATACTTAATAAAGAGTGGATAACAAATAATTTAGACAATGTTAACATTTTAGAATTTAGGATTTGAAATGTAGACAACAACACAACATAGAGATAAGTTATTTAGAAAGATATCATTCTATCACATGTTATATAAACATTTAAACAATAAGAATATAAGATAATTACTTCAATTTCTCGTCATGTCACTAAATGCATGCACTACCTACACATATATGCACTCAGATCACTCTTGGATTCAAGTATCAAGGATATTCCCCAAAGAAATATCTATTGATGTTTTCTAATTAAGAAAGTTTTACAAACATCATTCTTATATAAGTATCTCACACTTTGTCTTTATGGGTATTTTATCGTCTCAGATTTGGTTGGTCATATACCGATTAGCTCGACCCGTCAGGTAGTCCAAAACCATGATCACCATGATTTTTGGGACTATTATTATAAACTCCCACATAATTATATCAGTGTAATGATATTAATTTAGATAAATATACTATGGAAATAAATCCTATTAATGTATTATTAACATGATTTTAATGCACAATATCCCTGATTATATTACATAAGTGTTCTGCGCAATATCCCTGATTATATTACATAAACACTCTAATTTACTTACACAATATCCCTTATTATGTAGGTGGAGTCATCCTCATTTATGGGAAGCTGAATCACTAAAGCTTGAAGGGAGACCACTCAGAGCCCACCCGAATTTTGACCGACCTCATATCGACGAGAACATTTGACGTCCACCGTGAAACAGGTAAAATTGATCTTGCTACCATCACTCACTTAGAATATATTATTTTAATATTGATTTTACTTTCAATAAGATATAATTTTTATTACAACTTTATCTATTAGTTGTGAAATAGAAAATTAAAAAATAAATCTAAATAAGGGGAAATTTAATTGAATATATTATAAACATAAAAAAAATTATTACGATTTTGTAAAGCTAAGTATTATTGTGTGTCAAAAATAATTAAGGAAAAATATTAGAAAAGCCAATTTCAACACGTATATGTTTTTTAACATGATTGATAATTCAATACATGAAAGTGAAAAAAAAAATGGTAAAATAAATCATTACTAATTTTTATGTAAATAAAATAAAAGATACTTTAATTTTATATAACAACAAAATATAAAGATCATAACTTTTCACATTCATGTGACAAAATCTCAAACAAACAAATAATTATTATGATTTTTAAATGTTCATCTTAAAACATTTTATATCTTACATATAAAATTATATGTCATTGCATATATGATTTCATCAAAAGATAATTAATTTTAGCATGTTCCCAATAAAAAAAATGTATAACAATTATCTCTAACAAGATCGTATTCAATAAAATTGCATTTTTCATATAGAATTTGTGTTTTATTTTTTTGGAAACTTTTCTGCTACTGATGGCAGAGAAACTTTTCTCTACATATTCAAAGACCCCTCAAAGGACCACAAGGAGTAGAGCTCAAGCCATGGGAGCTGAGCATCAATTAATTTCAGTTTATTTGTAATTTCAATAAAGTATGGTTCATTTAGCACAATAGGGGACTCTGCTACTGATGGCAGAGAAACTTTTCTCTACATATTCAAAGACCCCTCAAAGGACCACAAGGAGTAGAGCTCAAGCCATGGGAGCTGAGCATCAATTAATTTCAGTTTTTTGTAATTTCAATAAAGTATGGTTCATTTAGCACAATAGGGGTGTATTTAACAATTTAGTAGAGTAGGGTTCATTTAGCACAATAGGGGGGGTGTAGTTAACAATTTCGCTTGTACCTAGGCCTTTTAGGGTAGGAATGTAGCCCTACCTTCTAGAAGCATGCTAAAGGGTTGCATTGACCTTTAGTCAACACCCTAGCAGCCCCCTCTTTTATGTATTCCCCATCCTACCCTTGCTCCTTACTCTCCAAGGCACCATCTCCTATAAATAGGGTGCTTTGGCTCATATTTTTTTAAGATCAATTTTAATGAGTAAATATTGTCAAATTTTTGCTAGCTTCTACTCTTTGTGTAGTCTCTCTAGGTTAGACACTTTGATCTTCATTTTCACCTTCCTCCAAGTGATTTGGCCTAACCTATCACTCTTTATACCTTTCATGCACCTACAAGGAACCCATAGCTCTATATGAGCCATCCTTGACCCATATCATTCATAGCTTCCGCCACCTTTTTACCTCATATTTCAAGAAGAACAAATGGTCATGAAGAACAACCCATCACAATTTCCAGAAACCCTTTATGAACCTGACTAACACACAATTACAATATTCAAATAAGGAAATATAATACACCTAGGCTTTACAAAGTAATAGTACAAAAGAATAGAAAACCCAGTTCCTATTTCTCTCACAAGTAACGATCCAAAAAGCTCTTAATCTTCTTTTGAAAACATTTTTAATAAACTATTTTTCTTCTTTTTTTAAAATGATCACAAAACAGACTTTATATAGACTCAAAGAAGTGGTTAAAATTGTTAGATCATCAATCAAAAGCAGTTAGAAACATTTAAAATAGTTTGGAATTCAAATCAATTGATTGATTTGAAAAATAAATAATTGATTTATTTTTCTACAAAGGATTTCACATAAAACAGCCAATTGTTTTATTAAAATAACCGACTGTTTCTGTCTTTCAGACAAGACAAAAGAAAGTAAAACTTTTTCAAAACCTTTGAAAACACTAAGTGTCAATCAACCAGTTGTTTCGACAAATCAACTGGATAAAAAACTTGTTGTAGTCACAAGACCTTGAACAACAACTTTTTTTCAACTGATTGAAAGCTTGAAACAACTAACTAAAATTTACACAACTTTTTAGGAAACACTTATTTCAAAGGAGATAAAGAATAAAGTGAGCTTGGATCAATACTAGATGTGAATTGACAATTCAAAAACTACTAAACAATACACACAAACACAATAGCAGGTTCTTCAAGTCTTCAAAGAAGATTTGGAAGCATCAAAACACCTTTTTCAATAGGACCCGAGCAGTTTGATAAAAAACACCTCAAATTGAATCTGGTTGTATCATACTCAAACATGAGAAGTTCGATAAAAAAACAACTCAGATTGAATCTGGTTGTACCATACTCGGACCTGAGAAGTTCGATAAAAAACAACTCAGACTGAATCTGGTTGTACCATACTCAGACCTAAGAAGTTCGACCAAAAACAACTCAGACTGAATCTGGTTATACTATACTCGGATTTGAGAAGTTCGATAAAAAACAACTCAGATTGAATTTGGTTGTATCATACTCAGACCTGAGAAGTTCCATAAAAAACAACTCATATTGAATCTGGTTTTACCATACTCGAACCTGAGAAGTTCGATAAAAAACAACTCAGATTGAATCTAGTTGTATCATACTCGGACTTGAGAACTTTGATAAAAAACAACTCAGACTGAATTTGGTTGTATCATACTCGAACCTGAGAAGTTCGATAAAAAAAACTTAGATTAAATCTGGTTGTATCATACTTGGACCTGAGTAGCTCGATAAAAAACAACACAGAATGAATCTGGTTGGAACAATACTTGGATAAAATATGCGAGCCTGAACATGTTTGATTTTAAATTTAATTTTTATTAAAGAGTTATTGCTTTGAAGAAATTAGCATTGATTTTTTGTGTAAAAAACAAAATCATAAAACAACATCTTCAGAATTTTAATCATTAATTCTTAATAAACAAGGCATGTTGATCAATGATAATGACTTAGTTATATAATATACATAGATAATAAGGTGTACTTATACATTAATGTAATGTGCAAATGCACATTATTGTTATCCACGCCTTGCATGGTATGGTATAGCATAAATAAATCGCATGTTACAATCCTATGAATGAAATCCTAATCAACCCAAATATTGGATTAGAATATTGTTTGGGAGTAGTGATATATAAAATATATATATATATATATATATATATATATATATATATATAAATAAGTGCTTAACAAATATAAGTCATATTTACCTACTTTTTCTTTGAAATATGGTGAATTAGGTGTGTCGGTCATGCAATGAATATTTGGAGTTTTTATCCAATAATTCAACTTCCTCTTTTTGCACATGGATTGGAACAATGACATCTTGAACCATGACTCTTACATAATTAGGTAGCATTCCCACTATTATATGACCATCGAGAATACGCTTTCACAATAGCCACTAGATGAGGAGGAATTTCTTCAATAAACAATTGACAATGATAAGAAATACCTTCCATCTTCATCACCACCCTCATCCTTCATTTTGAATCATGACATCTTGCATTTTGAACACTTATGCAATGTTTCAAACTCTCTTTTAGACAATATGCAATTGTCAATATAAACATGTATTTTCTCGTACATACCCATCAAAGACAAGATCTTCTTCACCTCATAGTGATGGGTCAAGAATCTATTACTTTTTGGAAGCATATTGCATTCAATAATTATGAAAATTCAATGAAACTTGTATTGATCCACTCATTTATGTCGATCCATCCATTTTTTATATTAATATTAACCAATCTTAATATTGTTGACAAATGTGTGAAACTTGTATAACCCAGATACAAAACTTATATGAATCATCTTTCACAAAATAATATATGTGTGCCTATTGAAAACATTATTGTCTAACCTCGTGAATCATGTCTTCTTAGCAATCATTAAAGTGCACACTATGTTAAGATTGGGTTACACTTGGAATGTTTAGAAATTCACCATGTCAAGTTCATGTTGTAACTCCTTACGAAACCATCTCGGAGAAAATGTTCTCGTTCAACTAAACATCTAGTTGTCTCCTTTTTAGATAATTAACATAGAGACAAGAATATCTTCCATTAATACCTCTCACATTTTGTTAAGAAAATTGTAGAAGCTCTCCCACATCATTCTTTCCCACCTAACTAGTTTTACTTGCATTCGTCCAACTTCCATTCATTATTGTGTAACATGAGAACTTGGTTTGTGCTTGACTATCAACTTTTATGAAGGTGTAACCATATTCCATTCATGAATTTTTATTTTATTTTATTTCATTAAATGTAAATTTTAATCAATATTTTTTTTTATATATTTCACAAATCTTGACAATATTTTACATTGATCTTCACATGACATAAAATGCAAGTAATAATATAAAATTAACCACCATCAAATATGCACTAGAAAATCAGTAACAAACATAATCAACTAAAATTTTAATTAAAATATATATACTAATGAAGTATGAAAAAATATTTAATTTTTCTTAAATGTCTAATTGAGTATTGAGGATTCAAGACAATAATTGTCATTAGTTCTTCCTCCTCTTTTTAAATAGAAGAAAACATATAGGCAATTCAAATTGTACGCATTGCTCAATCTTTATATTGAATGTCAGGTTGATTCAAACTAATAAAGTTTAACTAAAAGTTAGATAAATAATAATTAAATTGATATTCTAATTAATAAAATTTAACTAAACTAAAGTATTTTATAAAATGCGAGAATATAATCTACGTTTATGTTGAAACTATTTAAATAATTTTTATTTTTTTCATATAAAAAAAAGGATGTGATTCTTCAAATGTTAAACCACTTAATATGAAAATTGATTGAAAGGTGGCGGTTGTATTTTAATTGGTAGATCTTCAATATTAAGGTTGTGTTTGGATTGAGAAAGGGATGTATGAAGATTTAAGAGGAAAATGAGGTTGTTTAAGTTGAGATATGTTAGAATGGATTTGTGAGGAAAATTTATTGAGATTTATGAGTAATGTGATCGTTATGAAGGATTTTTTAATTTTTAAAAGATGTAAAATGCAAGTTTACAAATTTATCTTTTTATTTAAAAATATTTTAATGATAAAATATGAGGTATTTTGTGTAGATTTGAGTTAATTAAAATTTTGTAAATTATTTTTAATACCGTTGAATAATTATTTTTGAAAAAATACATTATTGATATATAAAAAATATTAAAAATTTATAATTATAAAAAATTTAATCAACAAATAATTATTATATTAAATTTAAATAACATTATTTTTTAAATTAACATTATTATTATATAATTTTTTATTAAAAATAATTATATTTATTTTTTATATTATAATTTTATTATTGTTATTTATACTAATCACACAAAAACCAACTACTAACCACATCTCAACGACCAACTAAACATGTTACTATTGACAGCTAACCATACCCCCACAACTAAGTCATAATCGATTTTCACTTAAAAAAAAGACATTATAGATGTTAGAACTGGATAAAAAAAAATGCATAATCGATTATTTATGTTTTCTTCACTACCATCCTTTATTCTTGGATTTTCATGACTCCTTACCTCTTTGTAACTCTTTGTAACACTCTTGAATGACAACCAACCACCATCAAAGCACCACCAAAACGCAACACCATCATGCACACTCAGGGGAACCATAAGAGTGGAGTTTACTATGGTAAAACCAAGTTGCCAACGTAGCCTTCTCCTTTTTTCTTCACACATGCGCGATGAAGCCTTTAATATCCCCCGTCTTTCCTTGTTTCCATTTCTTTGTTGTTAATTGGATCCAACCAAGTGTGACACTCTCAATTTTTATTGTGTAAACAGTGTCACGAGTGGAAACAAACACTGTGTAAAAGTTTATATAAGAAGAAAATAAAAAAACTGTAAAAAAAACTTAAATTTAAACAATATTTTGTGGAGTGTTTAGTATTAGGCTTCTTTTAAAAAAAAATCATGAATCTAAAATTAATAATTCTTTTTAAACTTACTTACATTTTAAAAAATGCCATTGACAGAAAATCTTGTCTCCCGTGAATACTTTTTAGCTAAGATTCCCATAAAATTATTCTTATGGGATGAGTGAAAATTTATTTTTTTCTAAGTTAATTTTTTATAAGAAAATACAAGTCATTCTTGCTAGATTATCGGATTGAATAATTAAAATATATAATAAAAACGTAACATTATTTTTTAACTTTTCTTATAAATTATATAAATATTTTCAAAAATATTTATAATAAAGTAAAGTGTTTTTACTTGTTACTAGTACTTATCTTGCTGTTAAAAAAACAATATTTTTCTCATATCAAATTTCCCTTAAATGTTCATTTGTGACCATGATAAAGATTAAACTTGCTCACTTCTTTCTTAATATATTTATTGTGTTATAAGTTTATTTTTCATGTATTATATAGCACGCAAACTTGTATTACTAACCAATTAGAAATTAGCTAGAATGTAATTTGTAGAGTAATATTATTACTATTATTATTATATAAAAGTGACAATTTTATCATGTATTATATAATAATGTAAAGTCTTTTATATTGTCATTGCATATTAATTTTTTGAAATTAAATTTTAAATAAAAAGTTTAAATTTTAAATTTTTCTTTACTCTCCTTACCCATAAAAGAGTACATAATTTTAGTTTTGTTGTATAAAATCAATAACTCAATAGATTCCTGGTAAACATCCCTTCATGTAATTCATTCATCATTCAGAGTCAATATATCCACTTTGTTTATTTCGATTAAAAGTTTAAATAAATCCAAATCATAACATTCAAGTTAAATCTTTAGTTAATTATTTATTATTCTCTTAATTTTAATTAATATTATATATCTTACTTGATTTTCAAATATTAAGAAAGAATATCTCTTTATTTTTATTTTTTTACAAAATTTTAAATAATTTTATTGAATCTCTATTAACTATTAATAAATTTTATAATAAAAAAATAATAAGTTACACTTTCTTTTAATATAAAATAAGAATAACTAATCCTACATACACTACAAGAAAATTATTAAATAATAATCAAATTTAGAGATAAAAAATATTTAATCACTATATTAACTAAATTAAATACTATTTTAAAAATTAAAAAATTATTAATATCTAAATAGTTTCTATTATTAATAAAAATTTAAAATTTAATTTAGAATATAAAATATTAACAGCTAAAACCTGAGTAACTAATTTAAATAACAATTTAAAAACTATTTTATAGATTTTTATTAATAATAAAAACTACTTTAAATAAATCTTATTAATTTATAAAGTGGTTATAAAATGGTTATATAAACTATAAAACAATAACCCTTTATTAATTAACTACTTTACAAACTACTTTATATATAATTATATATAATTTTTTTAATTTATAAAATGGTTTTTAATTTAATTAATATAATAATTAATTATTTAATTTTTAAAATTAATTTCTATTTTACACTTTTTTTTAAATTAGTATATCTAACTAATAAACAAATCCAAATTAAGACACTCACCAACATTTTATAAAATGTTGGAGTAAATAGATGTATCATTGACAAGTCGTGCCTGAAACACTACAACGTCCAGATTACATGAAACCCCCCCTCTCCCACCTCTTTCCTCTTCTGGCTAATTGCAGAAAATAACTCAAGCTCTTGACTTGTCATTGCATGTATACCGTACAAAACCTGATGCACCCAACAGCTGACATGTGACTTTTTCTGGATCTTTTTCTTTATCTGTTGTTCCTGATGAACTTAAAAATATCTATCTAACCAAGAACCATTCAATTAAAATCATAAACAATGGGCAGGTAAATTAATAAATTAGGATTCGCTATGAGCAACAATTAACGGATAGGATGATATTGGGCTGATATTCTCTTTGGGGGCAATTTGCGCAGGATGTAGAGGACCAGAGCTGAAGGTAGGACCTCAACCAGCTGCATTTTGAAAAGTGAAAAGTAAATTCCAAAAGCCAAGAAAGCGACAAATCAAACTTCAAGTAACAATAACAAAAAACAATAATTAAGCAGCATACCATGTAATAGATCAAGTCCAGAATAGGATGATCCAAAACATCAAGAGATGCATCTGAATCAAATGCAGACAGAAAACCCTGCATGCACATCAAAGTGTGATTAAGAAAGAAGGTATTCTGCTTGAAGAATACCACCATAAATAGCATTATTTAACTTGAACTCCACAGCCTTAGTTCTCACATCAAAGACTTAAAATTGGTGCCATCTTTTTTCCTAAAAACTCATCTCCACATTGGACATACTTTGTATTTGACCACTCTAATCACACGGAGCACTGAAGAGTTCTACACGTTCTTTCATGTCCTCCCTCTTACTTCTTTCCAATCTAAAATTGTTTATGAACATTTCTAACAGTATTGCACCCGAAATCCACATCAGGAGATTATCGTGTCCAACTAATTAATGTCACATCTAAAGTCTTGTGAACAAATTCTACTGCCATTTTAATCCCACACATCTTCAAACTTTACACCTTCTGACTAACAACATGACTCATTTTCCATTGTCATTGTCAAAAGAAAAAAATTACATCTCCAAGAATTATACATCAAAAAGTATTTGATATGAAGCATACTAAAATAGTAAACAAAATAAGTACACAGTAAAATCCTTATATTTAGATGTACTATAACTATTGAGAAACTCAAATATGACACAACATAGCATGTATCAAATGTCTACAGCAGCACTAAAAGTTCGTAGAAACGTTCACATCTTTTGTGTCTGCTGATGGTAACCTCTCTTATTAATGGTGAAAGCAGAAAGGAGAAGACTACCATATTAATGGTGTAAAACGATAACACGTGATAATGTGAAGACAAGCAGATAAGGATTAAAATTCTACATAACATATTTATATGGATGTCCTTATGAAAATGCTTATTTGAACATTAAAAAGATTACTAAAATAATGAAGGCAGAAATTACCATAACACATCTTATCAGAAAACAGGTGAAACAGATGGCTGTGACGGATCCAACCTGCAATACCCAGTCCATGTTAGATAAATACAAGTAATATTGATATGAGCAATTTTTTTTTTCAATTTCATCGTTATATTTTTGGAATATCAGAAAGGGGTTCTTCTCATTTCCACAAATGATGAAAACTAAATCTAATTCAAAGGGTACATACGGAACATAACCTTATTGTTTAAAACTATAGACCGTCGACGATAGAATATAATATATAAATAAAATTGTCTATGGCTAAAATGGAAAGTATGTTGATTTGTTGTGATTTATAAATAGGAAAACCAGGCTAACTAAAAGTTATTACATTTGTAGTACATTCAAACACTTGTGATTTATAATTGCAGGAAAATACAATGAAAACTAATTCATTTCCATCAGTTGCTTCAAGTTTTGGCACTGGAGCACAACTTGAATTTTGCAGACGAAAAGGTAGGAACAAATTAGAAAGGAAAAAAAAAACTGTACATTCAAACACTTGGAGAACATTTAATAGCTCTTATTCATTACTGTTTTTTAGATGTTGCAAGTACAAGAAAATCCCTTTCTCCTATAAAAGAAACAAGTCGAATAAGTAACCCATGCAAACACTCTCCCATGCCCATTGCCAAAACCTTTGTCTCGTGTGTGTATGTTTGGAAGATCTATGTATTGAAAAAGTAGAAATGAAGAGACAACAGAAGCAGGAAATCAATTTCTATTGAAATACCGGCACATGGACCAAATTTGCAATGTACTAAGATATCCCAGGGAACCTGAATACATTATGAATGATACCCTTTTATTTAGAAAAAGAAGGGAGGGGAGTAAATTGTGTCTTAAATGAGACTTTCCGAAGTGTGGTGAGACGACATGATTTGCACAAAGACATATTAATAATACAACTACCAAATAGACACACTCGGAAGAAAATGCTCATACCTCGTTAAGTTTCTTCCTTCTTCCTTTAGATTCGATTGGGAAGCGCCTCAGCATAAAAAATAATCTAGAAAAATTAATGCATTCCCCAGGTAAATAAAGTCACCCATAACAACCATGAATTGCCAGTCAGTGAGTGAATGAAACAAAGACCTCAGAAGTATTAATTCATAGACGACAGACTAAATGCAGAAGCCTCACCTTCCTCCGTATATCAAGAAGCCTAGAGCAGCCATAAATGATACAACTGACGAAAAAAGGGGGAAACATTTTTTAAAAATGTATACGCATATAGCAATGTTTATTCTAAGGTGGCAAAACTCATTCTGAAACTCACAAGTGGGTATGAAACATAATAACATTATCAACCTTTGATTAGAAAGCTAACCTGCAATAAATATCTCTCCAATGAACTCCACGGCACTGTTATCATCTATCCAGAGGTATATCCAAATGCAAACCTAATATCCAAAGCACACTAGTATTGTGATTTCTGACATCAACTATCAAAGAAAGTACACTTCTGTTTGTTTTGAAACATTTATGCTCTGCACAACATGCATCTTGCATAAACCAGACGTGGTAAACCATAACTAATGCAAAAAAATGATTGCCTTTCTAAGGTCAATAATTTCGTAATCTAATAAGTTATAGTTGAACCCGTGCAAACAAGTCTCCTGGAAATTCATATGCCATGATATTTCTAGAAACCAGATGACCTCAATCTATATAAAATGTCCCATACTAGGGCGTAGGGACACCAGAATTCTGTTCCAGTAAAGTGGGTGGAGGAGGGTGCCCAAATTTTGATACCATAACAGGTTATAAAATGAGAAGCTGCAGCACGATGGTGTCTGGCCAACATCATGTGACATTAGAAACCAAAATAAAGAGAATTTTTCCATATAAAAAGGACGGATTATACAGGAAGAAAAAACAGTGAAGTGTTTCAAGTTCAGACAGAAGATAAACAGTTCAAGTGAAAGTGACACCATATTGCAAGTGTAGGGGAGATGTCATTATGTTTTGATCCAGTCTATTAATATGACTGATGAGCACTAAGGAAATAGCACCATACATAAATAATAGTGCAGACCAGAAAATGAGATATGTACCTGGATAACATATAGGGCGGCATTAACTGAAATATATACTATCTTGAGCTTATCGGTTGGTAAACCCCTTGCCTGCTCAGTAATTAGAATAAAATTAGAATTTCCATTTTGAACAAATTTTTTTATTTTTTAAAAAAAAAAATTCAGGTCTATTTAATTCAATAAAGGGATATTTAATTCAATAAAGAGAACTTTGGCTTGCCTGGTGATAAATTTCAGCCCAGAAAAGGACTAGTAGCGTATATGTTGAGAAAAAAAGCAATCCAGGCAGATCTAGTAGCACCAAAATCAACACCTAAAGGAATAAGCAGCAAATCCATGTCAGCATACCCGCCTTGCAATCATTAACCAAACATCACACGGTGCAAAAACTAACCTTAGGCTGCAAAAGAAAAACTAGCTTGTGCAATCCAAACACCACTGCTCGCACTGCAAATCCAAAAAGCAAAAAGCAAAAAGAAACAAACAAATGTCAAAACAAAACAAACATACAACAAACCTAAAAAGAAAAAAAAAAAAACTCAAACACAGTTCCTCCTTATCTACTGTTTGCATCGTGTTCAATTAAAACCGTGGTTTTATCTCGGTAACCCACTAGACAGGGATTTGGATAAAAGGTTTGCGCGAATTATGAAGATAAAACTCCAATTCTGATGGAATAACTACTCAAATAGCACCTAAGCAACTGTAGTTAAATTATATCCATCCTGAAACGAGCAAGGATTGTGACATGACCTCCGTTGACAACGAAGTTCATGAGATGAAAAATTTTCTGCGTTGTCCAACCATACTCAGGCACTCTAACTTCAATTCTCACCAGTTGAACCTGCACAATTAACAAGAGTGCAGAGGAGAATAAAACAAAAGCAGGTACAATAATAATATAATAATTCGAATACCGGTGGAGCAAATAAAATAACAGTTGAAGAAGGAGAAGATGACAAGGAATGTACTAAAGCGATAGAAGCAACGAGAGCATAGGCAGCACAGAGGAAGAAGAAAACAGCGGTCTGCCAGCGCGTGGAGGTGTTGATTTGGTCCCACCACGTTGAGATAGTGAAGAGAGGAGCAAACTCCATGGGCGCGAAGCTGAGTTGCAGGTTCCTCGTTCTGGTGGCGCTGAAGGGTGAGTGTGGAAGACAGAGACAGAGACAGACAGAGAGAGGAGAGATAATAGGTTGTTTACCAGACAGTCTTCAACGGAATGTGGAATGTGGAATGTGGTGTGTGCGCGTGGGCCTGTTTCAGTGATTAGTGATGAAAACAACAACTTTCGCGCTATCTCTTCTTTTGTCTCTCTAACTCTCAACTAAGCTTCTTCAACCTCACTCCCACACTCGGGGTGGTTGGTGGCACTGCATTACTGCGCCACCCTAGTTATTTACGTCCTATCAAAAACAAAAAGATGTTATTCTTTTAAATTTTGTTGTACATTTTGACAGTAAAATTAATTTCTGTATAAAAAACTTACGATAAAATAATTTTTAATTATGATTTTAGCTTATTAAATTTAGAATTTATTCATGTTCAATACCCAAAATTTGAAACAAAATTGTTCGCTCATCTATTTCAAGAAAATCCAATCTAATAAATTATCTTAATTTATACGATGATATTATATATATATATATATATATATAATATTAAATAAGTCATAACATTGCTTTTTTATTTTAATTAACATGGTAATTCTTCAAATACATCTATTATTTTTAAACAACTAATTAACACATATTTTCTTTTCTATTTCTCCTATTTCGACTGTCAACATCTACAGTTACTTTTTTAAGTAAATATTTAATTTGGTATCTAAAAGATTGAGATATTTACTGATAATTTTGTGTATAGTGTAAATAAATTCTCAAATAATATATTGTCTTACATTTAACTTTTTCGACTAAGGTCTTAACAATAGTAAATAATGTTTTCATTGAATTTGTCTTTATTATCTTATAGAAGGACACGATCTACCCTTTACCCTCCTAACTAGGTAGAAAATATCCATTAAATTGTAATTAAACTCAATATAGAGTATAATTTAGGTCAATTTTACAAAGACACATATAGATTAATTTGGGGATTTTGCTTTAAAACACGTGAACTAAAATGAAACAATTCAAGAACATATATAGACTTCGAAATGAAACCCAATAAAATGAAATATAAATTCATAAATTTAAAATTCATACAAATTATTTTATCATAGTTATTTACAAATTTAGATTAAAGTTTGACACAGTAATTCATAGGTTTTGTCTATTAATTCAGTAGAAAAACATCACTGAGCCATAAATATCAAGCAAATCAAACTATCATATATAATTTGTATCTAATTATCAAATTAAGAGAATTCTAATTTGATTTCGGAAATAAAAATGTAATTTAATATCATAAAGTGAAAATTCAAAATTTGGAGAGAAGAAGGAAAAAAAATTAAAAGCTTTAAAAAAATTAATTCAAAACTCAATTCGGATTATATGATTCTGATTTTAAGATTTTAACTTCAATAATTGGGTTTTGATTGATAAAGAATAGAAAAAAGATGAAACAACAATTCAAAATTTGATTGAAAAGTAGAGAAAAAGATAATTTATAAAATTGAAAAAAAAAACCTAAATATATGAATTTTATGTAAAAATCAATGCAACTGAATAAAGTCAAAAAGTAAGCAAATGTTATTAAATGAAATTAAAGCAATGTAAATTGAGTTAAATTTATTATTACTAAAAAATTAAAAAGTAAAAATAAAATATATAGAAAGTGTTTTCAATGGAAAATAAAACTATAGATATGTATAAACAATATTTGTCATAACCTCGTAACAAAATAATATTTAAGGATATATTTACATAAAAAATTCAATAAATTCCTATTAGTCATCATCTCTATCTTACAAGGATCAAATTGGACCTTTCTCCTTTACTATTTTTTCTATATCTTTATGTTATTTTGGGTGTCATTTAGTATTTTGAGTATATATGTATAAATATTCTAAAAGTAATATATATATTAGGAAGTAGATTTATATTTTTTCAATTTATACAATTTAAAATTTATAAATATAATTAAACCTCGTTTCACAATGAAATATGTTTTTTCTCAAAGAAAGTTCGTTTTCTTGAAAGTTTTTTAGAACTGAAAAAAAAATTATAACTTAAAAAGAAATTATAAATAATTAATGATAACGAGATGACACAAGAGATTGATATATAATATAAATCATGTTTTTTTGTTAACGGCTAATGACAATTGGAAATCACCAACCTAGAAAACTTTAGGGTGTTTGGTGCTTTTATTTTTTATTGTTTTACTTTTAGTTTTAATACGTGTTTGTCTTAAACATTATGTATAAAAACAGAGAGAGAAAATGCTTGATCAGCCTTACATGTTTTATTTTTAATTTGCAAGAGTATTATTAATAAAAATGATATTTCAATATAAATTTTACAGATAAAAAATTTTTAAAATTAATGAGAATTAGTTATACAAATAATTTTGTTTTCTCAATTTTAAAGAATTTATATTTATGGAATTTATATTAAAATATTGTTTTTATTGATGAAATAATGCAAGCAGACAATTTTTATTACAATTTCCGATTGAAATAAATTATTATGTTATAAATTTTTTTTTTCCTTTGAATTATTAAGAAAATAATAATTATCAAATTATACATAATTATTGTATATAATTATTATACGATATTGTGCAATATTATACGTAATTATATATAATTAATTTAATAATGATAGAATCTCATGATTAGTGGATCTTACCTAATTAGCTTTAATTTTGAGAGAGAAGGTCTTCATACACTTCTATATATTTGCTATACATTGAGTGATGTAAATATACACAAGAGAATAAGAAACATTTCTTTCTTCTCACCATCTTCTTATATATCATTTTCTTATATGGTTTCAGAGCACCGATCTTGGTGTTCTGACAGCCTCTCCATTTTTATCCGCTAAATAAGAAATCATGTCTTGCAAAGAAGGCACCAATAACGAGTCCGATAAAAACCTCGTTCAAGGCTTCACTGTTGAGCAAATTCAACAATTGGCAAAAGCTATTTACTCGCTCCACAATAACGGTAAAAGTGACACGTTTGTTAGCTCTGCAGGTTTGCTTGCCCATAACTCGTCTATTAATTCTGCTTCTACAAAACCATGGATTTTGGATAGCGGAGCAACCGATCACATTGCATCTAATTCACAATTTTTCACACACAATTCATCATCATTTATTCCAAATGTTAATCTGCCTACAGGCTCAACTGCACCCATCTCATCTACGGGCACAATTAAATTCAATGACAATATCACTCTCAAAGATGTGCTTTGCGTTCCTTCTTTTAATTTAAATCTCATGTCTGTTAGTAAGATAACCAGTTCACTAAATTGTTGTGTCGTTTTTACTCCACATGGTTGCGTTTTGCAGGACTTGGCTACGGGGAGGATGATTGGCTCGGGTAAACAACACGCAGGCTTATACTACATGTCCCCTCTTCCAAACCAAGCCCACGCATCTCAAATTTCGACCGACCCTGATTTATGGCACAAGCGCCTCGGACATCCCTCTCCGGCGTATCTACAACTTGCATCTTCCTTACTACCTATCAGTAAAAATCTCATTCCCATTCATAATAATTGTAGTATTTGTCCCAAAGCTAAACAGACAAGGCTACCCTTTCCTTTAAGCACAATAAAATCTCATTCTCCATTTAATCTATTGCATTGTGACATTTGGGGTCCTCATAAAACCCCAACTCATTTTGGAAAACGTTTTTTTCTCACTATAGTCGATGAATATACTAGATGTACTTGGTTATTTCTTATGAATCACAAGTCTGAAACCTAACATCTCTTAGAATCATTCATTACTTTTGCACAAAATCAATTTCAGGCATCTATTAAAACCATCCGCGTTGACAACGGATTGGAATTTATTTCTATGCATAATTTTTTTCTCAAAAAGGTATTGAATGTCAACGCACTTGTGTCTACACTCCTCAACAAAATGGAGTAGTAGAACGCAAACATAGACACATTTTAAACACAGCACGAGCCCTCCTATTTCAGTCTCATTTACCATTAGAATTTTGGGGGGAATGCGTTTTAACCGCCACATATATCATTAATCGCTTGCCAACACCTTTACTCAAAAATAAATCACCTTTTGAGATGCTATATAATCGTCCACCTTCACTTTCTCACTTAAAAACTTTTGGTTGTCTCTGTTATGCAACTGTTGTTTCACCTAAGCAAAAATTTGATCCGCGCGCTCGACAATGCATCTTCATTGGTTATCCTCTTAATCAAAAAGCATACAAATTATTTGATATAGATACAGGCACTTTTTTTACAAGTCGGGATGTCATCTTCCATGAAAGTGTTTTCCCATTCTGCCAACAGTCCCAGACGCAATCCTCACCTCCATTACAAGGTATTTTGCCTACTATTGACATTGACTTACCCACTCCTGTTCAACATTCACTCAACCAACCTTCTTCTCCTACTTGTCATGATACACCTGAACCTCCATCAAACCAACCTTTTTCTCCTACTCATCACAATGCACCTGAACCTCCACCAAACCAACATTCTTCTCCTACTCATCATAATGCACCTGAACCTCTAGTAGACCAACCTTCTTCTCCCACGCCAAGAAGTCTAACACCCATTACCGAACCTTCTCCAACTGACCTTCCTGTTCGACGATCCAGTCGCATATCAAACCCACCTTCCTGGCTACAAGACTACGTAACGGGATCCCAAGCCAATCATTCGACCACTGCCCAAGACCGGCCGAATGGAACCAGGTATCCTATGCATCATTTTCTTTCTAATTCACGATTTTCTTCTACACATAGTGCATATCTTGCTAACATCACAGCCACCAAAGAACCTCACACTTATGCTCAAGCTATCCTTGATCCAAATTGGCAAAAAGCAATGGACGAAGAGCTTTCTGCCTTGCAGCTAAATCAAACGTGGACCTTGACACCGTTACCCGTTGGGCAGAAACCAATCGGATGCAAATGGGTCTATAAAATAAAGTACAACTCAGATGGCAGCGTCAACAGATATAAGGCGCGCCTTGTCGCAAAGGGGTACACTCAGATTGAAGGTGTCAACTATTCTGAAACTTTTTCACCAACAGCAAAATTAACAACTTTGAGGTGTCTCCTCACTATTGCAGCAGCCAGAAATTGGTTTACTCACCAGCTAGATGTGCAAAATGCCTTCTTACATGGCACATTGCATGAAATTATTTACATGGACTTGCCACCCGGGCATCATCGACAGGGGGAGAACATTGTATGTCGACTCAACAAATCCCTTTATGGTCTCAAACAGGCATCCCGAACATGGTTTTCAACATTTTCTCATGTGATTAAATCTGTAGGATTTCAACAGTCCAAGACAGACTACTCTCTATTCACAAGACAGAATAACTCATCATTTACTGCCCTTTTGATTTATGTGGACGATATTCTTTTGACAGGAAATGATTTGACAGAAATTCAGCATGTTAAAGACTGTCTATTACAACAATTTCGTATTAAAGATCTTGGAGACTTAAAATATTTTCTAGGGATTGAATTTTCCCGTTCCAAAGCTGGTATTTACATGTCACAAAGAAAATATGCACTTGATATTTTACAAGATACAGGACTCACAGGTGCTCGTCCAGAAAAATTTCCAATGGAGCAATACCTAAAACTCACACCAGACGATGGAGAGTTATTAAAGGATCCAGTCAAATACAGGCGACTTGTGGGACGACTGATATACCTCACAGTTACTCGGCCTGACATAGCATTTTCAGTTCGGACCCTAAGTCAATATATACAGGCTCCACGGAAACCTCATTGGGATGCTGCAATTCGTGTTATAAAGTACATCAAAGGATCACCAGGACAAGGATTGTTATTGCCATCTGAGAACAATTTGACATTGACAGCTTATTGCGACTCAGACTGGGGGGGTTGTCAGACAACTCGGAAATCAGTATCTGGCTATTGCATTTTTCTTGGTTCCTCTATTATCTCATGGAAATCAAAAAAACAGACAAACGTATCAAGATCATCTGCAGAAGCAGAGTACCGCGCAATGGCCAATACTTGTTTGGAGATAGTTTGGTTGCGATATCTGTTGCAGGATTTAAAGGTGCCATGTAACTTGCCAGCTCAACTTTTCTGTGATAATCAAGCTGCATTACATATAGCAGCAAACCCAGTATTTCATGAACGTACAAAACACAATGAGATAGACTGTCACATTGTGCGAGAAAAATTACAAGCCGGGATAATCAGTCCTTCATATGTACCGACAAAGTATCAGCTCGCAGATATTTTTACAAAGGCATTGGGCAAGGAACAGTTTTTGACGCTGCGACACAAGTTGGGGGTTCATGATCTTCACCTACCAACTTGAGGGGGAGTATTAAGAAAATAATAATTATCAAATTATACACAATTATTGTATATAATTATTGTACGATATTGTGCAATATTATACGTAATTATATGCAATTAATTTAATAATGATAGAATCTCATGATCAGTGGATCTTACCTAATTAGCTTTAATTTTGAGAGAGAAGGTCTTCATACACTTCTATATATTTGCTATACATTGAGTGATGTAAATATACACAAGAGAATAAGAAACATTTCTTTCTTCTCACCATCTTCTTATATATCATTTTCTTATATGAATCAAACACATTTGTAAATTAGTATCTAATTTCGTCAATATAGTAATTAATTATTTTTTGTTTTTAAATTTGGTTATTGTTTAAAGTTGGTTAAAAATGTCATTCCCTTAATGAAATGATCCATACCGAGATTGTTCATCACAATTCTCACAGCCTCTAGGAAAAAAGATTTGACTAAAGCTCGAGATTTGTGTACTAATATCAACAATGTGAACATTGTGGAAGGAAGCTTGAGACAAGTTCAATACAGGGATAATGATGTTAATGCTCGTGTGTTTCGTTGGGATACTAGACACTACGGATAGATCTTTAGACATGGCTTCCAAACATGGCCTTAGAGACGAACTCCCAACTCCACCTATTATAATTTGCATGACTTTATTCATCATGGAGGTGCTCCTCTTGATCCTAATAGGCTTCCATCTAAAACACATGTTTTTGTGAGCACAACTAAGAACAATTATTGGAAACCAACGCTTCTCACTGCAATCCTCCCATTAGGCTCTTAAATCTAATATTATCGTTATGAAATTTTTGCGCTAGTATGGAAAAATTTGTATGTAAAGCGAAAGAGATTACATACGGATATAATCCATATGTAACTTCAGCACCATGAAGCAAGAATAATTACATACAAATTCTACGTATTAAGATGTTAACATGTTGTTTCACTAATATTATGAACAATATTAGTTAATTAATATATTGACTATATATAATATTTAATTATTTATTTTGAATGACTTAATCATTTATTTTGAATGAAAATTGAATGTATTAATATTTTTATTTAATGTTAATTATTTATTTTCAACAACTTAATTGAATTCATAAAAAAAATTAAACTAATATATTTAGAATAAATAAATTTAAATTAATACTGGAATAAATAATTTTAAATTAGTTTTATATTGTGAAAACACAGAAAATGGAAATAGTGATTCTTCTATATTATTTGAGAAAATAAAATTATAATATTTATTTTTAAATATTATACGTATGTTGATAAATTATAATTGTTTTTGAATAAAAGTACAATATTAAAAGTAAATTATTGAATAAAAATATAACTAACTTATCTTGATTAAATAAAAGTATATTACTTAATAATTTATATAGACTTAAAATTAATTATATGAATTAAAAATACTATTTAATTACTAAACAAAAATTTATATTTTTAGCATTAAATTAATATGAAATAAATAAATAACATGAGGGAGTTAAAATGATTTTTTTTTTCAAGAATAAAAAAGGAAATGATGATATTACAGGAGTAAAAATATAAAAGGGGATTTGGGCAACCCAAAATTTCACCATTCACTATTATTTTTTCTACTGCATCCACCCCACTAGTAACAAATGTTACTGCTCAGCATTAACAACATCTCCATGTGTTGGTTCTAATGCATCAACCCCAAACCTAGATATTACACCATCCCCATATACAAATCCTGGAGGGATGCATTCAGCTACTGCACCCAATAACTTAGAGGAGGAGGTCCTCTCAGCTGGTGATCACCCTCTAATTCAGCCTATTGGGGAGTGTAAGAATATCATAAAATTCAATTTATATAATTTACTATTATTGTCTTATAATTTTGACTAACTTTGTTTTGATATTTAGGTTTTATCCATCAAACATTGCATCAAAGGCCATCATTGTCACCATTAAGAAACAATTTGGTGAGTCATGGCTAACATGGGGGCAATCCCAAAGGTTGATTGGGATTTATTTTTTCAACGTTTTAAGGTACTTGTTTTTTATTCCCTTTTAAAATATTTATATTTTACAATTTGGATTGATGATTCTTGTTGTTTTGCAGAGGAAGGTAGGTCACATGAAGGGTTGAGGATGAGGAAAAAGTTAAGAAAAAATTTCATATGAAGGCTTCTCACCTATGAAGTCCAGACACGGATATGGTCACGGATACGACATGGACATGGAGATATGACTAAATTGAAAATTATAGAACACAGGACACAGCTATATATAAGAATATATAATATTGTAATTATATAAGAATACATAATATTATATAATTATATAATAAATTATATTTAAATTATTTGAAAATATTAAAAATTAAATAAAAAAAATTAAATTCAAAATTATTGTATCTTTATTCAGGATTATAATTATATATTTATATAATAAATTGTATTTAAATTATTTAAAAATATTAAAAATTAAATTCAAAGTTACTATATTTTTATTCAAAACTACAATGCTGATTAAAATATTGAATGAAAAACAATCCTAAAAAATATAATTATATAATAAATTATATATAAATTATTTGAAAATATTAAAAATTCAAATTGACATTGTATTGTATGTAAAATTATATAAAAGAGTAAGCTGTTACAAAGGAAAAAGCTGGTACTTTATTACAAAAGAAAAAGCATACCTTCCTCTGTGACAATGGCAGGTATGCATTTAATGCCAAAGAAAAGAATTTTAACATTGGAACATTCGCGAAGGGATTCACTGGGCAGTGAAACTGATAATAATAAAACTAAGAACACGTGGTTACTTACCTCTCTCCAGATTCTCTTCTTTTTCTTCCTTTCTTCTTCTTCCTTTCTTCTTCATCTTCTTTTGCGTTCAACAATGCTCACCACACCAGAGTGTTACGCCTTCTTCTTATGCGTTCAACAATGCTTACCACACCAGAGTGTTATAGCGTTCTAACTCAGATTTTAGTAGTTCTTTATTTTTTTCATTTCTATATGATTTATAGAATGTATTTTTCATATTATAAATCCTTTTAAGGAAAAAGTATATTATTTGTTCCTAATTTCCTCTTTTCTTTATGGATTTTATTAAGATTTTTGTATAATTTTTTATTTAAATGATTCTTTTGAGATTTTGTGATTTTGTTTGAGATTTTGTGTGGAAGAGGTGTTTAAAGAGTGGATCGCGTCCTTTCCGGCATGTCCAAGGAGTGGACTGTGTCCTCTCCGGCGTGATCAGAAACAGGGTCGTATCTGGCGCATAAAAATGCGTTCGACACCGCGTCGTGCACGCATTTGTCACGTGTCCGCGTCGGAGGTGTATCAGAAATGCGAAACGACACCATTTCTACCGTATCCGAGCTTCATAGCTTCTCACACCCTTTCACAAATGTTTAAAATGGCTCCCCAAGAAGGTAAACGACCATAATGGATTGGCAATAGTGTTTGGAACAACCTCCTGGAAAAGTAGAACATGTCTGTGTATCGATCCAAATGTGATACAACTAAAAAGAATTGTTTGGCCGAAAAAGGTGGATGTCTGCACACCGGAGGATCCATTAGCGTGCATGAACACGCGATTCGTTTCGTATCACTTTCCTATAATTTTTTTATTAATCTATGATTAATTATTACCTCCTTAATTTATAAAATGTTTTGTTTATAGACAAAGGAGCTTGGCCACTCGATCCATGTTGATGAAGTGTTTCAACAAACACATATACGGAAGAGCACCGGGGATTTTGTAGATGATAGATCGAGGCGGACACATGTTAGTTTTTTTCCAACTTTTTTATTGATCATGTACATTAATTACTATTATAACAAATATTTTTCATTTTAATAGGAAGATTTTGAAAGTAGATTCTCTCGTGCATTATCTCAGTCACAATCTGCATCTACCTCGATATCTACTCCATTAGATCCTATTAAGGAGGAAAGATTAAGAAACAGTTGTTGGTTACAAGATGTAGGTGGAAGGTACAAGGGATGAGTGTACGGGATTGGGTGTGTCGATCGCCAGGACGACTGTGTTGATCGCTACCTACAATAAACACAACCATCTTCTAGTAAGAAAGTTGATTTAGAAGAAATTGTTGAACTTAGACAACGACTATCAACAAGTGAGGAGCAGATTCGACACATGAATTCCTAGTTTCAATCCTTGCAAGATCTTATGATTCAATATCTACCACCTGACGTAGTAGTAGCTGCACAACATATATTTCAGCAGCCAAATACTCCGCAACCAAATACTCAACAGAATCAGATGCAAGATAATGATGATGAGCAACAAAATTCACCTGGTCAAGATTATAAATAATTATTAGCTTCTTAAAAACTTTGTACTTAAATTTTCTTTTATTAGATGTTTTTTTTTGTTTGAATGAAATACATTTGGATATTTTGAATATTTGGAAATAGTATTGTATCCTATCATGCTTTTTAGTTTATGGGTAGGTTCGAATGTTAATGAAAAGTTGTCTTTGAATGAATTTTATTGAAAACAGGAATGACTTTTGGTATATGCAGGTGTGGAACTGATTTCCAGTGCTTTCAAATATAAAATAAAACGAATTACAGTTACATACTACACACAGTTACATACAGATAAATCAATATGTAAACCTGCACAAACTTACATACGGATAAATTCATATGTAAACCTGCACACACTTACATACGGATCCCAAATTTGTATGTAATAGTTACCTACGACAATTTTACATATGAATTTTGTCCATATTAATCCATATGTAGCTATGTTTTACATATGGATTTAGTGTCTTACATTCAGATTTGAGTTGTATGTAATTCCAAATTTTTTTGTAGTGATAGTTATCGTCGATATGCTTCTCAAGATGAAGTTTGTTTTCTTGGAGGCATAGCACCTCAATATATTCGGTCTTGTCTTATATACATAGCGACACGGCCACCACATGTATCCAGATCAAGGTTGGATTACATCTCATGCTATATTATTTTTATAATCACCTCATATCATCAATCACTAACTATAAGCTATTATATTGTGCAGGTTTGCGGAGAGAGGGAGAAAATATATTGATCAAAAACAAGAATTTTAATCCATTTTCACATCCTTACGTTCCATTTACAATTAGTTTCCCATCGTACAAATAGAAAGATGATGACGGTGTATATAGAGACTTACCCGAAGTATTGTTTCCACCCGCCTAAGAGAGAGAAAAGAGTAAAGAGAAGCCATGGATGCTGATGAGGATGTTGCTCTTAAGTGGTATACTAGTTCAGTTTTAAAGAAACAAGTTATAATATTCTTTTTTATTATATTCTGGAGAAAGAAAATCCAGCTTTTTGACTTATCGGAGGTCTATAAAACAAGTTTGGTTTCATTCTACATGGCTATTCTCACTCTTTTGATTTTGGTATTGCTTTTCTAATAGTTTGTGAAATGGCTTTTATGCATAGCAAAATCCAAGTGTCTATACTATTGTGTTGACATATAATTTTTGGCTTCGAAGTTAATTTTCAATTTTTGTTTCAATTTGTGCAGAGGGCAGCAGTTGTTAGGCAAGAGCTTGGTAAGTTGAAAAAGGGTGCTTAGGCATAATTCGATGTGCAATTTCCTAATTTTGTTATGAATTTCTTTCAATTAGTTTACTTTGGTTATATGGATTTTATTATGTATCATTGACAGACCTCCTAGGAATGTTTATTTTGAGATCTTTTGTGTTACTAGTGGATTGATGCGAGTTTTTGCAATCTCATTATTATAATATAAGGTGCCTCTTTTTGCACTTGTTTGATTATTGGTTTTTGACATGATTAAGAATACCTTTTGCTACAATGCAAATGTGAGCAGGAACTGCTTTTTAATTTTCTCATTAGAACTTTCATGTGATCATTTTTGTTCTCCTATATTGTTTAAAATTTTCATATTTCTGTTCCTTGGTAATTGGGTATTCATGGTTGTGGTATAAATGATTCAAAATTATGTTTTTTTAACCAAAATTTTATCAATTTTTTAAGCTTACCAACCATCAAATAGAATAACTTCATTTGCAACAAGTTTCGATTTTGATTTTAAGATCAATGTTGTGAAATTAAATCACCAATGTTGTTTCTCCTTAATTGAAAACTAGTGTGTGAAGTTTACTTTTTAAGAATAGTTATTTGTTAAATGAGTGTACAAGAAATAAATTTTGATCCTATAGATTGTTAAAGTTGTGATAAAGAATGGAAAATTTAAAATTCAATGTGGATGTTGGAAATGTTTTGGGAGTTTGTTAACGTTTCTTAAATGAATTAGTTTATTTTTGAACAAATATCAAATGAAACATTTATGATGTTATTTATTACATTTTAATACACATTACATCAAAATTATAAATAACTATTGATAATAGTTAAAATATATTTTTAATAGATTATGTAAGGTATACAGGAATGACAAATGAATGTCTTCTTCTAAATCATAATGTGATATTTTGAGTTGGATAAAGAACTGGAATATGAGTATCTTCTTTATATTTGTCATATTTTTGTCTCTATATCAATTTTAATATTTACTCTCGTCATAATATTAGTTTATGTTTTAAATTATTAGAATATATTTTTAATTTATTAGGTAATTTAAAAATATTATATTAATATTTATTGTTTTTAATTTAAAAACTTATTTTTGATTTATATATTTGATATTTTTACTATAATTATTTAATTTTTTATTTAAATTATTTGATATTTGCATTAAATATTTATATAATTATAATTTTAAAAAAATGTTGTTATAATTTTATTTTTTTAAAAATTTATTTAATTCATATTTAAAAAAATACGAACTGAAATGAAAATAAAGCAGAAAGAATTATATATTAAATAGGCAGAGCAATGATTACAGTTTATCTTTATAAAAACAGTTACGTTTTCCCATTCTGTTCTGAATAAGAGTTTGGGTTATCACTCTTTTGTTCACATGTAATGACAAAGGCAGATAACCAGAGAACTTTAGGAGGAATTTAGCATTAATTTCTATTTTATTTTTTAAATAAAAATATTTTTAATATATATTTTATGTTTTCAAAATTTGTAAAAACACAAAAAATGGAAAAAGATGTATATGCTCTATAAATATGTAAACTAAAAATAAAACTGATATGATAATTTTTAATTAATAAAACAGAAAATAAAAGTGAGAAAGTAAATTTTATCTTAATTATTGATACAATGATCATTGTTGATAAAATATTCAATCAAATTCTTTAATTATTGTATCAATATGACCCACTATGACACTAAAGGTTCAATGAAGTCCCTAAACGATTTTTTAAAATATAATAATGTAACTTATTATTAGTTTTATAAATTTTAATTATTTTTTATTAATTTCTTTATTATTATGAGAATGAAAGTAGTGATATTATTATTTTTTTAAAAATTGAAAAACTTATTTTTTAATAATAAGATTAAATTGAATAAAATAAATAGATATTATGATTACAACAGTCGAGTCACTACAAATGATGTGATGTCTAAATATGCTTTAGATTTTGACAATAACAAGTGTATACGTATTTTTTATTGACTTTTATAAGATATTTTTGTAAGTGGTCATATTTTAAAACTCAATATTTATATATATATATATATATATATATATATATATATATATACTTCCTTTTCTTAATTAATTATTTTTTTCCTGTATTAAATAAAGAAATTAGTTAATCTCTTCATGATAATAAACATTTGATTAAAAAAATTCATTATCTAAAAGTAATAGTTATTTTTTATGTTTTTCTACCAAGCTATTTTTCACAGTAAGACTTCAGATTTGTTTTAAAATGTAACTTTTTTTATAAAATAACTCTTATTTATTAATATCTCATTTGAAATATCAATTCACAACCATATTTCAACTTTTTAATAATGACATTTCAATTAAAGAAGACTATTCTATATACTCTACTAAAAGAGTAGGTATGATTAGTAATTTTTTTCTAAAACTTAAGTATTACCTAACACACCTTTAAATTAATTTTACTAACCATTGTTCTTAGAAAATGGTTAAAAAATCACGGTGAGAATAAATTAAATATATTAAATACTACAATTTTAAAACAAAGTTTATTTAAAATAGAGGAAGTACCTTGACAATATTAACAATAATATTTAAAAGAAGGGATTAATTTAGTTCGTAGAAAGAATTATTCTTATTTGTTTAATTTTAAATAATAAATGAAGGGTTTTTTTTATAGTTAAAACTCATGTGGGGATTTAAAAAGATGAAAATAAAAGCTATCAGAAAGGTCAATATCACATTAATAGAAGAAGTAATATAAAAAGAGAATTCTCTCTTTCCAAATAAAATTATCTACACTTTCAATTATTCATATATAATTGATAGAATTTGGACTAAAAGAATATTTGTAGCTGATAATTAGTAAGGCTGACATGAAGGATCCGTGGCGCAATGGTAGCGCGTCTGACTCCAGATCAGAAGGTTGCGTGTTCGATTCACGTCGGGTTCAAATCCTGTGTTGGATCCTTTCTAATTTTTTTGTCTGCCTCCCCAAAATGAAAACCCAACGCAGCATTCTCAAGAAACAAGTGTATAAAATTGTTGTCTCTAATATTAAATTATAATGTTAACGTGTTCAACATGGTTTGATGATCAGCGAAAATAAAGCTCTAATGATTTAAACATAATGAGGCATACAACAATTTATGTATGAGATTGATTGCCCCACTATTGTTTTTTAAATTTGATATATCTTAAATCTGTGTAATATCTTGAAATTAAGCTCATTTTTTATTTTGATATTTAAAATAGGCTGTAAACAGTCCTAATTGCCAAACCGTCAAACCCTATCCAATTACATTTTATATGAACTAAATCGGGTTATCAATTTAATTTTTTTATTACAAATCCGATTAAATTTATGTTAAGTAATAAAGTCATACATTTTCAACCCAATAAATCCAATCTGCTTATGTAATAAAAATATATTTTATTATATATGAATGTTACTTATTCATGTGTCATAAATATTCTCATTATTTTATAAATATTAAAAAAAACTTATTTTAAGATGTTTATTCTTGAGTTGATAATTTTTTAAAATTATCTGACCCGACATAAATTATAGTTGAATCAAGTTAAATTCGATCATAAGTAAAAAAATTAAAGTCAACCCAATTATACTTAATTAGGTCAAATTGAAAATTAGATTAAATACATCTAATGTAAACCAGTTATATACAAGTGTCATTAATCTTGCTTATGTTTATTGGACAAAATAATACATTGCCTTTTACAGTTTTGATTATTAAGATAACACTCTTCCTATATTTTTAGAACAAATATTTTAATTCTCTTTTAATATAGTTCTCATTATGGAAACAATTACCTTTGTTCTTCGTTTTCTGTTGCTTTTCAAATTTGGCAACTAAGACTTTGTCAAAGCTTTTCAAATCAAATTATTACAATAGGTAGCATTGTGGCAATTTATGTTCAGGTTATAATTTGGGTTTGGTGTGACTAGATGGTCAGATAAATTAAAATGACGATGAACGAGAAAGACACGTTTAAACTTTCCTCAAACACTGAATTTCAGAAGAAGAAAAAATTTAACATTTATCACTAACTACTTGAAACACTAATGCTCATCAGAAGGCAATATTTGAAAACAGCCTGTGCAATATAGTTGTAGTTAACTGTGCAATGAGTCCCAGTTCGTGCCGATCCCTCCATCCCTCTGCATTCAATGGAAACTCAACTAGACCGAGTTTGATACTACTGCAAATCTCCTAAAATATTGTGCTCCATATGCTGCAGTAGTTGCCACTGTTGTTGAAGCCACTAAATAGCTGCACCAGAAAATGGTTCGAGTTCATATCTGGGAAGACTTGCTGGAAGGGAAACAAAATTCTCACAAGATTACCTCATATAAGTAATATATGGTTGAGTTTCCGTTGTTCCAAACTCTGGTTGAAGAAGAGCAGCAGCAACTAGAGCTAATTGGAACACTGTATTCACCTGTTCAAATTTGTATTCCTCCTCAAGAAGTATGAAGATAAAAGAGAACTTTTGACAGGTTCTCCATCATAATTTTACTTCTCTAATCTACTACTAGATAGCATTTTTATTTTCCTTTTTAAATGCATTTTAGTGAGTGAAGTTTTGCAAAGTTAGGGATTAAAATGAAGGTTTTGTAAAGTCAGAAATTAAAGCGACTAATACTTGGAAAAGCTTGAGAGTTAAAGGGCGGGATTGAGAATGTAATTTGAGACCATTACAAGCTGAGGGTTTCGTCCTATAGTAGCTGTTGATAAACAATATTCAAATTCCTCTAATTGCTTGTATAGATATGCTTACACTATTCATCATCATGTTAATAATCAAACTCGAATATTAGGTTCAATTGAAGGAAGGGCTTGGACTCGTTCATCATGTTAAGAAATCAGTACAATATTGTAAATTGTTCTGTCTCTGCACATTTCAATCATAACCCTAAACATTTATCAAGGAGAACAACACAACAAGCAGGTGATACCACTAGTATACATAAACTAGTCTGCAGTTAATGTCCAACACCATATGCACTGTATGATAAACTAAAAACATCCATCAAGCTTACCTTGCTTAGAAGGAGTGGTTCAACCTTTTGGCGGGCGGTTCCATCAAGGTTAAAAAAATCAAACCAGCTTTTCCACTGAGAGAAACACACAACATCAAGATTTGATGACTATACAATTTCTTAAGCAAAAAGGAAAAGTTGAGAATCACATTGTTCATACCTTCCAACCCAAGCTATTTGCTCTTAGAAATACTGCACCCCCCACAAGGAAGACGTCCCGAAACACAACAAGACTAACAAGTCCAGCTTCAAAATGAGAAACCAGAATGGATAGTATTATCTGGGTTCTCGAAACATAAATGCCAAATAATGCAACATATAATTAAATGAAAATTGCATCTGATTGTCAGCCTCACATTGAAATATCTTATGTAAAAATTTCTACAAAAAATGGCATTCAGAGAGAGATGTGTGCGTATCCTTGTCTTAAATTAGTAACAGAGGACAAGGTTTTAAATTGCAATGGCAGCATTTCTTGATATTACAGGAAATTGTGGACAAAAAGAGTCAGTGAAGCCACAATTGCTGTTGCGGACACTTAAAATCCTTGACATTGCTTTCAAACTCACAGTGACAAACCCATTTTAAAACCATGGCCATGTTCTAATACTATGGTATTTTCAGTTCTATTCTAATCTTGATAAAATCATAAATGCCTATGCCTATGCCAACTACTGTTTAAAAACCAACCCACACAACCCCACAAACAGACACAAAACAGAAGTAGCAAGCAGAAGGACTTACGATGCAGTAGACCTTTATGCACCATGGCAAGAGCAACGCAACCAATAAGAACCTGGATTCACGAAAGAAGAACACCAGATGAAACAAAAACACAAGTGGAAGGGGGAAAAGAGAGTGGAGATTACCTTGTCAGCAAGGGGATCAAGGTAGGAACCCACTACGGAATCTATCTTCATCTTCCGAGCCACGTGTCCATCCAGCTACGATCAATAATTAGAATCACACAACATAAAGACAAACACGTTTAGCATGTGAATGATAACGTTGAGTTGCAGCATAGTAATTAGAAAGCAACAAACATTGGTTGTTGATACTCACCCAATCAGTGGCCCCAGAGAGTGCCAACCCTACAATTGCTGGAGTATACAACTCGTTAGAGATCATCCTGCGCAAAAACAAAAAGCCAAACTAAACCACCGAATACTGTATTTAGAACGAAGAAGAAACGGAAATGGAGGTACCATGCGAGAAGAGGACCGGAAAGTAATCGGGAGAAGGATATGAAATTGGGGAGATTGACGAAGGTGTGGAAAAGGGAAGGGTTTGTGGAAGTGGAGGGAACCGGATCAGGGAAGCGGAGAGGGAGGGGAGGAGTGGAGCGGAGCAAATTAAAGGAGTGGACCTTGGGGAAAACGACGGCGTTTTCGTGTAAATAGAGAGGGGTGGCGGATTGAGAGAGTTTCCATGGGGGGCGAGAGAGGAAGAGAGGGCCTGGGCCTGGGCCTGGGCCGGGAGAGAGGAATCTGTTATTGGTTGGGGAGCGGCAGAGGCGGTTGCTGTGGTGAGGCGTGTACCAGGGGAATGCGGATATTGAGGTGAGGAAGGTTCGGGCTTTGGTTTGGGTTTGGGTTTGGGTTTGGGCTTGGGTGTGGTCGGCGAGTATTGCTTTAAGGAACTTGCGGAACAGAACCATTATTGAAGCATTTTCCGGTGGAGCTGCGCACAGAGATTGAGCACAAACTCAATTAAATGACGGTGTTGAGCTGAATTTTGTTTAAACTGAAGGGAGCAACCAATTCTGAAAGGTTAACCATTGTCAATTTTTTTACTATTTACAGGCTTTGTCTTCTTCTGACGGTAAAAGTTAAATCTTCTATCACTTTAACCAAATCCCAAATCCCAGAGGATTTTCTCCATTAAAAAAAATAAAATTATGCATATAAGTATAATTTCAATTAAAAGTTAAAAGTAAAATTTGATATTATTACTTCAGTGGATAAAAATAAAAATCATATTATAAAGCACAACTTTCTACTAACTCTGTTGAAAAAT